>JAQOWM010000931.1:745000-837500 GCA_029041755.1 Resseliella maxima | reverse complement strand
AAGTTTGCGAACGGTTCAATCAACAAGCAAAACAATCATTCGCAAAAAAGCATAAACATTTGAAAATCTCATGTTCTTCAGTTGAATCGAAAATTACAAAAGACGTAATACAAAATATTTTACGGACATTCGGTGCTGACATCCAATCAATCAATATCGATACAATTGCAATGGAAAAAAATATTCCATTTTTCCGTATATTGAGCAAATATTGCCCACCGAATTTGAAGGAGCTTGTTTTATCGAATTTTAAATTTGAAGGCAAACTAAAGAAATTGCGTCCAATTTTTACACAATTGGAAAAATTAAAGCTAAATCATTGCAAATTCAGAAGAGAAATGAAAGATTTGCTTGGCTTTTGCACCCAATTGAAAACAATTAGTTTCGATAATTGTGATGATTCATTAGATGGAAAAAGCATTATACAACATTTTCCCAAATTGGAAGAGGCACATTTAACTGGATGTAGTGATTTTGATGGGACAATGGATAAGTTCATTGTGAAAAATACGAATTTGAAAAAATTAACTATCGCATATAATGGCATAATTGAGTCAACAAACCTATTTCGATTAATTGGTGCAAATCTATTGAATTTAGTTGAACTTGTATTCGATGAATCAATTGAAGATGATGATGTTTTCGATGATGAATGTCTGTATTTGGGACAATTAAACAATCTGAAAGTGCTCAAGTTGGATTTTAACAGGAAAATGGTTTATCGTCTAATTGAAAAATTAGCTATGAATAAAATTCCGATTGAAAAGTTGTACATTCTCAATGGTGAAATAAATGAGGATGCTGTCCGTAACATAACGAAATTGAAACAAATCAAAGCATTGGAATTTGATGAAACATGTGGAAAATTGACCGATGAATATTTGATTCAATTTGCCAAAGAATTACCAAATCTTGACGCACTTAGTGTGCACAATTCAGAATCAGATATCACCACAATTGGCTTGAAGAAAATGTTGTTGCATGCTAAAAAGCTATCGGTTTTGAAACTGGAATCAATTGAAACCGTCATGATCGATATAGATGATTATAAATCTATGCTAAACATAGTTAAAAATCGATCGGAAAAAATTAAACTTTCAATTGAGATTACAAGCAACGGTGATAAAGTTAACGTTCCTGATGAAATATTGGCGCAAAATCGTGAAATATTCTATATTGATGAGCACATTAAATATGATTACACCGAAAGTAATGAATCTGATGAATCTTGGATGGGTGGATGGCCATTCGATATTTCAGATGATGAATACTTTAATGATTATTTTGATTACGATTCGGATTTTGACCCAAAAGATGCTTACAGTTTTAATGAAATCATTTACTTTAACTAAATCATATCTTCAATTAGAATTCATTCAACCACAAATGCATTTTGCAGAAAATATTGCACTTTTTTTTACAACTACTCAGACCATATTTGTTAATGTAATTCTTTATTTTTTTTTTTTTTGGAAGACAGTGTTTCCGGTAATGCAGGCATTTAAATTAACTTAATACTCGAATCTTGAACAATGATTTCATATCTTCATTTGATCTAAATATTATAAATAATAACAAAAAAAAAAAAAAAACAAATACTAATTTTTTGATGGATTTCAATTAAATTTTGCATCAAAAAATAGTCCCGTATATTATGTTTTACTCAATAAATAATTAAATAAAGAATGCTTATAAAAAATCAATTGTGTATATTCATTAGAAAAATTTCTAAATTCATGGATTTCAACAATTCATCTTTTTTGTCTTGACGCTTCAATTCTACAGCAAATTTATGTAATCACATATTTCAGGGGAAAAGTATGAAAAGTATGGTATTGGAATGATGATCGATTCAACAAGATTACTGTTGAACTACGTAACTTTGGGTCAATGATTACATCAATGAAGGCCAGTTCCGATGCATATGCATGGTTTTTGTTTGGTGGTTTGACTCCTTTTCGAGTTTGATTAGTTTATGCCAAACAAAGTTGAGCCATCTTGAACTCGTAGATTTTATAATTCGAAATAAAATAATAAATCATCTAAATTTATTCTCTTCGATTGGAAAAGTTGTATTTCGAGCGTTGTAATATTGACCAAAAGATGAAGAATAAGATGGCCAATTGCGTTCAATTAAAATATTTGAATAATTTATGTACTAAGAAATGTGGTTGCCGAAAGCGATTCGTGCAATCCACAGTCACCAATTCACTCCGCTGGTTCAATTACTCGAATGAATCATATGATTATAGTCATTTTATTTGAGTATTTTGCATTATTTTATTTTATTTTGTGGCAACATTCCGTTTAATACAATTATAATTATTCGATATGATTTGACATTTTTAAGCATTTCTAAAAATGTAAAATATATGGTCAGACTACATTGTTCATGTTCACAAATTCATTCGCTTGAGCTGAATTGCTTACCTTAATGGAAAACCAGATTAATGGATTAATTTGTTTTGAGTCAATTCCAAGGCATTCAAAAGTTCACAAGTTCAACGTGTGTAAGCTATTTCATGTTTTGTTTAATAGATAAGCGCCAATGATAAATAAAAAAAAAACAATTTTCATCAAGAGTGTAATTTTATTATTAAAATCAAGGTATTTGATGTTTCAATTATCACATTTATTGGTTTTATAAATTTTGTTTTTTTTTTGATAGATAAAAATATGAAAAATTAAAGATTATATAAAGATACTCAATAGATGGGACGTAGTAAACCTAAAAATTCATCCTACCAGTATCATGTAATTGCTATGAAGCGAAGCAGATGATTTTTTTGGCTTAGCCTGTAGAAAATAATTAAATTCCTTTTTGTTAACACCGGTGAATTCGTCGCAATTTTCATAATGTGTGCAGAGGCAACCACATGTCTCAATTGGACCATACTCCAAGCAGGCAATCGCTGTTACAATACCACCTGTCACTGCACATTCTTCTCCTCTTGGATCTTCTTCGCACGTTTCTTGCTAGGGGGAAATAACCAAAAAAATTTCATTCAAATCTCAACTAGTTTTTTGAAATTCAAATAAATTGGCAGAAATCAACAAATCATTGCAAAATATTACAAATCCATCACCTCAATGTCAAATCCAGAGTCAAATCCAGCAGATTATAATCATTTGCAATAATAGTTGCAGTACAATATGGACATTTTGTTTTATTCGTTCCTAACTTCACTCAATACATTATTTAATTGTCTAATATGCGTTTCAGCAAAGCAGATAGCAATAAAATTAAAATTTGAATAATAATAATAATATAATATTCAATTTAATTTTACTTATTTTTATATCGTATAGTATTTTTTTTGTTTTTCCGATGTTTGTAATAAACAAAACAAAAATATACGACATGCTAGACTGTATCGAGTAGCAATGATTTGTGATCTGAAAAATTTGTAGAATTTGTATGATTTGAAAGATTTTTAATAGATTTGAATATGTTAGTGATGTTTTGGTGAAATGACCTTTCTTTAAATCTGTCAAATCCGATGAAATCACAACAAATCTTAGATCGAATCACACAAATCATAGTGTATTCTTTGAAAAGATTGTATTTTGCGAAAATCATCCAAATTTTAATGTGATTTGTAGTGGTTATTTCCCCCTAGCCATAAACTTTGATATTTTGTCTTTAGCTAAGATTTACAAGGATTCAAATCGGAATATATTTTTTTTGTGATATTCATTAAATAAAATGATCAAGTATAAGATATATTTAGAAAATGTTGAAGTTAATTTTACCTACAAATTTACCTTGAAGTTTCTGTTGGAAGTTCTGATTCAGAACAATAACGGTCAATTTGTTTTAAAGTTTTATTCATTTCCAAATTTATTAGAGCAAATTCTTAATTGGATAACACTGAATGAACACTTGAACAGATGTAAAGTAAAAATCTGTATGTAATACGCACACCCAGAGGAATTTGACTGTCAATATTCCAACATTTGATTTCAAATGTCATATTTCCAACGAACGTTGTAATATATACAACCATGGTTGGAATTCTATCATCACAGATTTGTTTGCACTAATACCAATCCGCTTGAGCGCGTAGTTGGAATGTTACACTTACAACCAAATGCGCAACTGCTTTGGTATTAGTGCAAACAAATCTGTGATGATAGAATTCCAACCATGGTTGTATATATTACAACGTTCGTTGGAAATATGACATTTGAAATCAAATGTTGGAATATTGACAGTCAAATTCCTCTGGGTGCATATGTATCATATTTAGCATAATATTGATTTGCTTAAATTAGCGCAATTCATTTTCCCAACTGTTAAATACCATTGTTAAACAGACACATATGAAAATGAGCTTCAATCAATTTATTCAAATAACAATTGTATTATAATATTGGAAAATTTTGTGATTTTTGTTGTCTAGAGAATAACAGGTTGTGCTTCTTTCGATGCATTTGATCGATTATCGGATTCACTGTGTATAGAGCCAGTATCTTCAGGTTCATCGGTAAATAATAAACGATATTTTTTAACAATTGCCTCCCAATCGACCACATTTTCAATTCGCGTAGCTGCATTCGGTGGAAGACTCAATTGTGATCCAAGTGGTGATAGATGTACTACTGAAAATCCAATGGAATCTATTTCAGAGGAAAAATAATTGAGATTTTCATATAAAATAGTTTGGAAATGAGTACGATTTGAATATAAAAAATTGTAATTAATGAGCAAACAATTTCCGTAATTCATACCTTTATGGGTAAGTCGACCGTGTTTCTTTATTTTGGATAACCACTTTGCACCGGCTTTTGTTCGAGGGCTTGCTTGTCGAATTCCTAACATATTCACTAAGCTATGCTTCTTTTTCTTTTTGAATTTGGCCTAAACATTATTATATTGAAATTCAAAATGAGTTAATTTTTTAGTTGATTTCATGGAAAAAATAATCATTAAAAAGCGTATAGATTACCTTACAAGCTTTCCACAGCCATACAACCCACGTTGTTATTAAGTTAAGTGGTGACGGAGCCGTTGTGGTTCGATGCATATTTCGAATAAGTTTAGACAAACCAAATTTCCATTCAATATCAGATTGAGCCTATCATAATTTCATTATCAATTATAAATATAACAAAAAGAATTTTTTTTATTCCAATTTCGTTTAATAAATAAAATTTATGGTTTTTAAGATATTTTCGAAACAAATTACGAAGAAAAACAATTGCGATTTCATTCATTGAATGACTTTTGTAGAAACCGATAAAACAAAGAAAAATAAAATTTTTCAAAAGTTTTAATTCATTCGTTTTCATAAAATTGAATAGACGCATCACAGAAATATGCAACTACTTGATCATTTTTTTGAGACGAAAAGACTTTAATGTCACAGTAAAACTTTAATAAAAATGGAATTATTTTGTAGAAATAAAAAGGAAACATTAAATTATTGATTTACTTGAGAAATTTATTTTGTTTGTTCTGAATTAAATGAAACAAAACAAAATACCTGAATTCTTCGATAGGTATCCGTCATCATAGCAATTAATAGATTGATAAGTACGACATACGAAACCAACATGTATATTCCAAAGACAATTTTATGTACATACACCATTGGTTCAGGCCGTTGAGATTTATCACCGGGTTTATCAACTTGAGTGTCTTCGTTAGTTGTTTGAGTGAATACAGCAAAAAATAGCAATCCGAATGCCGTTAATGGATATAAGCGTACTGCAAAAATACACTATGAATCTCACTAATTTCATTTAAAATTTACAATTACAACATACCATCTGTATCATTTTTCATTTCCATTTCCATTCCAATTGCTAGTTTATAAACATCCTCCATTTTATGAACTCGTTGATTTAAAGCAACTATGAACATTAAAAAACCAAGCATAAATATTGCTAGCACAACTAAAAATCGACCCAAATCCTTCATCAAATTGCCAATGATAATTGCCCATGGACCGAAAAGATGATGAAATGACAAGAAATCCAATATTTGTACACATGCTAACAGGAATGACATAGCAAAGCATTGATTTCTACAATACATTAACGTTGGCCAATAGTTCATATCTACAAATAACATGCCAGCTTTTGAATGAAAATTAAAGAAAAAAAAAACAACAATTTCAAGGAATGATTAAAATGGCTGTAAACATTAACTTCTTTTTTTAGAGAGTATTTTCATTGTAAAAGCATTTGAAAATTGAAAAAAAAAAAACAAAATTTACCAACATGGACTCCAACTCCAGCCATACCAAACAATAACACGAGCAATTTGATAAAACCCAAACCAGATTTATCGCTTGAATTCATCAATTCAAAAAGTAATAAGCCAGATAACATAATGAGCAATCCCCATTCATACCAATATGGAAATAGACCGGGCCGGAGAACGGGATATAAAGGAATGATGCCCGTTAATGTTAACAAAAGCATCAAATAAATATGCGATGTAAGATATGACATAAATTTAATGATCGGCACTTTACTATATTTATGACCTAATGGAAGTGTGAAAATGACCCAGACGGGCGGGCAAATGATGAACGCAATCAGTAAAAGAACTAATTTAAAACCAGACCAATTCAGTACGCCGCGCCATAATTCCTGTAATAGATAAAATTATTACAATCACTTCGCTTTACTTCGAAAGGCTTGAAACAACGTTTCTGTTTTCCGAAAGTTAAAAATTGTTTTTACCTGAAGATAACGTTGTACAACCGTATGTGCAATCACTTCTTTCTGTTCATTTTCAATGAGAACGTCTAGAAATTCGGTATTTTTACGATCAGTGGCAGTTAAAATTCGTCCAGCTGAGTCAGCGCCAGCAGCTAAAGCCAATAGTTCAGTTGCCATGGATTCACATTGTTTACCGGCTTTAATTAGATCTTTTGCACGTTCTTTTTCCTATTGAAAAAATTCCAATTCAAAAATGCATCATTAATTCAATGATTGATTGATATGGATCCACTGATAATACCTTAGTTGAAAGCACCATGTAGATATTTGATAATTTGGCAGCTGTGTCGACGGGCGCTGGTGAGACGAGTACAAATTCTTCAATCGGTTTATTATTGTGATTTTTTGAAACAACCATCAGATTGTAAACAAAGCGCTTGTCCTCCATAAGAGCGTATGTGTCGTGTTCTTTGCGCATCAAATATTTAAATACATTATTGTGTCCTTCGGATGCAGCAAACCAAATTGGTGCACATCCATAGTTGGTTTCATTTTTTGGCGATGCACCTGATTCGCACAACAATCGAACCACATCCAAATAACCGGCTTTCGCAGCGCAATGCAATGGTGTCCAACCATTTCTGTCAGCTGCATTAATTTCGGCGCCTTGACCTAATAAAATTTCAACCATTTGATAATGGCCGTGCATGGCAGCAATGTGAAGACCCGTTTTTCCATAACGATCACAGCTTTGAAGCAATTCAGCAGAACGACTCAGTAACAAACCAACAACTGTTACGTGACCACCAAAGCATGCCAAATGAAGTGGATTATAACCCTAAAAAAACAAAAGAAAAAAGTGAAAGCAACTCAATTGAACTAACTGGTTGGATTTCAAGCTAATCTTATTTTCAAATCGCATGTTTGTTATACATTTTCAGTTGTGGCAGCATCAACTTGAACTCCGGCTGAATTCAACAAAAGCCGTACAACATTTTCATCTCCAGAGTAAGCAGCAAGATGCAATGGCGTCATTCCTGATTCCAATCCAAGTTCAGGCACTATTGACTGCCCACTTGGCGTTTCTGATTTCACAGTTGCTGGTACATTTCCCAACAATTCACGCACGGTGTCCGATTGTCCATAATAAGCTGCAACATGGATTGGAGTTAAGCCGAGCTTTTTACTCGAAATTCGTAATGAATTTGTACTTTTCATCACTTCAAGTACCCCATTGTGCCCATTTTGTGCAGCCAAATGTACGGCTGTAAAGCCAGATTTATTTTCATCAGTTGCTGAAGCACCGGCTCGTACCAAAGCCTTCACTACATCCACATGACCTCCTTCACATGCAAACTGTAGCGGGGTGGCATCAGTCAGCCTATTTCTCGCATTGATCACACCTTGTCGATCGAATTTCATAAGCTCTTCGATCACTTTCACTGAACCTTGCATTGCAGCAATGTGCGCACAAGTGTTTCCATCTTTGCTCGTCGCATTCACCAAATTCGGATGCTGTTGCAAGAATAATTTCACGACTTCCGAATAATTATTTTGCGCAGCAACATGAATTGGCTTCTGCCCCAATTCATCGGTGGCATCAATGTTTGCGCCCAATTCTAACAGCAACATGCATGTTTCAAGTTGACCATTTTGACTCGCCAAATGCAATGGTGTTTGTTTTCGCAAAGTTAGAATATCGATGACTGCGTTATGATCACGAATTAAGAATTTCACCAAATCCTTGTATCCGTTCATTGCTGCGTAATGCAATGCGGTTCGACCGACTCGTGATTTCGAATTGATAAAGGCTTTATTTGCAAGCAATGAATCGCACACCTGAATGAATCCATGCTCAGCCGCCAAATGCAATGCTGATCGGCCTTCAATATCGAACACATCAACACGGGCATGATTCGCAAGCATATTATTCACGAGATCCATGTGGCCTTGATTGCATGCGATCAAAAGTGGCGTCCAACCAATTGATGATTGTCTATTTAATTCCTTTTGAATATCCGCCGGTGCCATGTGCTGAAGCATTTCAGTGAAAATATCATTGTTTCCAGTTTTGGCCAAATAATGAAAACATGTTTCCATCGTTTGTTTTGTTTGCAACGAAACATCCGCTCCATTTTGCAGTAGCAAACGAACGATTTCCTTATCGGCATTGGGAAATTCTACTTCATCCGTTGGCACATTGCAAATGTAGTGCATTGCTGTCGCTCCATCCTCATTCAATGTATTTATGTATGTTTCTAATACTTCGGCACCATGCTTTTCCTTAACACCTTCAATTAATTGCTGTACAATTTCCATTTGACAAGCACGACAAGCCAAATGAAGAGGTGTTTCGTCATTCTATGTGAGAGAGCAGAGACATTATAGAAAACAGAAGAAGAAATCAATTCGAAATTGCTTACATTCGATTTACACATAGCGTCGCCTCCATTTTCCAAAAGTAAAATTAACGTTTGCACATTGCCATTTTTTGAAGCGATATGAACTGGAGTTTGGCCATTGTCGGTTGGTAAATTCGGTTCACCTCCTGATTTCAAAAGCATCAAAGCGCATCGGTCACCATCTTTCACCCTACTTGCGATATGCAATGGCGTTTCTCGGAGTTTTCCACCTCGAATATGCAAATCGGCACCATATCCCAATAACGTTTCAACTACAGCTGGATTTCCTGATTCTACAGCTATGTGAAGCGCTGTATAGTTATCCTATTGTTTTCATCGGAATTGATTTGAATTCTACTATGTAATTTGTTCGTTTCAAACAAAGAAATAGGTTCATGAATGAAAATGCTTACGTTGGTTGTGATATCAACTTTTTCTCCCCGTTGAATGAGTGTATTAATGATACCAATGTGACCATATCTGGCGGCAGTGTGTATGCTTCGAGCACCTCGTTTGTTTGGCATATGCAGATAAACACCCTTTTTGAAAAGCATTGTAGCGCATTCAGCATGACCATTCAGAGATGCAATATGCATCAATGTGCTTCCGTCTTTCGTTCGTTCCCAAATGCTGGCTTTGAATTTATCCGCTAAAATTTCAATTACATTCGCGTGTCCCTTCTCTAAATTCCGTTCGTTGATCATAAATTGGAAATTGAATAAAATTATGTTAATTTCATATTTTAATAGGTAAGAATTGATTTCCAAATGAAAGAACGTATAAAAACCTGCTGCGATATGCATTGGTGTTCGATCCAAATTATCGGTAATCGATGCTGATGCTCGTAGACCATAGAAGTATTTTAATAATACTTCATCGCCTTCGGCTGCACAAATGTGAAGAGCCGTTTGACCCTCGCCATTTTGCATATCAACATTGGCACCATGATCGACCAGAATGCGAACCATGTCGACATCACGACGTCTGGTAGCCAAATGTATAGCTGCATCACCATTTTCAGTCGTTGCCTGTCTCAGTAATTTCACAAAGGAATTGAACATATCATTTTTTTTCAAAGAAAATTCAAGTTTTTCACTCACTTGTAGTTGTTCTGCACTTTGTGCTGATAATAACTCACGAGCCATAGATTGGTTACCAGCCTCGACGGCTAGCAACAATGGTATTTTTCCACTCTGAAAACCATTTCAATTAATTTGTGCTATTAACCACATTGAAGTTTTTCATTTTAATTTATACATACACCATCAGTTTTTAAGCGTATATCTTTCTCAGCTGAAGCGAGCAACACGCGAAGAATACTTGTGGCGGTTGCTGTTTGTCGACTAGACACTAAATGAATGGTGGTTTGTTGCTTTGGCTGAAATTTCACATTTTAAAATCGAATTCAATGAAAAAATCATTTTTCCATTTGTGTTGAATTTTGCCGACATGCAATACTTACGCCACCAGTCGATAATTGATCAATTCCATGCTTATTTAACAATAATTTTACTATATCGTCTCTTGAGTGCATTGCTGCAATATGCAAAACATTGTAATCATCCTACGAAGAATGAAAAATATCATGTCATTGATAGCAAAATGTGGTTAAAATATAAAGATATTAAAACATGTTCAGTTGAATTACTGACATTTCCAACTACAATGATAAAAATTTGAATCAAAAGTATGACGAAACATTTTTTCAGTCAAGTTTTCTCTTTTCAACACATTCGCTATTCGAGTGATGCTGTGTATGTTCACTCTGTTCTAAAAATATGCGAACGACTTATTGTTACGTTGTCTTGTTTGTGTCGCATGCTAATGGGGTAAATCCAGCAACGCTTGAACAGCGAATAGAAAGAGAGAACTTGATTGCAATAACGATTTGTGTAATCTGTCAAATGTACTGATGAAATTTCAAAACAAAACAATTTTTTTCTTAAGTTTCATCGTTTAAAAATTATACAACAAATTGTATCAAATGCAGTGAAACTTTAAAAATAAGACAATAAATCGTCTTATTCCGTTACGGAAACGCATACGGAATTTCCGAATATAAAAAATTTTTCGTCTTACTTTTGATTCAAATTTTTGTCAATGTACGCTTTACAGTATGGTTTTATCCACGGTTTTGTCAGAATCATTAGTTTTAATACTTGAGTTTAGGCCTTACATTTGCATTATTCAAAAAAAAAAAAAAATAAATAATCGATGTAAATAATATTCTCACACATATTTCTCTTTCCATATTTCGAATAAAACGCAAATAAATTGTGGAAAACGTTACTTCAGCGTTAAAATTGATGTTTGTTTTCCGTAAATATATCGTATATTATGTTAAAAATATACTTATCGTTACGCATTTTTTATTTATTTGGAACGGACATTGCATCATTATTATGTGTAAGCATGTAAATTTGCAAAGAATTAAGGCAAACCATTCTTACTGTAAATGAATAAAAACAAAGGCAAATGTGGTCTGAATTAATTTCGTAATCAGTATTTCAAGGTGAAGATTACAGTCATGCACTAGACTCATTTCATCGTGACACTGTATCTTTAATTTCAGACTATTTATCTTGAATGTTTTTATGCGCAAAAAAAAACTAAGCATTTCAATTACAAAAGTCGTACATATATTCGTCTGAAGTTCAAGTCAATGTTATTATCAGCATAAATGAAAGAACTTGTCGTATATGTTATTTACAGTTTAGCAAACTTGCATTTTATCGAAGACTTTTCCTATTATTTTTTGAGGAACAATTTCTAAAGCGAATTGAAAAAAAAATTGAAGAAACTTTCTGAATTTGACCATTTTTGGTTTTCAAAAAGAAAAATCCCTTTGAATGTCAATTGATTTTCGTCCTATTCGACAAAAGAAATTGAAAAGTCTTTAGAAAAGAGTCGAGGATATTTTTGAACAAAAAATGACAATATGTGCGTGCTTAAATTCCACATTATTTATTTTATGCGTGGTTCGTTTAACGTGGGCCAATATTCATATGTTTGTGCCTGCCTTTCTCGTATTCTCTCCCATTTTTCTGAAATATCTGATAAAATTCTAAATACATGTTTTTCCGTTGAGTTGAATTTATTGTGTACCACGAAGGTTAAAATATTTAGAGGTTAAAAAGTATTCGACACCTGTTTACATTTTTCAGTTTTATTGTGCGTGCCATTGAGGAATAGCACATGCCACAAATAAATTAATATACGACAATTGACCGATGTTTTTAACGTTTTACAAGATAAATTAGTGTTTGATTTGCATAATAAAAGCTTTAGCAACACTTTTCGCTCCTATTCTCAAATTTTGCCGGATTTGTGTGTAATTTGGGTCAAGTGCTTTATTGTTTTTTTTCCCCCTTGCGTTGTTCGATATTCATCGAATACGCCATATGATGATAATAAATCGGACCCCTTTATTCAAACGTTAAATGGTGGAACCAAACTTTGGAATGGAAAATAATAATCTTATCGCTTTTTTTCCATTACATTTGCCAATGTTAGAAGGTTCCAACAGCTAAGCAAATGATGAATCGCAATTCACAAATCATTATTTAGCTCTACGGTAATAGAAATCAAATCCTTTTCATAAAATGTACAAATACAAATACATTTCGCAGAACATGAATGAACTAATCAGAAAGAAAAGAAAATCCAACATTTGCGTTACTTACAACCGTTTTGATTTTTTGATTTATTTTAATTCAAAATTCAAGACGAAATAATTTATGTTATGAAAAATGTTAGCAAAAATTTCGAGTGAAAGAATTTGCTTATAAAATTAAAAAAGTTCCTTATTAATTCTTACATTGTTTCGTGCAGAGACATCTGATCCCAACTCAATAAGGCGATCCAAATACGATGTTTGATTGTTCATAACAGCATACATTAAAGGTGTCATACCTGTTATCTACAAATTTGAATTAAGACAATAGTAATATTTCGCTTAAAATGGGCATTAAAATTGTCAAAAATATATTGAATTCTATGAGAAATGAATAAAAATAACAATGATAAACATGAAATGAAATTCGAACAATTTTTTACACTAATCTTTTTTGTACGCTTTGAATTGTCCTAAATTAGTGGCCATATTCTTTGTGCAAATAGGTGTGAAATTGTTATTCTTAAATTATTCGTTAAAAAATCCGAATGGTCAAATACATTTGGCCAAGTTCATAGAAAATGCTTATGCATTCGGGTATTGTTGACAGGCCATTTTTCATTTGACGCGACAGGCAAATCAAACTAATGTGAAATCCTGGAATTTGGGTTATCATGATACGGTGTTGGTCATAACAAAGTGGAAACTATGTATTAATGTTAAATAGTTTATTGTGTTTGTTGTTTTCTTCCGTTTGTGAATTTTTCTACGTTCCATTTTTTTTTTGTCTGTCTAATGCGAAGTTTTATGAGAAAAAATACTCCAAATAACAAATCGTTAAGCGAATAAATGTAAGTGACGTTGATTGATATTGAGTTAGAAATGAAAAATTCCTTCGAAACATTTCTCAAGTCATTTATATTTATGTAAATGACAATATATTCGAATAAACTTTTTTTACTTGAAGCTGCCAAAAAACATTGTATGATGAAAACCAATTTATTTTAACTCAATCATTTACGAATATTCTTTATAATAATCGAAATATTTATTTAATTTGGATCTTAATCATAATTTTTATGATTAAATCATACTCACTGGATCAGCAACGCCAGCTAATGGTGTTAATTTCTTTTCACCAACATTTTCAGCGACAATTTTTTCAAGTTGCTTCAATACCGGATCGATTGATATCCATTCTTGTTTCATGATTGAGTTAAGTATTTTTTGCACTGCATCACGTATTGCCGCATCAGCACTTTTTGGTTTTGGTTTTTCAGCTTTTGCTTCGGTTGATGCTTCTTTTTCTTCTTTTGATGGTGTATTTGTTGTATCAACGGATGATTTTTCATCCTTTTTATCATCGCTGACAATTTTATCGTTTTTTTCATTATTCTTTTCAGTTGATCGTGATATACTCGAATCTGCTGATCGACTAATTTGGCGATTGGTTGTCTCAACATGTTCAGTTTCATGGACTGACTTTCGTGACGATTTAACCATTCGTTTCGGTTTTGGTTTTGTCATTTTCTGTTTATTCGATTCTAAAACACTCGATTTTTTGTTTTCTTTCTTTCTACTTTGTTTTTCTAGGAACTTTCAAGCTAAAATCTCAAATTTCACATTGAATCACTTGTATTTTAATTTTAACAATATTTACAGATACAATTGAAGAAATAATCAGCATTTTATTCAAAGACATTTCATTATTTAAATTCAAATTTTATGTTTACTCTGTTCTTTCACACAATCGACTTTTGAATGCTAGCAAAAAGTTGTACTTCTGATAATTTTCTCTGGTCATTGCAAAAAGTTTAAAATTGTCTCTTTCATTTATCCTTTCATGAACTGATCCATTGAATTTTCCAAGCAAAATATTTTGTAATCGTTGTTGTGATATGAATTTAGCTATTTTATTTTCACTCTCATTAAATTCATTCTTCTATTTACGTTTAAACGCTTTCACCATTCGAATTGATTTGATAGAACGTAAGTCCTTTACTTGGTCCTCAACTCCGTAGCCAAATTTCACTGTGTTGATTATGTATGAATTTGAACAACTCGCCCACACAATGTATTCGATTGAAACGGCTTTGTAAAACCTCTTATAAACCGAGAGCCCCGTTAACGGTTAACCGTCCAAAGAAAGCATATTTACGGAAATCAAGCAAAATGAATGTATACGTGATTTTGTGTGCGGCAATTTAACCTACATGAGTTATTTTTTTTTTTCTCATTTAAATTACCACTAAGACGATTAATTCGTTTTTTCAGTGTTAGACTTGCGCAATTTTGCTACAAACTACCACAATAATGCAAAGCAAAATTGAACTCGGTTTTTATAGCGTTTTTTTTTTTTATTGACTTGTATCTTTTCGCCGAGGTTTTGCTTAGGTCAAATCAAAATATCTATTATTTCATTAAAATATATTTACAGTTTAGCGCCGATACTCAAATCGGATAGTATCCAATTATTACTGTATTCCTGGTTTTTTTTATATCTCACAATTGTGCAAGAGAAGTGAATTCAAATAGACAAGTTCTATCGCATGGCGTCAACAGTAAGAATAAGGCTCATCACTTTAATGCATGTTAGAAAATAGTCGTGGTCAAAATTACAGCATTTTACGATTAGTTCCTTTTTCTTTCTTGTTTTTTTTTTTTTTTTTTTTTTGAAACAGCTTTGAAGTTGATACTATAGAATAATACTCACCAGACAAAATTTGTCGATACAATCGAAAATCCAATTCTAAGAAGTAAAATGCTAGAACAATTCACATGAAGTTTTTTTTTTTCAATATTTCAAGATTTCAATAAAAAATCGGGAAAAAAAAACATTGAAAAGTTTTCAATTTGAAAATAAAACTGCTGGATAATAAGGTGTTCAATATCTTCAATAAACATTTATTGCTACTTATACTTAACAAATGTTTATGTACATTATGTAACGACTTATTTACTACAAAATTTATGCCTAAGATTTTTATTTAATATTGACTTAAAACGACATTTGGTTACTTTGTACTTTTTCATAGAAAAAAAAAAGAGCAATTTTTCTTTGTGTTGTTGTCCAAAAAAAAAAAGAGAGTATAACTACAACAACGTAACCTTGGTCAATCGAAATACAAAGTTTATAGTTTGTAGAAAGCATAAGCCTTTACCCCGATGAAAACGAGTGCGATGCCAATGCTGATAACAGAGACTCCGGTTTTTGAATAATACAATCCATAGTATTTGTTGCATTTATTGTTATTGTTATTGTTATTGTTGGTTACTTTCCATCCAATGTATTTCAAGTAATTTGGAATCCAATGTTAAAAACCAGTTCATGAATGTCAATTCAAATCATCAAATGTGTGTTTTTTTTTATGGAATGTGTGTGTATGATGAAACAGTTTATTCACGCGAAATTCCACGAACGTATGATTTTTGTTGTTTACGTTGAATTTGTAGAATCAGCGTAAAAAAAAATGATTCATAAGCGCGAAAGTAGAGAGAAGAACAGAAAAAACAACACTCTGCGCTTTAATAACACTTATGTAAATGAAATGAATTGGCACCAAATATATCAACGAAAGAAAAAAAAAAAAATACTGCGTCTCGCCAAAAAGCAATATTTGGACATTTCCAACGGCACTAGGCGGCACGTGAAATCGTTTTGTAATTATCACTCAATAAGTTGTTGTTTTTTTTTCCGATTTTCAAATCATTGTCGACATTTTGGGCGATGATGTTGGATGCGATCGATAATCTGTATAATTTCCCGCAAAAAAACGTTCATTTAAGCAAATCCGTTTAATATCACGTTGAACAATTAACATTTCGTAGAATGCTTGAATATGATGTTTATGTGATTCATATAATTGCAAATGCTCTTGTTCTCGTTTTCGAGTTTCGAGTGATTTTGGTATAAGTCTGCTAATACGAGGCAAATCATTTCCTTTTTCCTCTGGTATTGTTTCAAGACTTAGTCGATTCTCGTTTCCGTTGCTCATTATGCACCAATTATTATGTTTGTTTTAACAGAAAAAAAAATTGTTCCTTCGAGTGATCGTATTTTGTTTCAAATGAAAATTGTCGTTTTGTTTAAATAAAATGGGAGAATGTCCCTTAGTTGTTTTTCTTATATTGTTCTTTTTTGCTCACTAATCAAATTCAGAAACTTTTGCTTTAATTCGTTGCTTCGAAGAAATTCACTTTATTCGCACCAAATGCTTCTTATTTTTAAAACAAATCTTTTTTCGTTTTGTTTGTAAATTAGCTAATAGAGAGTTTGTATAACCAGTTCAATGAGTATCGATAGACTGAATATAAAGCAACGATGATGTGCAGTCAATATCCGTTAAACAAACACTCTGATGACGACAAAACTTATTCTCTAGAAACCGAATATAATAACAAACACACGACAAGAAAACAAAACAAAACAACAACAACAATAACAACAACAACAATAGTTAAAAGCCAAATAAGAGGAACGAATAGTAAATATTATGTGTGTGTGTGATAGTTGATGATGTTTATGAATGGATGTGAACGGAACAAGGTAATAAAAAAAAGATAAGACGGAATAGAAAGAGAGAGAAAGAGAGAAAGGCAGAGAGGTAGAAAGGCAGAGAGGTAGAGATGCAAAGTGGCAGAGAAGGAGAGAAGGAGAGAGAGAGAGAGAGAGAGAGAGGAAAGAGCGAAAAAAAAAGAAGTTGCGAGAAAGATAAAGAAAGAAAAAATTCCCGAACTGCATATTCGTTGCAAGTCTCTGTGTGTGACAAAATGAAATATACAAATACAATATTAATCAAGCACGTACAGTGTACGTATGACAGTTGCGACAATGCGATATGGCAAAAAGTTTCTATTTTTTTTTTTCTCTCTGTCGAAAACATTGTTTTTAAATATGATAACAATAACAATAACAATTGGAATTGCGTTTGGGTGCAGAATTCTTTAGTGTGGTTCACTCTATCAATGCTAACGTGTGATTTGATGAACATTATTTCATATATCCTGTTATCATCTTTCATCACAGCATGTCATATAATAATTACGACAGTCACGTTTTACCATTACCTGAGCTTCCTGTTTTATTCCATTCAAATTATTGAATTTTTTTTTATCATATCTCTTTTAGCTTTCAGCTTTGTTTGACGCATCGTTCAATAGAAAATTTTTGGCAAAGAGATAATAATAATGGCCAAAGTACATTCGATGTACGCGTTCTAGCATCCCATGAAAATATTAGGAGAAAGACAATTTACCTTTCGTACTTTTGTCCCTACTTTTTTCCATCAATGGTCACGTAAATCTGAAAAGTGCAAAGTATAAAGTATGAACACTGCAGTTTGAATTTAATTTATCTTTTGTTGGCGTCCAAATGACGGATTCATACTAATCAAATTATATTTATAATAATTCAAAAAATTGATATTAATACGACGGAATTTCTCAGTACTGTAAGTGCTTCAAGTATCTAATAATTTCTTCGTAATTATGATTATTGTCTATTTCTGACACTATGCCCGTGTCCATGCGTGTTGCTTTTTATTTTTCGAAACAGGTTTAAATGGTCTGGATTTTGGAAGTCGTTTTTTTACATTTTTCTATTATGCATTAGTATAAAATATCCAGTTACACCAAATTCTTGAATACACATCGACATCAACAACAACAACAACAACAAAATGCCGTTTATCTGATTTTCCATTTTTCCATTTGAATGAATTTGTGCATTAACTAATCAAAAGTTGAGATATCGCAACAAAATACATAAGTGCAGTTGATTATCTATTGAGTTGAGCGTCAGGTTTGCTTTGAAATAGAATTCTCAAAATTACTCAAATAAAACACAATTTTGCTTCTTTTTTTGTATTTCTTTCATTTTCTTGGTTGTCTCAAATATCGCAAATATTTTCACATTTATTCTAGAATTTGTTGATTTACAAACATCGTTCGATAAGAGCATTAATCTCACTTTTTCGGTTGCCATATTCTCCGCCTCGATCGTAACTGACGCCAATCTTCTTTGACCATCCATCACGGGGTGCTTTAAGCTGTACAAAATAGATAAAAAATCGCATGGAATTAATCATTTTTAAACTAGATGACTCATTGGCACATATTTTGTGACATTTGTTAAACGCAATTCATTGTTTGGATTATATTGAAAAAAAGGAAAGATTAGAATCCTAATGTGGATTTATATGTTTAACTAGACAAATTTCTCTAAATACACTTTGAAATCAAATTCATTTGAAATGTTTACATATTCAATATTACTATTATGTTCAATCCGATCGCATTTTATTAAAAAAAAATTTGCTCAAATATATTTTATGAAAATCTGTAGCATTTTTCATAATTGTCGATTGCAGTTATTTTGACTAAAACTTTTATAAAGTCAACAAAACATAAAAGAAAAATTTACTTGAGAAAATTTACAAAAAAAATAATTAAAAGATTATTTTATTAAGAGCAAAGCGGTGAAATGCAGGGCACGTAGTACCTACTAAGTGCCCATTTGTACCTCCGAAGACACATTTTTGTGGCTACCGAAGAACATTCGAACGAGTAGTAACAACTACGTGCCCTGCGTTTCACTGCTTTGATTAAGAGATAATTATTAAAAAATCTATCAATCGAATTTTAACCAATAAAAATAGTTAAGAATAATTTAAATGTTTATTGTTTAATCATTTGCATTATCTCATTTTATATTATAAAAGTAATTTAGAAATTCTCATAAACAAATATTGTTTTAATTTCATATATTTTTTAGCAACCGTTAAAAATGATTAAAACAATAAAGACAAATAAATAAAGAGTAAACAATAAAACATAAATCCTCAAAAGTCTCATGGTTACATATGGATTATTTATATTATGTCGAGCTAAGAAATTATGTCAATGGAGAAAGTGGAAAAAGAGAAGATCCAGAAAAAGAGACAGAGAAAGGAAATGCTTTCCATATGCAATTGTTCATACTGAAAACATTTTATCAATTATCAATTACTATTGTGGACTTTGTGACACTTTGATATTTTTATTTATGCGCGTTCAACATTGAATAACAAACAAACACACACACAAACACACACACAATAAATGGCCAGACAATATCTTATTATAAAAATAGACAATATCTTATGATAAAAATTTGAGCATTTTGTGATGTCTACTCTATTTTGATATGCTTAAAGTAAAATATATTTTAGAATTTAGTTAAATAGAACACACTTACCGAGAATGGTAACAGTAAACTGCGAACATTTTTAAAATTTTTTGAAACAGTGAACAAATCATGAACAATATCTTCAATACAAATGCATCCATATTGGCCCAAATGATCTTCAATCAATTTATTTGAATTAATAGCTGTACGTTTGCCATTAATTCGAAGGAAACCATGCTTAAAAATCAAATCACGAACAGTTTGAATAGATGGATAACCAAATACAACATATGGTTCAACCAATTTCAATAATGCCATCGATTCAGCATTATTTTTCAATAAAACTGTATTGTGTAAACGATTCAAACCCAAACTATTCAAAATTAAGCTGCATTCCTTTGATGCAATTTTATGTGCACGATGTCGCATTACAACCAACAATTTTGCATCATCGTCATCAATAACGCGTAAAAAATCATTTTTCATCATAACACGACGCATACGTTTGGCATCGCGTTCAGCTTTTAAATATTGTGTTATGAAAAATTCGGGCTTTTTGTAGTCTCGTTTTTTACTCTTCAATTTAAATGAACGATTCAAACGTTTAACACGATGATGTGATTCTTCTTCGCGTAAACGACGTTTACGATGGGTCATTACATTGACCTGTTTGGCAGGCAATTTATTTGGAACTGCATATTTGCTGAGAAAATTAACAAAAACAAATTATGAGTTATTTATGTTTTCATTGTTCAGAAGAAAACCGATAAAAATAATGATTACTTACTCAGACATTTTATCAATATGATGCGATAATTCACACGAATTTGAATAAAAAATCAGCTAAAAAATTGTAAAAACGCGTGTACACAAGATATTGTTTCGTTTGGTAAGGTATGTCAAATAGAAATGTCAAACTTACATGTGCTCTATTGTGTTCGTGCGTGCCCACGTGAGAAAATTGTACTGTCAAATGACATGTATGGCATCTGGTACGTTTTTTTCAATTGCTGACATAGATTGTGGGGAATTTTTAATTCACTTATCAGTTGAAATCAGTTTACTTCAATTTTTCGATAGAAAAATGTTTTTTTATGACAAAAAATTCTAAATTCCATATTAAAAGATAAAAGATAAAAGTGAATAAAAAAAAATCACATTTTTTTTTTCCTGCGATCGAATTATTTTTTTCGATAAAAATTTACAATTTTGTTTTTATTTTGTCTTTATTTATCCAGAGTAGATTTGTGAACATTTATATATATATATTTGTCGATTTTCATCATGTTTTTTTTTTTCATTTTAACATTATTTTTTTGATTTTTCTTATTTATCCAAAATTGCATGCGTCTTGAAAATTCAAAATGAACCTGATTGAGTTGATTTGTCGGACTTGAAATTATCTGGATAATGCAATAAATCAATTTTATCAATGGAATTATTTATGCGTATTCAATTGGTAATGATTATTGCTTTTATCGTCAAGCCTGCAGCATTTATGCAAATGAAAGAAAGAAAAAAAAAAGAATAGACAAACGATGTTTGTATGTCTAAGTTTTTTTTCTTCTTTTTATCTCAATCATTAAAATTGTCTCTAGACATATTTTGGACTTAAATCATGCAAACAATTTTTTTTTTTTCAATCTTAACAAAAATGGTCAACATAAATTTTTCTTCTCTTTTTTTTTTTTCCTCGAAATAAAAGTTGTTTTAAGTAATGCAATTAATTATTAACTAAAATATATATATAAATAATAATCATAATAATCATGTGTAACAAACTTAAAAGCTATCTTCAGATCATGCACTCGATTCTTGAGCATACGGCTCATTGTCACCATCTTCAGACCAGCTCACCTCCATGGGAGTGCTACGTGTACTTAGACTAGTTACAATTTTGTTCATAAACACTTCATCATCAAGTGACATGTGTCGATGTTTTGTTGCCTCGGAATGTATTGGTGAGGCAGCACTGCTTGATGATGCTGATGTTGAATCAATATCTGAACCAAATGATTGATCATCTTCACTTTGCTGTGATATCATTGCCTCGCCGGCCGATTCTTTGATTTGTTGACGCTTTTTTATGCTTGTTTTAGCTGGAATTATTGTTGTACATACATCGGATGGTGTAAAATTATCAGTTGAAATTGAATGTGTTCCCGTTGCAATGACATTTTCATCATTTTGTTCAAGTATACCATTTGATTGGCCATTTTTTTTTAAATGTGGGCTACTTGTAGCTAATGTTTTTATTGAATTTTGCCATTTATTATATTCATTCGGGGCATCAATTGACATACGATGTGTAGATATTTTCTTTGGTTCATTGCTGGCATTTAGGGAATTTGATCGATGACGTTGACTTTTTTGTAGTTTAACAACACCAGCAACCATTTTGACTGGAGTATCGGAATATTGACGTGACAATGATGTAGCTGATGCTGATTGGCATAATGCATTTGCACCACCAAGCGATAATTGACGCTTAAATGATGGTGAACGCTCTTTGAAATTATTTACACGGAATGAACCAGCACGTTTAACTACACGATTGGCCATTGCTTCAGCCGATTCATCATCATTCAATTCCAAAACATATGATACCGAATCACATTTTTCAACAACACCCTTTACGACTGGCGATGATGGCGGTGATGCATTCATTTGAATTGTATCATTGCAATGTTCGTGGGTTGTTTCGGATATCGGTGCATACAAGCTATTTTTAAAATCAGCAAATAACGATGAATCCTGGTAACTTTTCGACAATTCATTCAATGTTGTGGTATATTTTTCAGAATTTTGCTTTAATTTCCATTGCAATTCTTCATTGTGAAGTGCCAATCGGGTTCGATTTTTTAATTCTTGACTATACATATCTTGTAGGCTACGATTTCGTAGCGATAATTCCCTATTGAAAATGAAAAGAAAAGAAAAAAAATAACAATTAATTGTTTTGAATCGTAAAACATAAAGAATAATGACAAATTCTTACTGTTCTTCTTCAGTTTTGGTTTTCAATTGAATGGTTAAATCCTCGAGCCGTGATTCGAGTATAGATATTTTGAGCTGTGCTTTCGGTAATTCATCCTGAGCTTGAATCATTGATTGATTATGTTTTCGTAATTCTGAAATTTCAGTTAATTTCATTTCCAATACACTGCGTAGACTTAGCACTTCATCTTCAAGCATTGCTGATGCATTTGATTGATTTTGTACTGTAGCAACATTTGGATTTATTATTGTTTGTTCGCCACTAAATCGTCGATGCCGTAATGCATTTGCTTCATCATGTGCAAATTTTAATTTTTCTTCAAGTTCAACACATTTATCATCGCCGATTTTAATTTGACGTCGCAATTGTGAAATTTTTTCATTTAATTCACGTTCACGTGCGGTGGCAGCAATTAAACGTTCACTAAATTCTTGTTCACTAGCTTGCACTTTATCGCGTAATTGATTTTCAGTCACAGTAAAATTATTTAAACGTTTCACCAGCTCTAATTCTCTATTACGGGACAATTCAAGTTGTTGTTCCAATTCATTGCATCGACGATCTTTTATTTGGCATGTTTTCAATGTATCAGCATTTTGTTGATTGATTTCAGCTAATTCATATTGCAATGCTTTAATTTGTTCCTGTGCCGATTTCTCTGTATCGCGCAATTTCAATTTTACTAAACGCCACATTATTTTCCAAATAAAATACAAGAAAAAAAAAGAAAGAAAATTATGTCGACATTAGTTATTTTTTTCTTTTACGATAAAAACTAAAACGCACTACTGCAAATCAGAAAATAGAAAGACAAATCAAAAACTCACTCTTTTCCAATTCACGTTCATTTGCCTCTATCAATGTTCGTTCATGTGTAGTGAAGAAATTTTCTTTAGTTACAATTTGTTCTTCAAGATAATTGCATTTGGTGCGCATGGTCTCAAAATTGTGTTGCGATTCCAATAATTTATCTTTGGCCGTTTTCAATGCAGCACGAAGCGATGGTGTTTCAAATGCCTTCAACTATACAGACAAAATGAAATAAAAAAAAAAAAAAAAAACGGAATAAATATTTGAACGAAAATCCAAATTTGGAAAAACCACTCATTAAATGAATTCACTCAGTTTGTTTACTCTAAAAAAAAAAAAGAAGAAAAATTACACACCGCCAACCAGAAATTGACGAACATCAAACAATTTTTTTTTTTTTTTTGCTAATAGATTGAATTGCAACAGAAATGTTGTGTTTTTTTCTTGAATATTTTTTTTTTTTGAAACAAGTTTTGATCTCTGTTCATTCACGTGTGAAAATCGATTGTGGGTTTTTTACTATAATGTGCCAGTGTGCCGGTAAAATAGAAAGAAAAAAACAATATGACAATTGTTTCATGCGCACAAACGTTGATCGATAGTACTGAGCAACGATGGAATGTGTGTCAAAGAAAACATATGCAAAACTATAGCGTTCCTTGCAGGTAAAGAACAAAAAAAAATGTGTATTTCAATGTGCAGCGGGTTCTCTGAACGAGAACCAAATGCACATACATAAGGAAATGTTCATGTGTGTGTGTGTGTAAAACGAGTGCATTTGGAAGACGCACGGACGGCACGCAGAGAAACAGATGCAAAGAATATCGCACACAACAAAAGGTGACTACACCAACAAACAATTGTGTGTACATGTGCTGCTGTTGTTGCTAAATCGACGATTATTTTTGCACACTGTATGTTTTTCTATGGATAATGAACACATGGTTTGCTATTCGGTTTTTCTCAGTATTTTACTTTTGTACTCGAAATACATTTCTCATTTTTATTTTTAATATGCCTGCTTCGACACATATCAACTTTCTTGCTTCTATCGATATGTTTCAATGAATATTTCAACATTAATCACTTTTGACAAATTTTTCTCCCCACCCAGAACTAAAAGACACATTTTAATTTTCGAAAAACGAGAAACAAAATTGTAAACATTGATTGGCATAATGGTTTCATTTTGGTATGTTTTTTACTACCTGTTTGGCTAAAATTTCATGCAAATCCATACCGAAAACATAATTTTTTGCTCAATATGATTTCATGTTTGCTATTCAAATGATCTCAATAAAGAATTGAATTATTTGTATGTACATGTTGATTTGGAAGCGAAAAAAAATACTTACATCGGTTGTTAAATGTTGAATTAAAATGCTTAATGCGACAATGGTATTGTTCGCACGTATGACATTCAAATCAGTGGCTGTCGTTGAATTTAGTGTTGTTTTATTTGTGGCTATTACAGTTGTATTACCATCACTTGAATCGATCATTGAGAACTCAATTAAATCCTCATTCAATTCACCATTCGATAAAGATGACTTTGCTGTGGATTGTATTGTGTTGATTTGCGGCACAGCCACCGCTTTATTTGCGACAACTGTTGTAGACGATTTGCCATTACGATGAATTGTTGCTATTAATGGCTGATGATGATCATCATCATTCGCTACTAATTTTGACGAATTTGTTCCGCTCTTCGTACTGTGATTATTATTGTTGATGCTGCTATTGTTATTATTTATGGTTGGCGGATGTGCCAGCGTTGACTGTAAACCATGTTCTAAAGACAAGAAAAGAAAATAAAAAAATTAAACAATTTTTCTAGTTCTTTATTTCATTAAATCAATGCATTATATTCATGTAGGATCACACAGTTTACGTCATTTTATGAATTACTTAATTCACAAGAAATTTAAATAAATAACACTTCGATATGCGTGGTCAATTTTATGGCTATTTCCTGGAGCGATACATCGATTGCATTGCAAATTTAATGTTGTTTTTTTGTAACTACTGATGTTTGATTATATTGTTATTTTAATATTGTATGAGACGAGATATCGAGAGAGAGAGAGAGAGAGAGAGAGAGAGAAGAGAGGGATAGAAAGGAGAGAGAGAGAGAGAGAGTGAGAGAGAGAGAGTGGAAGGGAGATAGAGAATATTTCGTAAAAATGCAGAACCATGTCGAATTCATTAATTTTTTGTTAATAAATTCACCATCGAAGATTTGTGATCGCTCAGGCAAATTAGGTATATTTTACGTTTTTTTAAAGCGTATGCGTTTCTTTGCCGATTGTTGTATTTCAAAGTCATAAAATGAGTCTAGATTAATTTTGGCCTTTTCACTAATTTGCTAAGGATTGTGTTCAACGGAAAAAACAACATTGAATTGGTTCCAATGATGCAATAGGATGAAGAGACCCTTTTGTGTGCAGATTTTCAAATTGTGAATAACATTCATGATTTTGGTCATCACTGGTGCACAGTTTTTTTTTTCAGGTGTTTCACACAATGATTCAATTGAAGTAACACTTGATTGGTTCCAGGTTTCTACTCAAATCCAATACATTAATTTGCAATGTTTCTCTCTCACTCTCCCTCTCTCTCTCCCATATACTTTCTTTTCTATATCTCTGTCTTTTTTTCTCTGGTGTATTTGTGATTTGTCGTGCATAACGCGCAATTGAAGCTCATAAATGTACCAACAAGCATAGAAACATTGAACGGCATTTTCTCAAAACCAAAGTGAAATGTGAAAATAAATATAAAATATGTTGCGACAATTTTTCCACTTGAACAATTCGGTTAAATGTATTTTTGCATTAAATTTTGCAACAACCACAAGCATTTTGTCAAGGTTTTTCCTTCCCCTCAACAAACCGCATTAAATGAAAAAAAAAAATTACAAGTTTAAACGAAAAATGGAAATCGATTCACGCACAACAATCGTACTTTTTTGTTGTTGTTACACACATGCACACACTTAAATTCACACATAAAATAGAGAAAAAAAGAACTGAAATTTAAATCGTGCTGAATTGTTTACGTGAATAAATTGAATATTCCATACTCAACACAGAGGAGAGATTCCACAAATTACTCCATTGATTCATTGCAATAAATAATAATATTTGACTCTTTGAAATATATTTGCCTTTCAACTGTTTTAACTTATTTTCTTTTTTTCCAATTGTTTACTATGACTTTAAGTGAGTCTTTGTTTCGAACTGTCAAAATAATTTAGTTTCATTTATTTTCATTTTGTTTGTCGATTCATTTCTTTTCCAATCGAAATTCGAGCAGGATTAATCATAACACACAGAGAGAGTAGGGGCTATTGACACATCGATAAAAAGTTCAATGCTACTATCAAAAACATATTTACATTTCCATTTTAATTTTAAATTTAAACATTGCAATCGCATTGAAATCGATAATCGTCTTTTTCAAATTAAAATATCATCATACATCGTATTTTAAATCAATTTGTTAAGAACTTATTTGAGCAATTGAAATTGTGAAATTGAAAACCATCAAAAATGAAATAAACAGAGAAAAAGCATTAATTTGAAGAATTGAATTCTTAATTCAAAGAATTACATCCGCAAAAAAGATGCAAATCATGGCCAAAAATTAAATTAATTGTTCTGCCATCAAATTGCTGGAATTGGAACGCTTTAACAACTTTGCAAACGGCTACTATTTCTCTTTTTTTCTTTCTATTTCTTTCACTCATTTTCTCTACGTCACCCTCTCACTAACTCACTCAGTCTCTCTCTCTCTCGCTCTTTCTCTCTTTCTCACTTTCTCTCTCTTCTCTCTCTTTCTCTCTCTCTCTCTCTCTCTCTTTCTCTCTTTCTTTCTCTCTCTCTCTCTCTCTCTCTCTCTCTCTCTCTCTCTTTCTTTCTCTTTTTCTCTTTCGCTTGAGCCCCTTCTGTATCTTCCTTTTTTTTTTTATTCGCAAAATCTGTATATTTTTCAGTGTTGCAATTAGTGATTTTTTATTTATTGTTTTGCTCTCTTTAATGTTCAAATTGAGTGAGCAAACATTATGACCACCTTTCATAATGCTAATCGCTTCGATACACTCACTAAAACAACACAGCGAAAAACAAGCAATAAATGTTTTTATTTTTCTCCCTTGTTTTTATCATTCATTCTGTTTCTCTTTCGCATATATACATACACACAAGTACATTTGAATTCATTTGAAATTATAATCAATAAACAATGCGCGCGATTAAATTTTCCAATCACTGAAATCATTTTCGTTGACTGGTGAATAAAATTTCATTTTAGCTGAGAAAGAGATGAGAGAAAAATTAATTTAATGGATTGACGAAACTGTTCATTTGATTATTTATTGGAAAGGCACATCATTGGATAATTTGGCAATGAACAGAAAAGTCTTTTTATTTCATTGCAATTCAATTTTTTTCTTCAATTGTTTCTTTTCAAATTAAATATCCAAAACAAAGAAGATCTTGAAACGAGAAATGAGAAAAATAATTCATTTCGTTTTATTTCTGTCACTTGTATCATACACTGTGTATGATATACACAGTTGCGGCACCCATTTCATTTCGAAAAATAATTTTTATTGCACAAAGACACACACACACACACACACATGAAATGTCACTGAAAGGAAGCATGATTTGTTCATATTTCAAGGGCAAAATCCAAATATGAGATGTTGACGATAATAGCATGCCGCTGCTGCACATTTATTTTCTGTCAATTTCTGTGGCCCACTTTTAGAAAACAAAAATATGTCGTTGAATGTGTGTTGCAAGTTTGATCGAGTTGATTTTGGCAAACAGATTTATAGCACAGTTGACTTTGGCTGATTTCAAACAGAAGGCGTTAAATAAAAGAGATTATTATTTACCCGTTTCAGCGGTAGAATTTGCAAAACTCTTGGGTGTTATTTGTAATGAGCTCCACGACAACAGTGTCGGTGTAAAACATTGCTCTTTATTGCCACAACAAATGTCACTACTGTTATTATACACGGAATTCATAATTCATTCTAAAAATTTTTATTCCGTGGCACTTGTCAAACTGAATGAAATTAAAAAAAATAAAAAAAAACAACCAAACAAATGGAATGAATCGGACGCGTCACGAATCAAAACCTTTTCTATGAGTTTGTTTCACATCTTTGCATAAAACATTTGGTAATTTCGTCAAATTATTCAAAATTTGCTTCGTTTTTTTTTTTTGTTGCTTTTTTCTCCTCTTGTTCTTCACTAATTAAAAATCGAAAAGAAAATTTCCACTTTGAACGAAAAATTAACCGGAAATTTATGTTCGATTTGTTCCAACTGGATGCACGATAGATTTCGTTTGGTGAACGTTTTTCAAAAAGATCAATCGAAAGGCCCAATAAAAATAACACATGAAGATGGAAAATCTCAACAGATCCATCAACAGAAAAGCACTATTTCGAAAACTTAGGCGAAAATACACTGAAAAATCTTTTGAATAGAATGAATGAATGAATGAATTGATGCGCAGCGTGATGTGTACAGAGAGAAAGAAAATGTTCGTTTGTGCCCGTTCAATGACTCCAGTCCAACTAAATTACAAATTATGATTTTTTGCGCTACAACGCTTGAAAAACAACCAACCAAACTACCAAAAAGCGTTAGAGCACTCACCACACTCGATGCGAAATTAGCCAGAGAGATCGTGTATGCGCATATACGATCAAGTAGTTGGAAGGAAAATGAAAAAAAAAAAAAAAAAAAACAAAACAAAACAAGAGGAATAGAAGAAGAAAAGAAAAAAAAAAATAGATACGGCAACAAACACTATTAAAATGAAAAGAAACAACTAAAATCTAACGTACGCAATTCGCATTAAACACACGAATGAATTTGAAACATTTTCAACTACATATCGTGCGTACCGTGTTTGACGCTATACAATTGATCATACTGGAAGGAAAAGAGATCGAATGTGAATAGACAAAGATCGAATGAATTGTGGCGACCGTTGAAAATGCAGATTATATAGCGAATATTGAAGAGAAAAGAGCAACAATCAATTTGTGATGTGTACGCGCATTTCATCGAAAAAACCGAAAGGTAAAAACTATCGTCTCTTGCGTGTATTTTAGTGTAGTACTCTGATTGATGTTGAAGTAAATCAAATGTGCGGCACTTTATGATTGACGTTATGCCAAAGAGTGGGAACACATTACAAACAACACTACTCGAGTTTTAATTTGTTTTTTTTTCTGTCTTCGTCTTCGTTCATGTTCTCTCTCTCTCTCTCTTTCTCTCTATCTCTCTCTCTCTCTCTATCTATCTATCTATCTATCTGTCTCTCTATCTATCTGTCTCTCTATCTATCTCTCTGCTTTGCATTCATTTAATATATTCAGCAGTTTGATGAACACTTGACGGGGGCCAAAACAGCGACGTTGCAGACAAACTTTACTTACTCATGCTATAGTGCAAAAACACTTGAAGCATATGTAATGCACATAATCTAGATAATAATGTGTGAATATGGATGAGAGTTTGAAATTGCTTAAAATGCAGAAATTATCAGCTTAAATTTCGAAAAATCCTTTTGGTGAAATGTGAGAAATGGAGGCAAAAGACCGGAGAAAATTGCTTTTGAAATAGCAAAAAAAAAACCCTCCAACCAGAGGTATTATTTTTGGGAATTTCCATTTCATACCAGCAATTTTGTCGAATGAATTGTTGTTAATGGTAAATTACCCACTGAATTCGAATTTAACCTTTTCTTCCATGGAAATTTCTTTCTCTCTTTCTTTCTTTCGCAACAAATTCAATCGATGGCATATTGTCAGTTGGGCGCGAATGCTGGCAGATAAATATCAGTGTTGATATAACCTTGAGCATAGATATAAATATGATGTTTCTGTTTGTTGTAAAATCAGCTGACTGAATGAATGAATTGCAAATTAGAATTTCAATTGAATTTCAATGGAAAAACGAACGATTCGTTAGCACTGTTTTTATTGACTGTGCTGTTTTTTTTTTCTTTCGCCAAATTCAAGCCCAAGCAAATGTTGAAAAATAAGCGAAACTCAGCATGTTACCTTTTCTATGCATTTTGACAACATCATTTCAGCAAATTTAAGCACAAAAGCTAATTAAAACCATTTAAAAAGTGAAAAAATGCCATTTATTTGCCAGTCGCAATTTGAAATTAATTTGTCGAATGTGTTTTTTTCTTAGTGTTTATTTATTACTTCGATTTGTTTAAAATGTATATAGTTGTCATTGCTGTTGTTGACGAGACCGTGACTATATTTATATTATCGTTGGATTTTTGTGTCATTTTATAGTAACGTGTATCAAAGACAAACAATCACTTGTTGTTGTTATTGAAATACAAAGCATTTTCTCTCATAGTGTGAATGAAACTTTCTTTGGATAAAAGCTAAATAATAGAAAATAATTTTAACAAATTATAAAAAATTGAGGGAGAAAGAGAGAGAAAGAAAGAGGACACATAAAAAACAAAAAAAGGCCGACAAAATGGGCTTGTGTGACAAATCATATTGAGATAGGTAAGAATTGTGCACACAATTTATGTATCCGTTTGTATTTTTCTTCATCACAAAATACTCTCTCTTTCTCTTCCATTAAGCAATTGACTTTGGCGAATGCGTATTGAACAAGTAAAAAAAAAATAATAATAAGAAGAAGAAGAAGAAGAAGAAACAACACTGAATTGTGAATTAAAATGCGAATTTGATAAATGATTTTAATTGTATATACTCATCGCTTTCGATGATGTTTAGCAATGTGTTTTTTTTTCGCTTGAAAATCTCGTGGAAAAATTTATATATGCGAGAAAGATTTCGGCCTGATGCTTTCAATTGCACGATACATTTTGTTGTTTTCATTTCTTCGTTGTTTTTTTTTTTTTTTTTTTTCGTTGCTTTCGATTGCAGATTTTCTCTAATAAAAAAATCAACCCAACATAGTGTTTCGTGTAACACGGCGCTTTGTAGTTTTTTTTAATGAGATTTGGCGCAGTTGAATGGAAGAACGAAAAATGAGTGCGAAAGTTATGAGATGAAACATTGTGTTTTTTTTTTTTTTAATTTTATTTCTATTTTGGCTTTTTCTCGTGCAGAAGTTATTTATGAGGTCACCTATGTGTGTGATCTTAATAGCCATATCGTTCGTTAGCAGAAGCATTTTGCACAGTATCGACTAATTGGAACACAGCAAATTTGAAAAGGCACAGAACGAATCTAACTCAATACAGGGTTTTTATATTCAGCCAAATAAGGTCATACTAAGCTTCCGCTCCAAAATTATGTTGGAGATTTCGACACTAGCACCTTAAGTTTTTGCAATTTTGAAACGAGAGTGAGAAAGATCGAAAGAAGATGAAAAAAAGAAAAAGAGACACAGTGGGAGAGAGAGAGAGAGAGAGAGAGATCGAGAGAGAGAGAGAGAAAGAGCGATGGATATCAAATACAGAAAATGACTTTTAAAACATGAAAAAAAAAAAATTAATTTCTTCCCATACAATTTTACTTGGCAAACATGCGATCTCACTGTAAATACGATTTTCAGTGATGTTAAATGAATTGAAATTGATAAAGATCGCTCACCTTTAGCGTGTGACGTTTTATTTGCCACCGGCGAACTAGTCTGGTTCACATGCTTTGATGTTGTTGATGACGATGATTTTTTGCTTGGGATAATTGCAGCCCGTTTCTCTGAAATTGGCGATGAAGAAGACGATACATTTGTCGTCTGATTATTGTTTGTTGGAAACCGTTTATCTGGAAATAAATAAAAGAAATTTTCACACATTTTTCTTTTGCTCACACTTTATTTGCATATTATTCACTCGGACAATTTCAATAGAAAACAAATTATGTAAAATATGAACTTTCAAATAATTAAATGTAAACAGGTGACAACAACGCGACTAACATTTAACCTTTTAACATTTTCAATGGAAAATTTTGTTAATTAGACATAAATTGTTTATTGTTTTATCGCATTGGATCACTAAAGTAATATGTTAAACACATGAGAAAAAAGAAAACTATAAAAAAAAATAGACAAAATACTACATAAAATTAACATGATAACATTACAGAATGTCGTAACACTTACGCAATGTGGTCGGCTTAGCTGTTGGTATGTCAACTTTTGTGGTTGTATCAATTTTGATATCACTCGGATTGAATCCATTTTGTATTGATGAACGTTTTCGGGCCGATGAACCTAGAGAAGCACAAAAGAACCGATACAATTATTTCACAAAACTGAAACATAAAATAAAAATCGCCGACGCACACACAAACAACCCAATTTAATATGAACTTAAACAATCACAACATTTAACATTAGAGTATAATCCTTACGAAAGAACAGTATAAAATGCATTCGATAGAATTTCATGATGTTATCACGAATGAAATGAATAACAGTATTATAAATGTGAAATGAGCCCATTGGATTGATAACTCAATTGAAAATAAAATGTATTTCCATGCGATGAGAGAAAATTCTTGGACAAATTATTGTTGTTAATCAAAACAGCGTTTTGATCATGTCGTTGGTTGATATTCAACTAAGTTCCTCTCTAAAAATGTATACAATTCGTCGAAACGAAATATAAAATAACAAATGAATTTTTAATTCGATGTTATAGTATCCATTTGCATTGCACAAAATGACTCATTAAATGTCTAAATTGAGATCTATGCTGAACGAAATACAATGCCGACTGTGTTCTTTCCGAAATTACAACAGAAACCGATCAAGCGTTGCACAATCAGTGTTTGCAATATTTTTTTTTTCTTCTTTTCTTGTTTTTTTTTTTTTTGCATTGTGTTTTCTTTTTCATTCGATGATACTTGATGTAAAAATAAAGCGCGAAAGCGAATTCAAAAGAACAGAATCAATTTGAAGAGAGAGTGAAAGAAGAAGAAGAAAAAAACCCAAAGAATTAATCATTGAAAAAAGAACTCAATTACCTCGCGCACGTTTACCGAAACGGCCAAAACGTTCTTGTTCGATATATTTACTATGTGTATAACGTTCGGATGCCGATCTTGTTAATTTCTCCTTCGATCCATGCGCTCCCATTGTAGATGCTACCGTTGCGATAACCGATCATTAAATGAAATCACAAAACTTCGAACGAACGAACGAACGAATGAAAAAAAAAAAAATAAACAAATAAATAACTGTACACGTTGAGAGCGTTTCGGGGGGATTTGCACGTCGATAAGTTGCTGCAAACAAACGATCGCTCTCTAGAGCCACTTGACTTTATTTAAATCCATACTCATATTACGCACTTGAGCAACATATTCATATGCGATTTCAATTTATATTTTTGTTTCGTTTCGTTTTCTTTTGTCTTTAGTGAGGCAATCGCATTTCCATTTATTTATTTCTTTCTTTTTTAATTTATTTTTTGAACAAGAAAACACGTCTTAACTGTCAATAATGTATGCATCAAAATTTTGTTCAGGTTACTCTCAAATCGGGCAGCAATTGCATTGTTCTCTCGAGTGTTGGATATCAACAAACACACACACACACACACACACGATCGATATAGCGGTAGCGATGGCGGTGACGGTGGCAGCGGTAACGGCAATGGCGACCGAATATTTTTTGCATTTAATTCTTAAAAACAATCTCTTGCCTCTCTTCACGAGACTCGAATTAGACGTAACTAGAGCAGAATGAAATTACATAAAAAAAAAAATATGTATTTTTGCCTGCAAAAATGTTTTTGTCTTCTTTTGTAATGTATATTTTTGTTCTCGTACAAGTGATATATGTGCTCAAATCGGATGCTTTAGCAATAAACGTTTCTTCAATTTCTCGTGTATATGTTCAACATTATGTTTATATATAAAGTGTGTCTATAGTGTGTCTATAGTGAATTGTTTGTTTTTGATGTTGCTGTTGCTGTTGCTGTTCTTTTTTTATGATTTTTTTTTTTTTATTAAATTCTGCCGTATTTCCACTAGTTTATTTCCGAAATGAAGCTTCAAAAGCAATTCAACGTCGTTTTTGCACTCAAACAACCAGAAAATAGGCGCACAAATCTCAATTTCAATTGCAGCTATTTCAGATTTTCAATAGGCATATGCGATACAATTTCGAATGGTTTTTGCGGTTGTTGATTCATCGCTACTTTTTTCACTTCTTTTTCATTTTCTATTTGATTGACTAGAGAAAACAATCGTCCATTATATTGTTGCCATTAGAATACAAAATTCCATGCACTTTTAAATCAACAAAAAAGAAAAGAAATAATTGGCACTTGAAACCGATTGTTACGAAAAGTAATTAGTCAATCACTCAGTCTTAGCTTATTCTTCAAAGAATAAAAATTGACCGAAATGTTTGAATTGCGGCACTAGAAAATAAAAACCGAGTATTTTACTGATATTGTTGTTGTTGTTGTTGTTGTTGTTGTTATTCGTTTGTGGATTGATTTTGCCTGTTGTGGCTTCTTCATTCGAAAATAGATTTAAAAACGTCGAATATGATAGAAATCAATGCCGTCGTCGTCACCGTTCTTTTTTACTACATTCAGCGCATAATTCGTTCATACAAATTGGTCGTTTTTGTGTTATTTTTTTTTCTTCTTGTCTACTAGTCATTTGGTTGGTTTTTTATTTTACAAAGTTTTCAGTTTGAAGTCACACACATATATAAACTAAATAGCAGCAATAGAAACGGGCCACAGTCGCAATTTTATAGGCCATATTCAATCTTTCAATTAGCATTGAGCGTGCCCGTTGTCAATATTATGAACGAGTCGGTGAGATGTGATTGTGCGCACATCAGTAGCAGCAGCAGCAGAAGCAGAAATATGTATTCGTTGTTGAATGAGTTTGTCGCTAATAATCCGGATATTTATATGCGTGCACGTTTTCACCATATTTCATTTATTCAATGCTGTGTCCACCGTTACCGTACATTGAAAACTACTATTCTTCGTTATTATTACTTTTTCATTTTACTGTACAATTATGTTTTTTACACACGTTCTCTCATCACCCAAAATGGGAAGTTGTGTCATTGGGCTTTTATTTAAGCGCGTACAAAAGATGCAGGAGAGATACAACCTCCAGGTTAATCAATTCATTAACCCGGCCAATTGAGATTGCATTTACACTTCGCATAATTTTATGTTCATATTTGGTAATTGTTGTCGATTCAGTTAATTTTTAATTAATTTGGCCTCTCTTTACCATACAATCATACAAATATAGTCCATTTAATCGGAACAGTGAGTGAAGGAGTTAACATAAACCACGCACACTCAATTACTTTTTGTAATGAACTGAAGTACTATTACAATTTTAAGTCTTGAAACAATTGAATTAAATTCTCCAAATGTGATTTGTGTGTGGTTTGTTGCTTTAAAATAAAACAATTGAATCACCGACAAATCAATTTTCATCTACAACGCTCACACTTAAATCAGTCGTTGAACATTGATTATAGTAATTTTCTATGTTGATTTTATTTAACATTCACAATTTGCAATCTAGAACGATGACCACAACACATGACACTATTGGCAATTTAGATATTCGTTAACATATACTTGATGAAAATAAAATAAATAACTTATTCGTTGTCGTTAAGAACGGAGACAAGTGATAAAACGAGTGACAAAATAAAAAAAAAACGTATTCCGAACACACAAAAATAATGTTGAAATAAAATTTAGCCGAGCATTTGGTATCGTCTGAACGTTGACGCGTTTCCAATAGTACTGGAAGCCAGAAGCCTCTCAATGCACAAAATCATTTCTTTCTGTTGTTGTTGTTTTTGTTTTCGTTTTTATATTTATTTTGATCTGGCAGTAAAGCGGCGTATAAGCATTCACGATAGTGTGAATGAGCGAATATGTTCAACTGTCTTTTTTTCACAGCGCAGTCGAAACGGTGCAAAAGAAGTGAAACAATCCGAAACTAAAGCAGAAAAAATGGCTTGTTTTTTCATTTTATTTTTTTTTTTTTTCGTTTTTCACATTTCACATTTATACGTTCATATCATTATAAATGTGTGAATGTTTTGGGTGCGCTTTTTTCACTTCTTTCATCGTTGTCGTTGTTGTTGTCGTCTTTGTTGTTGTTTGTGAATTTTTTTTTTGTCTCTTTATTTCGTGATGCTGTTTGTATATTGTTATTTAAAGAACTGAACGCGAATTGCGAAAGTCAAGCTGCAATGGGCTCTTGCCTATCTATCTAGATAGATAGCTAGATAGAGAGACTTTGTTATCCATTCTATTTTGTTGAATGTGTTTGAATGTTTTTATTTGAGAATTGTGTTGGAAGCCTGTTGTTGAACACACAAAACACAACTAACATTCTACTATACGATCATATATTTTGAGCAATATGTATGCGGTTGAGAAAGAGACTGAAGTGTATTTTGTATTCAAAGAATCGGCATGTTTTTGTTTCTTCTTCACATTTTCTCTATCTCTCTCTCTCTCTCTCGCTCTCTCTTTTTCGCTTTCTGTCTCGTTTTTTTTTTTCTCTTGCTAATAGGATTTCTCATTCTCTTGCTAGTTTATTCTTTCGTTTACACGATTACATTCATACAGAACGGGATCCATCGAAGCCTCTATTTATGTATGCAACTATCTGCGAAGAGCGATGAAAGAGCAACTCAAAAAGTAGACAAATGCGACGAATGAAATACCGGTTAATCAAGAGAAAAAATGATCGTAACGAATGAATACGTGTACTGTATATACACTCGCGTGTGCGCACACATATAATGGGCTTGACATGAAATGAAATGTTAGAGAGAGAGAGAGAGAGAGAGAGAGAGAGAGAGAGAGAGAGAGAGAGAGAGAGAGAGCAAGAGAGAGCAAGAGAGAGAAAGAGAGAGAAAGAGAGAGAAAGAGAGAGAGAAAGAGAGAGAGAGAGAGAGAGAGAGAGAGAGAGAGAGAGAGAAAGAAGGAGAAAAAGAGGAAATGGCCTTGTTAATATTCTAAAATGTACGCAATATTCTTGTCAATCGTTAAAAAGGAATTTCTTTTCAGTCAACACAATTCGAAATACACATTTTAATCGCTTCCATACAAATCAACTAATTGTATTTGTCTTCCATTGATTTTTCTTTTTATCCATTCATTTTTCTGTGCCATTATTTCTTTTGCATTTGTATTTGTTGCAAGATTGTTTCAATTGTAAATAATTTTTATTGCGGAATCAACTGTCAACGACGCCGCACAACTTATAAAATTTCAATCGCGGTATTCATATGATTATGGAAGCATATGAATGTGAGTATGCATGCGAAACATACTAGCAAATGTGATTATAGACATAATAGAGTTTTGTTTTGCACATAAACTATTCATTGCGATTTTATAGACACTACATTGACATTTTCCTATCGATGGTCGAGGTTTGACCTTCCGTTTTTTTCATATTTTACAAAATTAAATTTTCGGCAAATATGATTCCGTTTTCTTCTTCTCCCATAGAATATTTTAGTTCACGACTAGTCCAACTGGTCCAACCATTTTTTTAAGATTGTTCCACAATAAAATGTTCAATGTTCAATGTTCAACATCAATAAAATTCAAATGAAATTACGATCAGTGGGCTATTGTCGTGTTGACAATTTTCGGCAATATTATAGTGAGATTCTTGATCTAAATATAGATGGCGCAAACTGTCCTACGCTGTAGTTAGCAAATATGTCAAAACGATAAAAACAAGAATACAAAGCAACAATTCTGTTCTGATTCAATAAATCTCAGCACCGATTTTAGATGGCTCTGATGGTCAAACGTTCTCAAAACACATACGTTTATTTATATAGAACATGTTGAGCCACTGATTACGATTGATTGAATTATGATGAAAAAAATTTCATTTATTTTTAAACAATTTTTTTTTTCAACAAATTTAGTCTGATTATTTTAAAACACCTCGTGTTCATTTTGTTGATGAGAATTATCAATATTTCAACATTTATTGTTCATCAGTTGAACTAACCTGCATAAAAAAAAATGTTTACTTATGACGCATATTGATTTGGGGTTTTTCCATTATTAAGATGAGAATCTTATTTAACGTTTGTCCTTCAAATTCATTCGATAAGAAATAATTAATTTAAGGTGCCTTTCTTTCATCGTTTCAATTTAATATTTGATTATTTTCAATGTGATTGCAATTATTGCATAGCGAAATGACCCAAAAAAATATGATTACCGAGAGAAAAGTAAAACTGATTGTATTTTATAGAATCATTCTATAGAATTTAATGGAAACATATGAAAAAATATAATCTGTTATGATTGTTGACAACAGATTTGCTTACATGTAAAATATATAAGGACGGCAATCGGACACCGTATTAGTCAGTTAGTATTTGAGTCCGACGAAGATAGTTGTTTTTCGTATTCACAAGTTAAATTAATAATTTGCGCATAAATAAAACAAACAGCAAACTATGAAGACGTGTTTAATTTTGTGTGGAATTTTTTTTGTTCTAAGTTCACGTAAGTTTTTATTGAATGAAAATATATATTTTGAGATTTAATTGGTGAATAAATGTTGAAATGTGCTTAATTTTCAATGAGCATTATGTAAATTGATTTGGCAATAGTTAAGACGTATAAATGTCTTCATAGAGAATATGTTCTAGTGACGCCTTAAGTGACGTACACAAAATTGAAATTATTTCTGATGAATTCGTTCATTTGTAATATAAACATGTTTGGTTTTAATTCGAAATAGTGAACATTGCTGCAGGATTTACTGAGGATGATATGCCAAAAAATTGTGGAGTACCTGCAGTTGTAAGTTACAGTCTAAATGGTACCATATCATTAGATTCTACATATCCATGGTGAGCAAAATTTAGAAAAAAAAAAACAAAATTTATTTCTTTATCATTACGTTATTTTGACTGCTTTTTTTCTCTTTTTATGTTTTCTTGTCAACAGGACGGTATTGATTGAGTATAAGAGAAATCCAAAAACACGTAATTCAAATAAAATTTAGTTAAAGGAAAAGTTGAGTTTAAAGATTAACAAACAACTTTTGTTTTATATGTAGCAAGGTCACGTGAAGACTTCGGCTGTAGTGGAATGCTCATTCATAAAGATTATGTTTTAACAGGTATGTGCATTTATAACAATAGGTACTTTACATTTTATGTTTTGTACAGTTTTTTTCTTTCATGTGTTTTTCAAAAAGAGTGAAACCAATTGAACGGCATTGATATGTTTATACCAATCATGTTTTGACATCTTCCATTTGCATAAGAAGGAGGATTTTAAAAGAGATTTTTCTTTTCCATAATTTGCCTTTAAATCATTTATTGTACAAGTTCTTAGTTTATTCGAAATGAATGCAATTTTTAAGCAAGTAAAACTAATACTTATTTAGTAATCACGAATCAATTTACATGTTTTATCGTCATATCAACTCTTATGCTGTGATTCAAAGGTTATCGTAAAATCAATGCAATAATATTTCTACTTTGCACAATCAATGGCAATCTATTCAAAATGTTTGAGAATTTTCCATGAATACGCAAAAATGCAAATAAAAGCATATATAAGCTATGAATATGGATGAAATCACAGTATAAATTCATATATATTCTTAATTGTGTGTGTAACAGGCAACAAGCATGAAACAAAGTCGGTGAAATATACACACAAAAGCAATGCCGTGCTTATGCTTATCCATTACGAAAGCAATGTAGTGCTTATTGATCACAGAATTCTTCTCTCGCTTGATTCATGCTACGCACATAATAAAGAATATATACTGTGAATTCATCCACTCGGATATATTCATAGAAATATCATTGACTGAATAAAAGAAATTTTATTTTTTTTTTTTTTTTTTTGATTATTAAAGCCGCCAGTTGTATTGAAGGAGTTCATGTTAAAACAAAACCGATATCTATACAAATGGGATCACTTCAAGTTGATGATGGCAGCGAAAATGATAATGATGTATGCAAATTGTGCATTTTCTAAACAATCATTTTCGTAAATTGATTGAAAATTCATATTTTCCTTTTTCTTCTTCACATAGAATGGCATCGCTATAGATATACCAATTGCTGAAATGATTGTACATGAAAATTATACAACAAATGCACCTGAACAATATGATGATATTGCATTGATTCGTTTACAAAGATCGATAACAAATGATGAAGCACGACCAATTTGTTTACCATTTGCTGAACATTTAAAAGGCAAACCAACTGATGATGCAGCATTTACATTGGTCGGTTTTGGAAAAACTGAAAAAGGTACATCATTTTTCATTTAATATACAAGTGGATTATTTACTCATTTTTTTTTTTTTTAAATGAAAATAGGCATGTTAAGTACTAAAAAGCAAGAAGCAAATGTTTATGGAATTAATTTTGAAAAATGTAAAGAAGCCTATGTTAATATGAATTTCACATCAAAACAATTTTGTGCTCATGGTATGAATAATGAAACTCCATGCTATGGAGACGGAGGTGGTCCATTGTTGGGACAAGATGTAACAAATCCAAAATATCCACATTATTATTTAACTGGAATTGTATCAATCGTTGATGAAAATTGCACCGAACCATCCGTTCCGGGTGTTTACACTGTATGTATTTAATTAACTCTTTAACAGAGTCACTCTTTAAAAAAAAAAAGTGTCTTTAAAATTCTAATTTTAAATGGGGAAAAAAACTTTCATTCTTCCTTACAGAAAGTTGATCAATACTTGGACTGGATTTTGAGCCACATGAATAATTAGGAAACTATTCTTTCCTTCTTTTTACATCAATTTTATATTTTATTTGGATTTTGACACACAAATTTAAAATAATAATCAATCACATTGTAAGAAAATGTACATTGATTTATTAAAATGATGACTAAATTTGAACAAATGCCTTTCATTTTGATTGATTCATCTTTTATTTCTTAGCTGAACACAACGGAGATATTTTTGTCGAAAATTTTAACTCAATTTTTTGCGATGATCAAAATGAAATGGTCAAACATTCTGAATTGTTTATCGGCGATGTTTGGGTTTAAGACATATGTACATTTTGAGTGAACACACAGGAATTATAAACAAATGCTCATAAAAACAATGTTTACTTTGAATATACTAGTGATGTGGTTTTGTTTTTCTAACTTGATGTCGCCCGTTTGTATTTTAGTTTCATTTCATGTATTGCAAAATGGAAAAGATTTCAAAAGAGTTGAGACAAACACAAGTGAAATGATGTTTAAAACAAGAGCAATTGAATGCGTAAAGAGAGTGTTAAGAATTTCATATCATATGTATCGTGTATCGTGTAATGTGAGAATAGGGAATAATTCACTCAAATAACATTGGTTTGGAATGAATGGGTTTGAAAATTATTGCTTTGATAACGGGAATGTGCATTGTAAAGTGAAAAAAAAAGAGAACCTTCACTTGTCTGCTTTTGAATAAATAATTTGCAATGGTTTTGTCCAGAAGCACTTGAGCAATGGAAAACAATGCGATTTGCTTCGTTTTTAACGAATATTCTTGGTAAAAAAGATGGATGGTGTATGCATAATATCCAATACAATGGAATTGTCGGAGTAGTAAAAAAAAAAAGAAAAAACATATCCGAAGATATCATCTTCCTGATTACGAATATTCATTTTCTTTTCATGTTACAATGGGGGCTCCAGAGAGTCATTGTTTGACTCTTTTCATCTGCGATAATTCTATAGAAATTATTTCCGATTGCATGACACAAATGAACCAAGTCGCCCAGCTTAACTGATTGTTGTCATTTTTTTTTTACTTTTCTCATTTTTTGTTTTGTTTTGGAATTTCTTTTCCGGCCCATGTTTTTCTATATATTACGCGAATAAGTTGATCTTTTGCATAATAAAATTGTCTATTACAATGAAAAATGTGTGTATTTTTTATGTTGTTGAAAACAAACACACACAATGTAAACACAATGATTTGAATCGAACGACGACGACACAATTTCTTTCATGTTGATCATCGAGTTGATTTTATAAAGTGTTCCGTATCAGGCGGAGGAAAGTAGGAAAATTTCAAACGATGCTTGAAAAATTGTAACGAAAATAAACGCGACGAAGAAACTGCAAAAAAAAGAAGAAAAACCCTGAACAACAACAAATTGAAGCCGAATATAAAGGGTATTGTGGTATTTTATGTGTGCATTTTCCCAATGGTATGACGATTTTTCCTCACCGGTATTTTTAGAAAAATCCCATGAGTTTGATACACTTAACGCACGCACATCAACGACATCCAAACATCCGAATGCTCTAATTCGGTGTGTTTATTATCTTCTTTTTCATTGCAAATGAGCGATTAAATCATCATATTTATCATCATTTTCTGGTCGATGTTTCGACACACACGCATCGGCACGGTATGTTTATACATTTATCAAATTGTTGATCACATTTATTCAATGCACCATAGTAACATATTTATAATCATTTTAAATCATTCGGTCAATTTATATACGTAATACGGTTGGATTTTGCATTTCAAACACATCAAATTCCGATTTAAAAATGAAATCTTATAACATTGTTTTAGACATTTGTTTATTTTTTATTTTTTTTTTTTTTTATCATCTTAAATGTATTTTTTTTCTCTTCTTTCGTTTATGATTTTGCATTTCAACACAAACTTAAAAAATTTCATTTCAAATAGAGAATGTTTTGCTATCTAACGCAAATGTTTACACATTGATGATGTGTTCACATGATGATACACACAAAACTGATGGCACACATTGTTTAAACTATTTGCTAGCGAAAATGTGAACGAATATAATTTAATTAAAGTTTGAACATTTACAAAACGTGAAGTGTTTACTTATTTCAAAATAGAGAGAAAAACACGTTGACTGTCAAAACAAAATTGAATTTTACAAATGGAAATGCATACGTAAAATGCATGAAAATTGAATATTTTCATCATTACATCGTAGTAATAAAGTTTGCGAAAAGTTTAAAACTATGTGAAAAATTAATCTGACGATGGTGAGATTGGGTAAATTTACAAAACTTTATCAACCACACAAAAGACTAAAAAGTTTTTTTTAATTAAAAATTACGAAAATTGACACATGAGACAAGTCTGACTAATGAAGAAGAACGGGGAAGAATAACGATGTGTTCGCGAACACGAAAGCAACCGCATCGTAAGGAAACTTTCACGGTTAAAAAACTATCATTGCATGCAACGAATTTTAAACTGGGCCAAAGCACCATCCATACCAACAGACCCGCTTAAATATTTATAGCATTGAATTGAAACAACTGTTTGGACTTGTCACTTTACGATCTCATTAATTCAAGTACTAAATCCCTTTTTACTATTTCCATTTATAAAAGCCATCGTTGTATGCACACTGCACACTGCACACTGCACACTGCACACTGCACACTGCACAATGAACATAGACAAAATGACGTTGAATACAAAATCGCCGGAATATATGCAATCCCATTTTAATTTGAATTTTAATAGCTCGTCGTCCAGGCGAATAACAAATTCTATATTAAATGCATTTAACTGTTTCTTTTTTCATTCATTTTCTTCCCTCTTTATAACTCATGAACTGTCATGATCATAATAAAGTTATTAATAATGACAAAAGAGAAACAGAAAAAAAAACACACAACTGACAAACGAATTGTTTAATTGAAAATAGTGAATGCGTTATTGTTCAACTTACGTGTGCTTGGTGTTGTTGGTTTCGATTGTTTTGCTGGCGTTACAACGGCTGAATCTCGACTAGAACTGATTTGGCTATCTTTACTGCTACTGTCGCGTTCAATGCTTCTGTTGCAACGATAGAAATGATTTGAAAAATTGTAAGCAAATTAAAAAACGTGATAAGATTTTAAGTGTACAAGAGAAAGATAAAAAAAAAAAACAAAAAACAAAAATTGCATTTTAATACATTGAGTCATGGTATGTACTTAAAATACAATTTACGAGCGAATAAACATATAAGACGACAACATTTGTCTTTTAATATTACAGTATGTCGCTGTGATACGAAAGACGATTTAATGCAATAAATGGCTTTTTGTCGGTCGTAGTCATTGTCATTGCTTATATTGTTGTTGTTGTTAGTTGCCGGACGACTACAGAAATTACTTTGTACATTCTTATTGCTAATTGAACAACGTTTACGGTGCGCTTTTAATAACATTCACATTTAAAAGAGATGACACGCTGCATTAAATGGCTATTAAGTAATCAATAGGTTAATCTATGCAATTGAATGGTCGTATTTCAACAATGTTCGACCATTGTGTACAGTAAGTTGATTCCATTAAATGCTTGTTACGATTAATTTTTTTTTTTTTCTTCCAATAAATGCAAAGCCGCATTCTAACAAAAGCGTATCGCTGACCGCCAAAATAAAACAATTTTTCAAAAAAACAATTCTGATCAACTTTCAAAACAAATGCAATACTCAAGCCGTAAAAACTATATGTTTACGATTTGGGTTTTATTTGAATTTTTCAACAATTTCCCCATAAAATATACTCGTTTAAGTGCTCGAGTACATTTTTGTACATAAACAATATTTGTTTTCAATTTCATTTATTAAATTTAGCTCCCAAACAATTCCATTCCAAAGGCATTTTAACAATTTTGTACAAATTACAAATTTTATTTAAGACTCATAATTGAAAATGACAGTCACTAAACATGAATTGAAAATTAACAGAAAAAAAAAAACTTGTGGTTTTAACTTTGGGGAATTGCCTTGAAATGAAGTCATTCATTATCATAAAACCGAAACGTCCATTAAAAATTCAAATGATATCATAAAAATAGAGTCAGTGAAAGTACGTGCACATAAATCAATTACCAATCTCATACAAAAATTCAGTCGCAATTCCACAATTTCATATTTAATCATTGCTTGAGAAAATCAACAATGAACTTGCTAAGATGTTTGTTATCTTTGGTTATGTTTTCGAAACACAATCATATTCAATTAGAATACGACGCGATAAGTGCATTTGTTGTTGTTCAGTTGAATCTTGTTGTTGATTATGAGCATGAGATGATAACCTTTTTTAGCTAGTCTGAGAAAATAAAAATCGATGAACTTCATCTAATGAATGAGATAGAGAGAGACAGAGAAAAAAAGAAAGAACCCTGGCAAGTGTTCTCGAATTGGTATTAAAATTAGCGTACTCGATTTTTTTGTTCATGCGATCACACATTGTGTATTTTTATTTGCGCATTTTTTGTTTTTCTTTTTGTGAATTTTAGCAGCGTCTAAACAATTGTAATGTGCAAAAATATTGCACAATGTTTTAATTATGTGACGAACACGCGTCTAGATTAAAAAAGAAAATGAGGACTGTTATTAGATAGATGTGTGTGTGTGTGTATGTGCTTCGTTGTAAAATAGAGAATTATAATTCGTTCGAGTGACGAACGAAGTGAGGAGTATGTGTCGGTTTGTCTTTGCTTGTTAAATCAATTGAAAATACACCGAAAACTGAAACGAAATCATTTATTCAAACTGCTGATGCGCATATAATATGCGACGACTGTGTACAGTTATATTTTTTTTTTTTTTTGTTATGCTTCATGGTTTAAAATACGCATGAATATGTGTGTCAATCGGTTTTCGTGCTCCGGGCATAAAATAAGCATTTTAAATCCGAAGCCAATGTCTCTTCTCTATACATCTATTTAAATTCCTTTTGCGAATAATTGAAGCAAAACTATATAGGTAATGCACATCGTTGAATATACAACGACGTCAATTGCAAAGTTTGTTAAATGTAGCACATTGATTTTCATAAAGGAAAAAAAATAAAAAAAAAAAATAAAAAGAAAACTGTTTTCAAACACACAAACGTCATATTGATTGAGCGAACATTTTCAAAAGAATTCTTTAACATTATTTTATTTTTAATTGAATTAAGAACAATGTTAATTGCTTCATTTCATTCATACATTTATTTTTAGATAAACATAACACAATTTGCACACAGACATACACTGAATTTTTATTTAATAAACGGGCAAAACGTATAATTGGTTGTATTGTTTTGATGATGATGCGACATGTTGTATGAATAGAAGAATTGTTTCGTTTTTTCGAATCTCAACGATTTTTATCGCAAACAAGAAAATTCCATCACAATTTGTGATTTAAAATAAAGCAAAAGCACAAAGTATATATATGTATGTGTATGAGACACATACTGTGAGCATATCAAATGGCCTTTGTCTGTGATAATTTCAAATATTGGTTGTAAACAAACGGCTTTTTTTGCTAAAAAAAAACAAAGTTGTTTTGTTTCTGCTTACGCCAAACACTGACGCCAAACCAGTCATTTATACGCATTTTGTTAGTCGAGAATTGTTTTAATCAATGAGACGGTTGTTGTTGGCCATCGTACAAAATTCTTATGCTTGTGACATGGAAAAAAAAAATTCATTTAAAAGTGAACGTCATGCGGTTCAAAGTTGTATATTCAACCTCTGTTCGATGCGAATAGCCATTTTACAGTGTTTAACCAACCGTTGAATGTTTGAAAACAGAATTTATAATAAAGACGGTCGTAGAATCGGTGGTTTTTTTTTTTTTTTTTTATTTGCACGATCGTGTAAAAAAAAACACGAAATTAAGGGAATAAATGAACGTAATTTTATGAAAAAGTCTCGATTTTTCCGATAAAAAACCAACAGTTGTATTGCATTTAATCGTTTGCTCGTCAGCAACAAAACAAAATTACATTGCGACGATGGATCAGCAAGACATACATTTTGCTTCGCATCATTAACTAGTTTTGCTTATGAAAAATGACCATTTGCCATTAGGTTTTACGACTATTGCCAACTAAATTGCTATATTGCCATCACAAACAACAAACGTTGATCATAAGCATAAGCATGAACATTAGATAGAGCATACATAAAGTCGCATATTAAGTTGATTTTACTGTGTGAGAAACCTAGATAATTATCAATCTAGCCTTTAGACCATGATATTTCCGTCTCTTTTTTCTATCATATTCATATGATATTAGTGTTGATATTTCTTTCTTTGCACGCGATTTTATATACAATTTATGTGAGATTATCGATTTGAAAAGAAACGATGCCAAGAAAGAAAAATATTACGCGAAAATGAACTGTACTGTCACAATCCCACAAATACCGCGATTGAGAATTAAAGAAAAAAAACAAAAAAGAAAAAAAAAGAAGAAAAAAACTTAGAAAAAGTGGGAGAAAAAAAACGAATGAGAAATTACCTTCTTGTTGTAATTCCATGTGTTGATTGTCTTGTTATTGATGGTGATGCCGATGATTTGGTCGATATCAATGACGAATTACCTGAATCACTTGTTGTCGATTGTTCAATTTTTGAATTTGGTGAACCACGTTTCAAGCCACATGTTACTTTTGATTTTACATTACTATATTTAACCGTTTTCACTTCAGCTTTATTCAATGCAATTTTATTCATGACCGCATCCCATTTATTTGGCACCGTTTTACGATTTACAATTGCCGTTTGATGATCACTCATCGTCATATTGATTGCATTGGAATTTTCACCATTTCCAATTGGTGATTTTGTTCCAGGCGATGTTGATTTTTTACCACAATTACTATTATTATTACTATTTTTAACAACAACAATAACACTTGAACGATTTTTTATACCATTTGATTTTGTTTCACGTTTTGTAATTGCTTCATTACGTTTGGTATGACCTGAGCCAGTGTCATTTTTAAATTGTTTACGATTTGGACTGAATCGTTTCACTTTTGGTGTACTTGATTTAAATTGAGGTGCAGCTGTTTTGCTATTGTCATTTTCAGTACTGTTGTGTACGATCGTATGAAGCTTACACGAGCTTATGTTTTCATTGTTCGTTGACGTTGTAGTCCCATCAATGATAACCAGCTGAGCTGACATATCCCCACCATTTATATTTTCATTATTGTTCGGTTTCTCACACAAGCATGTAGCAACACTGTCGTTTATTGTCGTTGATGAACTATTTGACATAGCTGCTATTGATTGATTTGATTGTGTTGGTATCGCAGTCCATGATGATTTTTGTTTCGTTTGTTCAAAATTATCATTTTTTGGCGTCAATTTGTCACAATCATTTGCATATTCGGAACTTTTGATTGTATCGGTTGAACCATCTGGTGACATATCACTTTCATTTTCATTTTCATTTTTATTTGATGGAATATCATCACGATGATCAACATCTGTATAAACACCGCTTGATTCCATATCATTTTCATGTGGTGGTGCTTCATCGATAAATATATCGGCACCTTGTGCATTATACATATGACCATCAATGATTTGTACACGACGATCGCCACGATGAAAAATGTCATCGGCATCACTTTCAGTAAAAAAATCCGAATCAGTCATTGGATCTTGACGTCGTACAACCGGCACATTTGCATCGTGTGCATGCAATTTATTTTGACGTGCATTGTGAACGCGACGCATTGGTGATTCAGCACCACGGCTTGCTGGTCGTGACATTTCACCATCCGCATGATAACCATTGTCTAAACTTGCAATGCTTGTTACGCTTGTTATAAAACTGTTTGTCACTTTTGAGGTAGATGATTTAGTCATTTGGTCGGTTTTTGTATATGAATCAGCTTGTGATGGCCCATCATTATCGCATACATTGGATGATGGTTGAAGCGTAACATCAGCATCGGCATCAGCATCAGCATCGTCATTGTTTAATTTTGATGAATCAATTATCTTTACTTCAATTGGATCCAATGGCAAATCTTCGGGCGATGGTGTTTGATCGATGCGACATTTATGTGGGCCAATTTTCATTGGTAAACTTGTTGGTAATTCAATTTTTGGATTTGTTGCGTTCGTATCCAAAAATTCAATCATTTGATCTGGTGTTAAAATGCCCAAACTTTCGTCCATATCATATGAATGTAAATTGAAATTGACCAATGGTGAACTATCTTGTACAGACGTTGCTGCCGATGAATCACACAATTCAATTGAACAATCCAATGTACAGTCGGGTAGTTCTAAGCCAAGCGAAAAACGCTTTTTTGCCACTAATAAATCGTCAGTCATCGGACCAGAACCAACTATTGGAATTGGTTGCGTTTTTTCCACTGCAAAAGAAACAAATGTAAATACAAACAAAAATCAACAGTTATTTTCCATCTCTCTATTCGCTTGTGTTTGCTTCTTTACTTTTTCAATCAATTGCATAATATAAAGTGTGATAGAAAAATTTCAAGTAACAAGAGAAAATACACTTACCAATGATATTTTTCGTTAGATTTGCGTCAATATCGTTGGCGCAATGGCTTGTTGTTATATTCAATTTGATTGCATCTCCATTCTTTTTCTCATGTTCTGCTGCATTAGCGTCTAGTGTTTGGGTTACATTATGTTTTTCTGGATAGAATACCATATTCTGTTCAACGGTTTGCGTTAGATCAATCACGCGATTGCCGTGCATCGTTGCATTCAATGCACTACTACCTAATTTAGTGGCATCCGGATCCGGATTGGTTGTGTTACCATTATCCAATGTAAATGTTGCCAGTTGATCCACTTGTGGTTCATTCATACATTTTATACCGAAAAATGTTAAATTTACATTTTTTGCATCAGAATATGAAATGCTACGACGTGGCGTTGAATTTATTGGCATTGATGCTGATGTAATTTTTTGACCAGCCGCTGACATTAATTTTCGTTTGGCCGAATTAATTGCTTCGCCTGGAATTGGTGATAAACTGCGTTTAAATGTACGCTCTTTGTTCAATTTTACTTGATGAATTGTATCATTCGATGATAGTTTTGTAGCTTGAACATTTTGAATTATCGATGGTTTTGTCTTTGTACAATCATCACCATCATCATCACAAACGAATGTATTTGATCTGATTAGAACATGATCTGCATTTAAATCAAAATTCATTTCTGATTCGATAACTGGTTTTGTTACATTCAATGCAGTACCTTTGGATAGTTCAATAGTTTTGTTTATTGAATGTGCATCACATTGTGTCGACATTCGATTAGCCATTAATTGCGATGATTTTGCTTGATTTTTATCCAATAAACGTGGTAATGTTTTGATTGGTACCTTATTTGTTGCACCAAAACGACGTAAAACTGTTAAACGTGGTTTTGTTTCAACTAATGTTGGATTTACTTCTGTTTTACTCTTTAATGTAGTTCCATTTGCCTGTGACCGTGCACCTTTTGATACGGTCGATTCTGTTTTGGCAATATTGTTACCGTTGAAATTTACCGGTGCCACTCTAGCGATGCCACTTGGTTTTGGAATACGTGTATTTACCGCCAATGTACCGCTCTCAACTCGAGGAATTTTCGTTTGCTTCATTTTCTATGACGATAAAAAATAAAAGGAAACACATTAAAAATTACAGCATTTTCTAAAGTCAATATGCGTGTCATTCAATTAGATGGTTTTCTTTCTCATCTTTACATTAAAAACAAACCGACAAACAAATGAGAATCGCTTTAATGCGATTACACAATCACAGAACATGACATCATTTGCATATATATTGAGAATAACATGAATTGTGTACTTCTATTTTTGCGCACAAAATTCATCTGTGTGAAGGGAGTGGGCAAATAAACCAACCAACCAACCATTTGTTTCTCTCTTTCTCATATTCTTTTTTTTTCTTTCTTTCTCCCTCTTTTGCCTATCTGTTTCTGTTTCCAAATATCTTTTTCTTTTTCCCTGATATTATTTACACATCGACGATGACAAATTATCACTTTGTTCATACGTTAAAACCAATAATTTTCATATGGCGTGTTTTGTGTGCTAGATTTCAGTGGAATGCTATTTTGTGTACTTTAGGTAAAAATATGAATTACAAGCAATAGACCTACTTGGAATCTTTTATATTGATCATCATCAATTCGAATACATCAAAGAAGGAAATACATTTACACCAACTCAAAGAAAACCAGTTTTTTAACGAAATCTTCTCACTTTTGTTTTCCGCACCAGCACGATTACTTTCGTTTTCACAGAGTGTGTATGTGTGTGTGTGTTTGTGTTTCTTTTTTTTTTTGGTCGTGTTTATTCTGTATTTCTATTCATCCATATGTCATGAGCTAAACACATTCAATACAAATTTATTTTATTGCGAATGAATGTATACAAAATGAAACAAAATGCTGCGTGTAAACTTGCCGAAAGTCGGTATTTTCTTTTTTAATTCACTTTATTCTTCGTTCATTGTGCATATGGAAGTGCCGTATATTCAGAATTACGTTTTTCAAACAAAAGAACAAAAAATATTCAATATTTCCACGTAATTTTATGAGATTTCCATTGAATATTCCGATAGATTTTTTTTTTTTTTCGTTCACTTTTTCCTGTCAATTTGTATGTTCTTCGCATTAAACCATTGATTTGAATTTTCAGTGTTGAAATTTGAGCTGTTATGCTGTAAGCGGCTAGAACACAACTGATCGATAATTGGAATATATGTGTGTGTTTAGCACAGCACCGAATGAATCGTTATGCACTGAAGCGAAATCAACAGCAACAGAAAAACAAAAACAAAACCAAAAAAAAAAAAAAAAAAATCGCCAGACTCAAGTTGGTGCCGGTCTGTTCGTCGGAACATGCGATAAAATATACACGAATTAACTGTACAGTGTTCATCATGACGATATGAAACGACATTCAAATGAAAAAAAAAGAGCTAGGCAATGCTATATTTGCATGGAAACGCATACAAGTGTAACTGTTGCCTTTTTTGTTCGATATTGCATGAGCATCTTGGAACAGCAACAAAAAAATTTTTTTTTTTGTATATGTTTTTCGTTCATATGATATGCTTTTTTACTAACTTTCTGCTCTGTTTTCCCCTTTTTATGCGAATTGTTTTTTGTTTTTTTTCATTTTCTTTCTCTCTTTTTGTTACTTTGTAGTGCTTCTGCTTATTTGAACTATCAATAATGTCGATTGAATGTTTTGTTGTTGCTTCATTAAACGGAATAGCACAATGACACCTGAGTTAATATGTAGCGAACATTTTATGTGTATTTTATGATGAATACATATGCTTATGTTCGGTAAAACGATTATGACCAATAATAGTATAAGGAAGTCATTACTTATTCCGTACCGTATCCAGTTTCCAACTGAACTTTTCAAAGATAAATGTAAAGAAAATTGTTCACAAGGCAATTGACCCGGACTATACAAAATGTCACATGCCATTAGACTTTCAATTATTTTTTATTCATTTTTCCCCGTCAGCTTGTCACTAAATCCACTTGTATCAAGTTAAACTTTACGATTTCGTATTGAACTTAACTTATGTTCTTGAAATGAAATGTGATTTTCAACAAAATTGCTTGTTACGTTGTATATTTGTCAATGGTTAGAACTCAACTGATTGATTTTGATTGTGTTTCAAACTCAGCGGTATTTGATTATGCACTGAACTGAAAACCGTAACAATCAAATTTGTCTTATCTCTTATTTTGTCTCGTTTGAATGAAATGTTCAACCTCCGTATGGTGTGCAAGCAAATGAATGACAGCTCTTTTCTTTATATAAACGTTCTCATTGAATGCACTTTTTTCTCTTCTTGTCAATAAATAAATATTCGAAAAGTCGTTTTTTTTTTCCACATTACAATTCCTAACAAAAAATCTACCAAAGAAATCTTTCTGCATTGAATCGTATGCTTGTTATGAAATCGTATCGCTTGAATGAATACAATTTCGGAATCCTGCCTCTTTCATTTAATACATTGTATCGACTTTCTTTATTTTTTGTTTTCCTTTTCAACGAATCTTATCCTTAACGTGAGCAAATCAAATTGCAAAACACTCTAATGACCATAATCACTTCACGCTTGCTGATTACTCTCTTTATTAGCTACATTTATCAAAATGCAAACTCCATAAATGACATGGCTATAATGTTTATTGGAATTCTTAAGCATGTTTATGATGATTTTCATATATTTTCTCTTTCTCAATGTATAATGATTGCAATTTATGCTTGACTTTTATTTTTATCATTTGAAAATTTTCATTTTAGTTTTTGTGAACGATTTCTTATCATTAATAGATGCGATTCATTATTAGATAAAATGACTTCATTTTGATAATAAAGTGAAACTTTTTACTTTCTCATGTGAAAAATATTGAGTGATGATGTAATTGAAAAAAAAAAAAAAAAAAAGTGATATGTGCTTATCAATGAGCTAAAATCATTTATTGTGCGGTCAAAATTAACACGACAATCAATAAAGAAAGATAAAATTGATCGAAAACCACAAATTAGCCGAAAATATTGGCGTGTTTAGATAACATTTAAGCAAAATTGTAACCGAAAAAAAATGACAAATCACATGTGAACAAAAAGACAAATTGCTTCCACGACAAACAAACTTACCCCATGAAGGAAAGCATTTTTCATTTGAAATTAGCTTCATTGAACTACAACTTTTCAGCAATTTGTTTAAAGTTGAGCAAGAAGTCTGTCTGTATTTTTGTTTGCGAATAAAGATTAGGCAAAAACTCGCATCTATTTTAATCGCAAGAGAAACAACAAAAAAAAAAGAGGAGAAGAAGAAGTAAATGAATTTAGAAAATAAACGAGTTTAACGTGGTTTTGCGTGCAAAATGTCGTCGGCTCAGACGATTTAGAGATAAGTGTTTGAGGTCAAAAAAAAAAAAAAAAATGATCTTATTTATACGCAAGCGAGACATTATCTAATCAAATTGTGCGATAAACGGTCTGTGATGCCGAATGACAGTGACAACGCACCAACTATATCAAATATCAACACATTATGAACACTTCAATGGAAATTATTTTGCGTTTGACATGTTTTTTTCTTTCTACAATCGATTTTGATGGCGATTGGACCAAAAGACCATTCGAATAGAATCAACACTAAAATTACATAATAAAATGTACTGCAAATGAAAAATGTCCCTTGCAATGAATATATATTGTAATAATAGTAGTATAAGTCGGTCAGAGCCCCATTCGTGAATTAATTTTTAAACTCGAATATGATATGTTCCATGGGGAAAAACTATACGTGTATATGGAAAAGGGAAAAAGAAGAATAGCGTGAATTTTGTATGAAATGAGAAGGGGGCTAAATAAGGGAATTTTGTCGTTTTTTTTTTATTATTTTTATGAAATTAGTACGTATTCAAAAATCGATTCTTACTTCTGCCATTTTTATTGTTTTCGTGGCGTCTTTAATGTTGAATTGAAAACTCCTTTTTTTTGGTCACTTGCAGAAAAAAAAAAGAAAAAAAAAAACAACAATAATCAGCACTTTTACCACATTTTCTACAGTGAAACGTGAGACAATTTTCACTGTTATCGATTCACTTCAAGTATGTTTAATCGCTTGTTTCACTTATGCTGCTTCTGTTTTACTCCCTTCAGCTGATTGTGTCTTTGTTTTTGTGTATAACAAACTGCAACGTTTGCACAAAACTGAACAACGGGAACTGAACTTCCAAAAAGTGCAAATCCAAAATATGCTCGAAAATGCGTGCTTGAAAATTACAATTTACACATGAAAATTATTCGTATCATATGTTCGAAACGTTGAGTTTTTTTCCTCCTTTATTTTGTTTTATTCTATGGATTTATATGTGATTTGGCGCTTCATTGTGAACGTGCTTTGTATCCTTCATTTCTATAACACATACGCATGATGTTTTTTTTCCTCCACTTTGAATAAAATTTATCGTCTGATTCGTCAAATCTTCGTTACCATAAATCCGTATGAATTGATTTGATACTTATGTATTTTTACACACAATTCAATCAAATTCCACAAAACTTGTTTAACACGAGAGAGTGAGAAAAAAAAAACTCTGATCGTTGCTTTGAAAAAAAATGCAATTGTCTTTTCTTTGTTTGTCGAAAAAAACACGACAAATTCATTTCAGAAAAGAATTGGCATTTTTTTTTCAGTGATTTTTGTCGAAATGAAAATATGTCGTTGAGCGTAAAACCGATTGAATCAACCGTTTGGTTGAATTACTGCCTACACACTGAATTGCGTTTCGATGGAAAAATCGCATGAGCACACGACCATATTGTTGTTTGCTTTATATTATACCTTTTGTGTACGTGCGCTGTTTGTATATATTGTACTAATACACCGATATGTGTCGCAATAGAATAGCACGCAGAACATGGATGAAGAGCTACAATAATATACCGTTCAATGGTTTCATTGCTCCTGCTATAAATACGCTCGCGTTCTCTGTCCTTTTTTTCACTCAACACAACATTCTCATTATGTCTTTTCCTCTTTTTTTTTTTCCTTGCAAAGCAATTTTTAAACTTCTCTTTTTTTTTAATCAGTCCAATGTAAATAAATGCTCAGTTAGTTGTGACTTGATAAGAACATACATGTATTGATCACATCACTGATACACATTTTAATGTTTACGCAGAAATTGCTTGCTTCAAGGAAGCTTCATTTGTTTTTCTCTTTTTTTTGCCCGTTCATTGACATATTCTCTCTTTTACACTCACTTTGATTTTAGCGTGCATGTACGCATATGAATCAACCGAACAAGTGTTTCTGTTGTATGTCACATGAACAAAATATAGGACACAATCATTTGATCGGATTTGTTAAGTGATTTGAACAGTAATAAACACAGCACTCAGTAGATCAGAGTAAAGCGGAAAAAAAAACATAACGACGCGACGCGCAAAAACGTATTTACCTTTTTAAATTTAGAAACACTGACAGTTTGGCAAACGTGCGTTGGAATAATTCGCAAATAATATTTGAATGAATAAAAAAAAAAAACAAACAACACACACGTTTTGATACCGACTTTTTTGCTCACATTAATTGATAATCTGATTCACAGCACTCACCTTGTCGGTAACATATTGTTTGAAAGCACTTTACATGCAAAACCAATTTAATTTACGGTAAATCCATTGAACAACAACTACAACCGCAATCTGATACATCAAAATCGTATGAATACTCGACGATGATGATGATGTTAATTGCTACACTTTTCTTATTAATTATGCTTGAATTAACTTGATTTGACGTAATGAATCTCTTGTACGTGAAGCAAAATGAATCTCTTGAATCTCTTGTTACAAATCGATTCGCATGGCTAACAATTGTGTTTTCCTTTTATCGCTTGCCCAGTGCAATTCATTTCAGTGTCTGTTCTATCATTTTAGTTACTTTGAGCCGTAGAACACAACTGATCAATGAACTGTGTTTGTGCGTTCAACACACCGCCGACTGAATCGCTATGCATCGAAATGAAAACAAACAATTTGGAAACAACAACAAAATCGAACAGAAAAATGAAAAAAAAAAAAAAAGTTCACCAACTGAAGTTGGTGCCGGTCGAAAGATGTAATAAAATATACACAAATTAACTTTATAGCATGACAATATGAAACGAAAACCATCTAAATCAAATGAAATAGCACAGACACTACGGGTGCTAAGCATGAAACAAAATTGCGTTGTTTACTGTTTTTTTCTGTTTCTTGTCCAAACATCGACAACGACTTTTTCCGTGTTCAATATTTTTCGTTTCATATGATATGCTTTTTCTCAATGTCTTTCTTCTTTGTTTTCTCATTTTTGTTCTATGAGATGCATGAATGAACTTATTTTGCAGCAACAATGTGATGTTTTTTTCCCTTCATTCGCAACGTTTAAAATGAATATTGCGCATTTTCTATAGAAAAATATATTCACTTCGGTTGAATTATATCTGAATCTCAGAAAATGCATAGAACATTATACATTCTCAGTCCATTATCTTTTTCATAATCATACATAAACAGTTCTGAGTGGTAAAACTCTGATATAAATATTGTAATGCGCATGTTCCGAAACAATAATCGATTTTTTTTTTTTTCACAATTTCATGTACAATGTGAGTTATTTATTCAGTCAGAATTCCAGTTGTTCAACGAATGACTCACTTCATTTTCAATACATACACGTTCATTGGCTTTCAAATAGCACATTTTTCGTCAGTACCTTATTTTCCCCGTAAATAAATCATCAATACATACGGAATTGAAAACAATATAGCAATGCGATGCAGACATTCATTTCCGCATTCGAAGCAGGGAATCGAACCGTAGAAAGAGAGAAAAAAAAAAATCATCATTTCTATGCGGAAATATAATCTCAATTCCAAGGACTAATGCATAGAGCATTTACAATAAAAGAATAAATTTTATCGAACTTTCACATAATTTTCTCGAAAACAATGCGTAATACTGATGTATTCAAAATATCATGAAAATATTTCGAATATTTTTATTGGTCTAATTTGCTCGGTATTTGTTCCTATGGAAATAACATTCTAAATAATAATCCAATGCAATTTATGATAATTGTTCGCAGAAGGCAATTTTTCTTGTATTATTCCCTTTTGCTATTTGGGTTTTTCAAGCGCAAAAAATGAGTTTGTTTAATACAAATGTTTTCCCCCCATTTCGAATGGGTGAAATGGTTACATTGGAACATGACACAAATTTTACCATTCAACGGAAGCCCATAGCTGAGCAAATAGTTTCTTATCTTGTTTCCATGTATACAGGTCGGTTTTAAACGAACAATGTATTTTGTGTCGGGTGGTGATTAATCAACCGGCTTTCCGTTGCATGCAAAATGAAAATTCATGTGCTAAAATCGAAATAATTGTTCCATTTTACTCGATAGTGGTTAGGTTAATGGTTTCTTTAAGCTCATCAATGAGAACAGTGCCAAGGTTAATAGCAACGGATGAGCTAAAGCGACAATTTACTTTATATGTATACATTTGGCGAACGTGCCACAGGTTTTGACAACTAATCAACATGTTGGTTTAGACCTTATTTTCACCATATTAACTCCGCAGCATTGAAAGTGCTGGAATCGAAAATCGAGTGTTTCGCACTTTTAACATTCTTAAAATTGCATTCATCGATTATAAAAAGAGATCGATGAAAATGAAAATTAGGCTAAAATTCCCAAAAATCATACTAAATTTTCACAATTTCATACTAAATTTTTAAAACAAAATCGTTTCCAATTTTAACAAATTCGTACAAATGTTTCACAAAATCTACTCCTATGTTCCGAAAAGACTAATTGCTGATGCAGGTGAGGCCATACGCAATGGGTTTTATGAATAACACGGGAACACAGCAGAAGTTCACATAATATGCTTTGCGCATATAATTCGTTATGTGGGTAAAAGACCATTTTCTTCAAAAACTAACGTAGCATTGATAGTTGAGGATATCAGAAAAATACAATTGTCATCAAACCGAAACACATTCGCAATGATGACTGAACTATTCAACGAAAAGTGGCAATCAGACGAAGAAGCACGAAGGAAGAACACACGAAGCAAGAAGCATAAACTAACAAATTAAGTGATACATTGAACTTTTTTTTACATTTTGCATTTTATCTATTCAAGTAAATATATTTTTTGAAGATATCGCTTTCTGACGTTTTTGAGGTCGCTTAATCTGTTTCAAAAGTCAAAAAAGTAATTGAGAACTTGCTTCTACTCATAAAATCACCATAATAATCAAGGTTTCCATGTACATTTCATACAAAATTTGTTACAAAATTTGGTACAAAATTCTGCTACTTTAAATGGAGATTTGAGTACTTTAATGCATTTCTAACATCGAATGCAGATTAGCAAACCCCAAATGCGCCAGAAATTGATCTCATCACGAATATAAATTAAAATATACAATGTGAATTATGCCAATTTCCATGTATTTTTTACTAGTATTTCATACAAAACTTCAAGGCTCTGGGACAAAGCAACTTTTAAAACACCTAAAACCACTATATATGTGTTATTTGGGATGTGCTAGCTAGGTTATGTCTATGTAGGGCAAACAATTTTCCAAACGATACACCTCAAAATATATACAAAGGATACAACACTCTATCAACAATTAATTTTATCAAAACGATTCTTTTAACTCAAAAATATTATTTTTCGAAGAGATATTTCTTCTTTTCTTAAAAAAAAAATATTTAACATTGAGTGAAAATGTTATCCAGAAAAGTTCCGAGTAAAAGTGTTATTATTCAATGTATTTTTTGTTGTTTTTTGTATGTTGAATACACTGAATAATAACATTTTTACCCGGAACATTTCTGGATAACATTTTCACCTTGATTTTCACTCTCAACTGTTGATTTTTCACGATGAGCGATATTGAATACACGTCAAATATTGTATGAATCATGTTTATCTTACGAATGTAAGATTATTTATTATCCAAAGGAATACAATATCAATATTGATGCGTTTTATAATTCGTTTATTCAGAAGAACTAGTGTAAAGAAATCCATGTAACTTTTACCGTCCACTCCATAATCTGGAAAGCTTATAAATTGACTATCTGTGAATTGCTTTGAAAAAAAAAAAAAAAAAAAATTTCATTTTGCTCAAGTTGAATTTTATTGAAATAAATCATCGTTGAATGCAAAATGAAAAAAAAAAATATGAAATATTTGTTTTTCTGAAATCGTATTTCTAAACATCAAACAATGAGTTGTATTTTTCTTATCAATTTCATTGAATCACTTCGATTTGATAACCTTTTGTCAATCATAATCGAAACCAAATGTCATTTAAGTCTCTTCACAAAAGCGAACCTTTTGGATTTTCCAGTAAAACTGTTCTTGGCAAACCGTCAATGGTTACATTGGAAAATTTCACAAATGGACATTTAGCGGTGGCCAATAATTTCTTATCGCTTTCCACGTATCCAGCTTTGTTTGACACGAATAAAGTTTCGCCACTTAATTTTTCGGCTGTGTCAATTGGTGACGATAAATCAACTTCTTTTCCATTGCATGTAAAGAACAAATTCATGTGATACAATCCAAATAATTGCTCAATTTCATTTCGTAGATTTTGTAGAGTAATTGGTTTTTTATTTGGATCATCGATGAGAATTGTGCCAAGGTTACTGGCACCGGATGAACAATAACGGGGTGGAATTTTTGTGACTACATTCAACCAACGTGCGACAGGTTTGGTGGTTGGTTGAGCCGTTGATTTACTGCTAGCGGTAACGACGGCACCAGAGGCAGCACTGTCCGCTTTCTTTTCCATACTGATTGTAATTTTAAATGTAACACCTTTAATGTCACATTCTTCATGAATGAAACTACGTGTTGATGCTTCGCTAGCAATTTTTGCTGCATCCACTGGTAAAAATGGTGATTTTACAACACCTTCAATGAATTCTTGATGTGATTTTGCCACTTTACTCAAATCACTACTTTTATCGGATATTTCATAATAAACAATAACCGAATCGGTTGGAACTAATTGAGCTTTTTTCTTTAATTTTTGAACACGATTGATAATTTCACGTGCAACACCTTCCAATAGCAATTCTTCGGTTGGTGTTAAATCCATTAAAACCAAAACATCATTGTCACTATGTGCTTCATATTTTGAATTTATATTTTCATCCATTGCATAAATGATACGAATTTCTTCCAATTCAATGCGATGTTTTAATATTTCAAAGTATCCTTTTTCAAGTGATGCTTGAATTTCATTATCGCTTAATTGCTTAATAGCAGCCATTACAGCTTTGAAATCACCTTTCAATCGTAGACCCAATGTTTTGTGATCGGGTTCAGCACGCATTTTAACACCATAACGAGTTTTATCAGCGCATGTAATTAATTGACGTGCATTTAATTCGCCCAAAACAAATGGTTCAAGTGCTTGTATATCTTTTAGATATTGCTCATTTTTATGAATAACAATTACACTTGGTACCGGATATTTGATTGGCATTGTTTTGCGATCACGCAACACTCGACCCAATTCAATAACATTTTGCATACGATTTACTGCAACTTCAATTGTTGTTTGAATGTATGCACGATTTGCTTTCGGCATCATTTCCAAATGTACGCTACCTAAAAGGGGACATAATGAGAATAAAATTGTGTGATATTTTGTAAATGTTATTGAAATTCAAAAAATGCATTACCATCAAATGTTGTTGTAGTTGCAACGGAATTTTTCTTTCCTTTTCCAGGAACTGGTGATGCTGGTGCTTTTGGCGATTTATCAGCCGGTTTACTCAATCGTGACAAACGTTGATACATAAATTCCGATAGATATGGCGTAAATGGTGCCATCATTTTAACCATTGTATCCAAAACATCAAACAATACATTCAATGATGCAACACAATCTTTAACACCTTCTTCACCCTTGATTCGACGACGATTCAAACGAACATACCAATTTGTTAGCTGATCGATGAATTTCGTTAGTCGTGGTACAACTGTATACAATCGATATGCTTTCATTTCACGTGCGGTGAAATCCAATAGCGATTCTTTGAATGATCGAATCCAAATGTCCATGATATTTGTTGCTTCAGCAACAACGACGGGATCAAATTGAAATTGATTATTTGCCGTTGGTTCATCTTTAACATAACGATAAATGTTTTGGAACAAAAATCGATAGGCATTGTACCTTGGGGGAGGAAAGAACAAAAAATGATGAATATTGAAAAAAATTTTGAAAAAAAAAAAAAAAAAATTCTGGACATTTTACCATGGTAAAAAGACATCTTTGATGATATCACGAACGCCCTCTTCTTTAAAACGTAAATTTTCTGCTCGCACAACTGGTGAATTGATGAGATACAAACGAAGCGCATCGGCACCATATTTATTAACCACTTCCAATGGATCCGGATAGTTTTTCTTGCGTTTTGACATTTTTTGACCATCGGCTGCCAAAACTAATCCATTTGCAATTAGATTTTTAAATGGTGCCGTATTAAATAATGCCGTTGAAATAACAAGCAATGTATAAAACCAACCACGTGTCTGATCAATACCTTCTGCAATGAAATCGGCTGGGAAGCAATTTTTAAATTCTTGCTCATTATCAAATGGAAAATGTTGTTGTGCAAATGGCATAGAACCAGATTCAAACCAACAATCAAACACTTGTGTAATACGACGAAGTGGTGATTTTCCTGGACGTTTTGATGGAATTAAAATATCATCAATGGATTCGCGATGTAAATCAGTAATTGGTGTTTTTGTGTATTGTTGCAATTCAGCAATACTACCAATGCATACAATTTCTTCACCATCATCAGACATCCAAATTGGTATTGGTGTGCCCCAATAACGATTACGACTAACAGCCCAATCACGAGCCTCACGTAACCAATTTCCAAATCGTTTCTCTTTAACAAATTCGGGAACCCAATATGTTGCTGATGAGCATGTTAACAATTGTTGTGACATATGTTCAACGCGAATAAACCATGATGGAACGGCTTTATAAATAAGCGGTGTATCTGAACGCCAACAATATGGATATGAATGCTTAACTTGTCCACATTGAATTAAACGACCAGTTGCTTTTAAATGTGCAATAATATTTTTATCGGCATCTTTAACATATTGACCTTTAAAATGTGATACTGGATCAACAAAACGGCCAGACTCATCAACTGGGCATATAATTTCACTGTCTTTTTTTATAACACCATTTACCAAACAAACACGATAATCGTCTTCACCAAAATATGGTGCTTGATGTACTACACCGGTACCAGAATCTTCTGTAACATATCCATCACATAATACACGATGTGCATTCATTTTTTTTGAATAATCAATGAAATAATCAAATAATGGTTCATATTTTAAATCTTTCAATTTTTTTCCATTCATTTTTTCCATAATTTCATATTTACTTGCATCTTTAAATACACTTTCAATTCGTGACTCAGACACAATGTATTGTGCACCAGTTGCCGTTTCTTTAATGCGAAGATAAATCATTTCAGGATTTACACAAAGTGATAAATTTGATGGTAATGTCCATGGTGTTGTTGTCCATGCCAACATTTGAACGCCTTTAAATTCGGCCGCCAATAATGGAAAACCAACAACAACAAATGGATCAACAACTTCTTTATAATTTTGACCAGATTCGAAATTTGACAATGCTGTTGTGCATGCAGTTGAATATGGCATCACTTTAACACCTTGATAAACAAGCCCTTTAGCAAACAATTGACGGAACACCCACCAAATTGATTCCATGTACCATGGATACAGAGTTTTGTAATCGTTACGGAAATCTGAAAAATTTTACCACATGTAAGTGAAACGTTCAGTTATTTTCGTTTTCAATTTTTTCATTTTTTTCATTTTTTTTTCAAAATGTTACGTTTTAAACATACCAATCCATCGACCCATTCGATTAACAATTTGCTCCCATTCGTTTGCATATCGCATGACAATTTTTCGGCATTCATTATTGTACGTAGCAATGCCCATTTTAGCAACATCTTCTGGACCGCGAATATTCAGAGTTTTATCAATTTCATATTCAACGGGTAAACCATGACAATCCCAACCAAATCGACGTTCAACATGATAGCCTTGTTGATGAGCGTATCGTGTAACAACATCTTTGATTGTACCAGCCAAAATATGACCATAGTGAGGCAATCCAGTTGCAAATGGTGGCCCATCATAAAATGTATAACTGGAAATTTATAAGGAAAACTTTAATCATTTTCATGTTTCGTTTTTTTTTATCAATATTTGAAAGAAAAGAAATCGTTGTTCAGGGGAAAAATTGAATTATCTCTCTTATCACTATTATTATTTCCATGAAAATATGACTAACTGTACAATATGATCACGTCATTTGTACTTAAGTTGTGGCAATGATTTCATTAGAATTTTTTTCATTTGGCTTTCTCTTGAAATATGTGACATACATTCCAGTTTGAGAAGAACATTTCATACTCACTTTGGTTTTCCTTTCGATTGTTGAAGGCATTTTTCAAATACCTTAATGTCACTCCAGAATTTTAAAGTTTTCTCTTCTTCATCGGGAAAACTAATGGTCTCTGGAACCCGATACAATTCATCATCGAATGTTTCTTTCACCTTTGGTACACTGTTCTGTACTTCAACTGGGCTGGGTGGCATTTTTTTTGCTCACATGTATTTTCTAACCTAATGTATAATCTAAGAATTCAAATAAATTGGAAAAAAAAACACCTTTTTCAATTTTAATGCCTAAATATTTTTACAGTTACGTTGTAATCATGAGATCTCACATACAAAAACAATTTCAATGATTGCACTTACACTCTTTTTTTTTTTTCTTACTGCAATGAGATGATGAAATCTGATCTGAGAAAAACGTGTGTTGTCGGCGAAAGCAACAATATTAATTTTGTTGAGCTGTCACTTATAGCTTTGACAGAATTGTCAAATGTTTTGACATTTCTTATTAAGAGTAGTATTGAACGGATTCATATTACTGAATGTGTTTTTTTTTTTCTTTCTTATTTGTTTAATATGGTTTTGGTTTTTTTTTTTATAAATTTTTTTTTAAATATTTTCCTAAATTTTTTTCAATAAACGGCTTAATTATTCCAATTCATGCAAATACATGTGAAATAAGAAGGAAAAACACAATTGTTTTTTTACATTTTCAAGACATTTTATTGATTTATTTGAATTATATTCGAAAAGAGGGGAAAAAAAATATTTGTTTTTGTTATTCATTAACAATTTATGATTCACATAGGATGAGAATCTTAGACAGATTTTTAACTGAAAAAAACATAGTTTATTTCTTATGGTCATAAAAATCCGTGCAAAAACAGACAAATAAGTTATTTAAATCACTTCTCTTTTCGCGTAATGAAAATGTTCACATTTCATTTTCTATTCATTTTCTTCTTACGTAGTTATTACAGTTCAAACTGGTTACTCGGAACCAAAATGTATTTCAAACAACACATTTTACATTTTCGAATGCATATTACAGACAAAAAAAAGAAACAACTAAAACTTAATATTATTTCATGTTTTTTTTTTCCACCAATGAAAATAGATTAAGCCACACTGAATATGGGGAGAATGCGCTACAATTTAGAACACATTAAAAGCGGAAGCAATTTTCAGAATTATGATTATTATTATAATTACAATGCATATGTTAATATCTTATATTTATCCATGTCATCAAAGTATTTGTGGAACGAACATGGAAATCTATGGTGGGCTTTTTTGTGTATATTTTCATTGAAATTGAGCTTTCAAATATTCATGTACGATGTAATTTAGGCAAAATGGTATTGAAATTTATGCGAAAATAATTTGATTTAATTTATCTGATATTTCACAGATTGTTATTTCATTTTTCTATTAGATTGACTGTTTGATCAATGTTTGTAAGGCAATTTGCAATTTGAAAAAAAAAAAAAAAAAATAATCAAATTCACTAAAACTATAGACATTTCGTATCATTTGGATTAGATAAGACCACTTATTTGTTTTGTTTTCTGCTTTTTCTTTAAAAAAAAAAAAAAATACTACAATTCTATAGAAAGGCCTCCAAACACTACTAAAAAACATCAAAGCAACGCAAGGCAATTCTAGTATTGTATAATATCGAAGCAAAGTACACTTTTGAGTTTTTGAGGCCCCATTTTTCTTTTTTATTCTATAAATATTTGAATTTTCTTTTCTAATCGGCACTTTTAATCGGCGCAATGTCTAAATTTAACGTTAATATCTTCATTCATTAGATTATTATAGAATTATTATTATTTAAGACAAGAAAAAAAAAACAAACAAACAAATGTTATAGCTGAAATAATATGGCGCACATCAACTTGAGATGGTTTTCCTCCCTTAATTCATTATGATTATTTATGCTTTGCCGAGATCGTTTTGTATACATGGGTGGTAGATCTTTGACTAAATTATTCTCATATCTCTGCTTTTCGATTAAAATTATTCATTTTGTTTCTTTATTTTTCATTTTTCATTTTTCATTTTTCATTTTATATATATAGGTATATATACCAGTATATGTACCAGTATATATATATATTTCTAGTTGTTTAATCTCAAATTCTTCTGAAACTATGCCCATTGTTGGGCATTATTTTTCATTCTTTCGATGAGTAATTATGTCAATAATTTTAAAAATATTCAATATTATTTTGTTTTATCGAAAATTAAAAGTCTCTTTGCCGAATTTCACAAATATAAAGTCCAGAAAAGACGAAAAAAAAAAAATCTAAAATGTGTTTTTGTGCAAGCGAAACATATGCAAATTCTAACGAGAGTTAAACAACTATTCAAATAATTTTTCTCATTCACTTTCAGTACACAAAATACATGCTCTTAAATCTATGAAAAATTTAAACTAGATAAGACATTCACATTGTTTTCTTTCACTTTACGTGGACTGTAGTCTTAGTGATTAAATTTGAAGATAAGAAAACTCCATTAAACCTTATATTTGATTAACTGCTAACATTCTCAATCGAAGTAAAATCATTGACACACAAACGTCATGTGCGTTTATGCTTTTAGGATACTGAACTGATTGCATTGATTGGTGAATCCATTTGTGTCAGAACTTTATCCAGCCATTGCAATGGTCCATGTAAATGAATTTCCACCCAACAAGGTGTCGATGTAACATCTTGTCGATGATATTCGGCACCCCAACCTTTTACAAAGCTCATACGAATGGTACACATTTTGGTTAGCTCAAATACAGATTCGTATCCATGATTAACAGCTTGCGATAATAATGTTGCAAATTCAGAATTATTGAATATTTTCAATGAGCAACCGGGTGGAATTTTACAAACGGTGCTTGAATGAAAATTATGATGATGATTGCACATGCGACTCTGTACAAAAATAGCTGAATCCGATAAACATTCAACAAATACTTCACCACGAACAAAATACACATGTGCACCTTTACCAATGTGACGGCGTGTATTCTCAATTGTACTGTTACGATTCACATTGCTCAATTGTCCCAAACAAAATCGATCGGAATTATTTGATGGATTTGTGAATCCATCAATGATAACCGATAATGAATTACAACGAAATGCTTCACCAACACGACAATTTAATTCATAATAGGCAATCGATGCCCAAAACGGTGGCTCTTGATAGCTAATTTGAACTAAACCTTGATTTGGATTAGTTGTATCCATTGGCTGATCGGTAGTTGTATTGGAATTTGCATCATCCGATATGCCATAGGCTGGCGGTGGTGTTTCTGGTAATGAGAGGCCATACGGACTGTTTGGATTTGAATTTACCGATGATACGGTGGACATTGTTGGACTGGTCGGGCTATTTTGATTCATGAAATTTTGATTTGACATTTGGGAATAGCTAACATTGTGTGGCATATTTGGTTCGGACACTTGTTGAAATGGTAGCAATGAATGACCGGGTGCAAATTCTGAATGTCGTGGCACTAACACCGGTGGCAACACTGGACTCTCAACACGCTTATAATGATACGGATTAATGCAAACTTCTTTTTGTTTTGCACTGAATGGAAAATGACATTCATCGATTGGTTTTAATTCATGATGAGATTGTAAATCGGGCCATCGCCATACACGGCAGTATATAACATGTGGCAATCCTTTGCGATGTGAGACCTTTTAAAAAAAAAACAAGAAATTAGAAAATCAAATGATTCATTTAATATGTAAAATGAGAAAAATCAAAATGAAATTGAATTGAATTTGAAATTATGTAAATGATTTTCACCTGTAATCTTCCGTCCAACGATCTAGGGATTGTAACACATTTCGATGGCATTCCTGGTGAAGATAAAGCTCGTTCTAAATCTTCGATTGCACCTTTCCGTTTTTTCAATTTTTTCACCAAACTGTCGACAGCTTTTTCGGCCCATTTCTCCTCTTCATCACCTTGTTTCCATCCCAATAATTTTTTCACTGCTGGACTTGTGAACGAAAATAAACTGTTCAAGCTAGACATTGTGCTATGAGAAGATTCAACATCATCGGTTTCCATATTTGAATTCTTAGTATTACGATCGAATGTCAACGAACAAAACCTGTAACAAAAAAAGGTAAAAAAAATTGATTGAAATAAAGAGATCATATAGTTTTATCATTGATAATCTTATTTTAGACAAATTTGAAATAGAAATAGAACTTCAATAAAATTATAATTGGAATCATTTCGAATTGAATTAATGACATTTCGCAATAGGATGTAAGATAATTTGAATCTAAAAACAGACTTGAAGAAATCACTTTATTTTTGTTTTATCAATCCTTTCTGAATCATAATTATAAATTTATTGGTCTAAACCACTCAACTAAAGAATGTGCAAAAACAAAAAAGAAACAATAAATTTTGTGATTTAATTTAGACGAGATATGGTTATTTTGTTTATTTGTCTTTTGAACTATATCGACTGGTTTATTGTATAAATACAATTAGAATTGACATATTGATGATTCAAATCTATTTGATTGGCAAAATTCGTAGAAAAAAGAGGTTGTTCAAAGAAAATGATTATTATGGCAAGAAATGTCAAGTGGTTTATAACAGCATTCTTGATGAATGATATGTGCAAAGAATTCGATGAAAAGAACATTTTTTTTTTATCATTCTATTTATTATTTGATTATTTCAAATCGGGATAGAATTGTCCAGAGACGTATATTTCATTGAAATTGCATTCAATGAAGCGATAGACAGGCTGTGTTTACGCTTTAAAATTCAATTGAACATGTTTCTTTTTTTTTACGGAATAATTTGCTGTTTTGGAAATCAAAACAACTAAATCAAATGACTAAATTAGTCAAATTAATTACAAGCTGTTGATAGTGAATTACATGTGGTTAGCCCTGTGCATAGAAGAACAAGAAACGTTTCGTTGATTTCAAACCATTAATAATAAAATGGTTTCAATTTGATTTGATTGCGACTATGTTTGTTAAGATCAATTGGGTTCTAGTGATTAGTGCACCAATAATAATCAGATTTGTATGGTATCGGTATTGTAATTTAAACACTTTTATTATATTGAGGGCTTTACAATTTGTTCACTTCGCATATCAACCGCAAACGTTGACAATGATATATTGAGAGATGGATGAGACAGAGATAGAAAGAGAGAGAGAGAGATAGAGAGAGGGAGGGAGGGAGAGAGAAAAGAGAGAGAGAGAGAGAGAGAGAGAGAGAGAGAGAGAGAGAGAGCGGAGGGAAGGGATGAAGGTTGACAAAAAGAGATCCGGGGGGATGTGTAGAGGTTAGAAAGAGAGAGAGACAAACGAAAAAATCGTAAAATAGCAAAAAGAATTAAAGACAGAGAAAGAAATAAATATGTAGAGAGACAAACAGTAGGAAATAATTGCAAAGTAATTAAGTCGATTTAGCAAATGATACACTCCGATGTTGTTCACTTAGAAAATTATATATTTGATATAATATTTGTTTACGTTTGAATGGCAAAAACACACTTTGAGTGAAGGAAGAAAAAAAAAAAACTTTACTCACAAATTACAACCGTAACAGACACTTTAGACAAAAAAAAAACCGTAAAAAATGCAGGCACGGCACAGTGAATAGACACAGAAGATAGAGCAAATATATATATAAAATTACAAACTGCACAAACAATTAATGAAATGAATTGAAAATGTTTGTTAAATGGAAACCAGATGAGAGTAAAGAAAAAAAAAAAGACCGAGAGCAAGAGAACTTTGATCAAATAATGTTTGCAACAGTCGGCGGTTCGCAATGTACTAGTTTTTTTTTTTTTAATAAAGTAATCGATTTGAATGGTGTGCGCTTTGTGCTGTGTGTAAGCGCTGCCAGTGCCAAAGCTAAAATGTGACCGAGGTTGTTGTTTTTCTTCTGCGCGCTCTCTACAATATTCATTTTTTTTTTCTTTTTTTTTTTTCTTTTTATTTTGCCCATTGTGACAATTTGCTGCTATAGTAGCAGCGTCATCGCACTACGCAAAATAAATAGGTTCGCAAAACTTTTCATTTACAGTACGAATCCAACAACAACATCAACAACAATTCAAACCCCACAATATGAAATTCAATATGAATATATTGTGTTTATATATAAATAGTTTATGTATAAAATGAATGATAGAGAAAGAACGCGCGTAAAATGGCCCAAGCCAAATGGAATCGCGTAAAGTATGAATGTAAACATGAAACATTTAAATCCCCCTCTTCAATCATTCAAAGTTTGAAAATTTGTTTTTCTTTTTTCTTTTTTCATTGCTTCATATATATCTATATATGTTCCGTTTTGTTTTGTATGGGTTGTTTGTTGCGCATTGGTTATTGCAAAATCAAATCAACCCCACGCTATCAAACTAAGATAATTATGATGTATTGACGTTTTTATGCATTTCATGGCATGAATAATGTGCGTCCAACGAAACGATATGAAGCAAATGGATGAAGCATTTAGACTAGCATTCAGATAGATAGATAGCGTATAAAGTGATATATGAAACTATCGCTTTTACTACATCTTTAATTCAAATGGAACATTTTCGCTCCCCCTAATTTATCTTCTTCTTCTTCTCTTTTGCTATTTTTCTCATTTATTCTCGTTTGTTTTTTTTTTTTTTTTCTTTCTTCTCTCCTTTGTTTGCTTTTTATCTGCCTATTCAGCTTGCTGTGCATTGAATTCCGTTCAAATTAAAATGCATCGCAATATAAATTTTCCGTCATTCACTCCACATGGATCGATAAAAATTCACTAAAACAAATTTCATATGAATACAAATTATGTTCCATTTTTTGGGGGGATCGCTGCTTTGCATGCACAGTATTAAATGGAAACAAAACAGCCATAAATGAGTAAGTGCGTATATTTATTTTCCCTTGAAACGCAACGCATTATTTGTAATTATGTTCAGTATAAAATTGTTTGGGACGCATGCTCAGGCACAGGCTCATCATGTGAGGGTTGTTGACGCATTTATTTTGCATTTTATTTTTATTTTTTTTCTTTTTTTTTTTTTATTTTTTTTTTTTTTTTTTTTAAAGAAAGGACAAATTCATAGAAATGTTTCATTTCAAAATAAATGACACGATACATAATGAACAAGATGATGTTGATGATGATGAACAAAAAACCCAACAGTGACTTGATTATCTGCTTATTGTATGTTTGTTATTTTATATTTTGTTCATGTTGATCGTTAAGGATTTCCTACGGTTCAACGAACAAGTTTTTGTTCCTCTTTTAAACAGAATCGACCGAAGAAGAAAACAGAACACACACCAAAGAAGAAGACAAAAATACAAAAAACGATTAAGCATTGCAAGAGCATAAGTCATAGAAGCTCAAATATACACACACACACACATTTTGCCTTTTTTCATCTACCATTTCACTCTCTCTCTCTCTCTTTGTGTCATTTCTTTGTATGTTTTCAGTTTTGTTAAAGTATATGGAAACAATACAAATACAGTAAATTATAACAATGACCACGGGACGAAATGGAACAGAAACTATATAATAAAGAATTAAACTTGTAGATTGACTTTTACAGCGAAATCTGAATTGAAAAGCGCGTTTCGAAAACAAACCATTTCTGTAAACGTTTGATAATCACTTGATTTTTAGGAGCACAAGCGAGAAAAGAAACCAATGACGCATATTGTCGTTTATTTAACTCGCGAATCGTTTGTGTGTGTGTATTCGTATCGTATCGTTTATTTCATTCGCATGAACTTATTTCACTCTTGGCCTCGTGCGCTCTCTCTCTCTCTCTTTCTCTCTCTCTCCATCTATTGCTCAACGTGCGCTATTTTATTCACGCTCATTCGAATCACTCTATTCGATTTCGGTGTATTTATGACTTACATATATATAAAGTGTGTATTTTTTTTTTTTTTTTTTTTTTTGCTTGAATTTTTGCGTTTCTTGCCATCAATATAAAATATTTGTCTCTTTTTGGCTTGCGCTTATAAGAAACGCGACTTTTTTTTTCCCAACCAATCCATTCCTGTCGTCACATATGCAATATATAATACACAACAAGCGATTAGCTGTATGTATATGCTCATTTCTTTCTGTTTTTCTTGAACTTTCTGTTTCAGCTCAACGTATTCAATTTTTTTTCTCTTCTTCTTCTTCTTCTTCTTCTTCATCTTCTTCTATAATTCTTCGATTTTTTTTTTATATTCGATTTGTATTCGTATGTATTGAATATCTTTTGGCCTCCTTAGCATCATCGCTCTCATATGTTATCGGAGCTATTTGTCGTGTTTTTGTCGACATACTATTGCCTAAGATGTTGTTTAATAAGGAGAAATCCATGTTTTTTCTTTGAAGTCATATTGAAAATATGCAAACAAAAATGCAAAATATGGTTATATGTTGAAGATTCTCTATCTCTCTTTTTTTACACTTTATCTATCCTTCTCGCTCTCACTCTAATGTTTTGTTATTTCTTCGTTTGAAATTCAAAAAAAAAAAAAAAAAAAAAAAAAATACAAATCGAATTGAGTCATGTGTATTTCAGAGAACCAATTCAAAATCAATTCCGCCAAATTGTTTTTGAACAACACACAAAGAATTTTGTAGTTTATTATGAGATGTTATGTTATGTTTTTGTTTTGTTACGTTGATAAAAAAAAAAAAATAAAGTTTCGAAGCGGATCTTCGAAATGACTTGTTAGAATAATGTGTGAATTGTCAGATTAAATTTTACGATTGACTCACACGATTTTCAACAGAAATGTATTTATTTCAGTCAAAACAAATAACTATGTGTCGTTTTTTTTTTGTTATTGAAATTTAACATCGACAATATCAATTGAATATACCATTTGGTATAAAGTTTTTGTTTTCAAATGGTTTTAAAAAGGATTTGAATACAAATATATACGTTCATAAGTCTATCTCAACAATCGATAAAATTGAAAGGAAACGACCGAATGCGTGCAACCACGAATGGATTTCAATGAGAGAAAATAAGAATAAACGGGGTATTTTTCCTGATACATATTCCGCAGTATTCCGTGACACGAATAAGAAGTATAAACACACTATGCACCGCTCCTATGGGCTTTAAACATGCAACTTATGGAAGTAGAAGACAAATATGAAAAACACAAAAAAACAGAAACAAAACGAACGAAAAACAAAAAAAAAAAAAAATTCAACCCGAACCTAAATGAAGCTGAATAAACAACAAGGAACGAAGAACAAGCACACCATTGAATTGCACTGGTTTTTCTTCTTTTTTTTATTGTTTCATTTCATTTCTGTCTTTCCGATATACATATATGCATTTATATGTGAAGTGCAGCATTCACCGAATGTAAACGAGTATATGAAATGAGAATGAAACAAAAAACAGAACGAAAATATGAAATGTATTCGTATTGTTTTTTTTTTTCTTTTTTTTCATTATATTACGCGATCTACAAATACACTAAACGAAAGAATGAATAAATAACAAGAAAAGAAAAATCAAAGACACTATCGAATCTCAAAGCCTACACAAATATGGTGAGCATGAGCGAGAGAATCAAAGAAATATTGATACACAGAATGAATGAAAAAGAGCAAGTGCGATGCAAAAGAGCGAGTACGCATATGAAGCAACGTGCAATAAAATACATGGTGTTTTTGGTTTGGTCGGGTTGTGAGCTGGTTTTCATTAGATTCATTTTTTGTGCTACTCTCTCTAAGTACTCGATGAAAATTACACTTTGGCCGTGCCACTCGCACGGAATATCTATGTTCTGTGCGTTTTTCCTCTTATTACATTTGTTGTTGTACTCTGTTGCTGTTGCATTATTTCTTTGTATTTATTTTTCTCTTTCGTTTTCGTTTTAATCTACTCGATTCATTCGGTCGGTCGGTTGGTTGGTCGGTCGGTTTTTATTGCTTTTTCTCTTTTTATCTCTCTCTTTCATTCGTTTGCTCCCGTCGATTTGGTTTCATTCTCTTTGCTTCTCTGATTCTTTTTTTTTTCTTGTTCGTTTTTCTTATTTTTTTTTTTTTTTTTTTTTTTTTTTTTTTGTTCTCATGAAGTGTGTATTTTATTCACTCGAGGCTGTTTTACTTGTCGCCGGTGCTTGTGTTGCATCTTTGTTGCTTCCTTTTTGTTGCACTGCAGAGGCCAAGACAATTCACTGTGTACAGTGCCTGCATTCTGATCATGTGTGTTTGTATGCATTTGGCTTTGTTGGCCTGGCTCTACACTAGATGAAAGGCGACACAAATCTTTACTTTTCAAGCATATTTTCAACATTACATTTGTTTTCGTTATTCATTTTTAATTAACCGACCCGAAAAAAACGAATGTTGTACTAAACAAGACGGAAAAACGAATGAACAAAAATTTAAAGAGAGAATATTTCACGCACAATTTTATGGACTCTGATCATTTCTACTTGAGCATATAAAGAATTGGGCACATGCTCTTTTTCTCTTTTTCTCACTCAATTGCTGCACACATTTTCCTCATATATATATATTCTCTTTTTTTCACAAAAATCTCGGACACGTGAAATATTTGGCATCGTTTAGTTTCATTTCATCATCTTCGTCTCTATTTTTTCTTTTTTCGTTTTTTTTTTTTTTTTGGTGCATGTATTGAATCATTCAAGAAAATATTGAATTTGCTTTTATTGATCTTTCAATATGTACTCACACTTTGCAAATTCTGTTGTTTGTCAATTTAGACAAATTGAGTAATCGCTGTGATAACAAAATATTTTAACTGACTATATTCAATAACAATTATCTATTCGGATGATTTCATATAGAATAATGTATTTCATCAGCGCAAAATGTTGTTTACCTTTTTTATCGTACTACTAGTTTTGGTTTTTGTTTTTTTTTTCCTTTGTTTTAGCAGGTTTTTTTTTTGTGTTTATTTTCACAAATGTGAAAACATAGACACAATAAAATGATGGAAATTTTTTTTTTTTTTAAGGAAATTTCATTACCACAGTTTTTTGCAATTTCGATTCAATAGATTTCATAAACTAAGCACACAATAATTATCACATTGAATAATAATGAATAACAAACAACAATTTGCTTGTTCACAATATCGTTAGAAAATCACACAAATTGTCCAACAAGAAAAAGAAAAAAAGAAAGAAAAAAGAAATCCCAAATCAAGTGACTTAAGGCACACGAAATACATAAAGTTGACGGTTCCGTGTCTTAGCTTTTACTATTCATATCGTCGACAACCATATTTTTTTTTCTCTCCGCACTCAATTCATATAATCATGCTTGACTCTTCTTTAAAAATCATATAGCGTATTTTACTCGTTTACCACTACAAATACTGTTGTTGACATCACAAACACACACGACTGATAAAAATGCATACCAAAACATTCATGAATCCGTTTCGTTTGCACTTGTGCTGACAACGAACCTACAAGTGTTGTCGTTGTCGACTATTGACTTTTGTCAAATCTATTTTGGTTTCTATTTGATTTATTCGCTCAACGGTTCGTGCATTCTTGCGTGCGTTCATATCACAATTGTCTGATGATCAACGCTTGCAACACTATTTTGTTTTTTTCGATTTTAAAATCAATTAAATAAGTGTTAAATAACATGAAATCTCACATTCTGTATGATTTGGTAAAATTCTTTCAATTACATTACTTTACTCAAGAGACAATTTTTTTTTTTTTTTTTTAATAGTGGGTGATATTTCTTCTTGTTTGAGTAATTAAATTTGAATATTCAGCTTTTTTTATTTTTGGCAAATATTCGAACCAGGATAGAGAATACACAACTCATATTTATTTGGCTTCGAAAATCGTAGATTTTTGGCTAAAATAAAAATCAAATGGAGCACCTGAAGATCATCGTCATGAGCTGAATTGCTATTATGATGAGAATTTCAGCGTTTTTTCTAAAATCAACTGTCAATTAATATTATGTTTTTCGAAAATACTTACAAATGAACTGAATGATCAAGGAAATGCTAGCCAATTGGTTCGTATCAAAAAATGATAGATGGTATACAATGCATTATATTCCCGAGAATTACAAGAAGCTTTGATTATTATTTGAATTTGGAGACTTCAAAGAAAATGCTCGATCATCTATTGCTATTGGTTGTTTTGAATCAGCTCATACTAAATGCTTACAAGGAAATCAATTAAAAAAAGATTTCAAGGAAAACAATTCCTTATTGATGAACGATTTGTTATTTCCTGTCATTCAAGCGGATTATAATAAAAGTAAAGAAAGTCCATACAGAGAAAGTGACAAAAATATAGCACAACGATAAAAATAGTGTATTTAAATCAGTTTTATCAAAAATATCCAAAGACGGCATTACTCCAGCTATATTGTCCAGAATGTAATTCATTGAAATAATATCATAGATGATTCTTGTTATTGGTTCCAGCAATTCCATTCACATCTGATCAGTTGGGAACATCACAGCAAATGTTAGTTTGCGCTAATAACGAAAGTAATAATAATAGTTTAAACTATATGTTTTGCTGTTCACAGCTTATTCTTTCTCATTGTATTCTCTAAATAATTTAAACTTTTTTATTCTTCCTTAGTTTTATTGACTTTTTATCAGAGTTTGAAAATAACAAATCCAATTAAAACTATAAACATTTAATTTTTAGATTCGATAAGACCACTTAATCGTTTTGTTTTCTGTTTTTATTTTTTTTTAATGCTACTATTCTATAAAAAGGCCTTTAAACACTACGAATAATATTAAAACAACGTAAGGCATTTATTTTTGTATAATATCGAAGCAAAGTACACTTTGGAGTTTTTTTACACAACTTGCTGGAAAACCAAACGTGCGCAAAAGTATAGCTAAGCAGATTGTCTATTGTAGGCAAACATATCGACGTACTGCGATCGTGGTGTGTTTGCGTTTGACAAGAAATTTTATTAACGTAATTGTTATTGATGCAAATACACGGCGATCGCAGTATGTCGATATGCCTGCCTACGATCGACGAGCTGTTTAGCTATGCTTTTGCGTACGTTTGTTGTTTTTTTTTCACTCATTATTTTCAGGCTTGTATTAAAAAAATGTGTGAGATCATTTTATATACAATTACAAATGGATAGCTCTTTTATTAAATTATTATTGAGCATTTATCATTATAAATGAATAATTCAATAAAAGTAAAATATTGATAAGGAACAATAATTTCGATTGTCGACCAGAACAAAATTATTCGATGTTAAAAATAATAATAATTGAAAAATGTAGGTGCATATCAAAATGAATCGATTGAATATTATAAATATTTCCGTGTAAATCATTTATGTATCTGAGATGATCAATAAATAATATTCACGAATGTAAAATGTGGCCAAAAATTTTATCTGATTTCAAAAAAAAAAAAAAAAAAAAAATATCTGTTAGGCAGAACAGAAGTGTATCATCAGACTCTTAAATTAAAACTGAATTGCCAAAGTCAAAGTGCATAAACATTAATTGTTTCATTTTCATCATGATCACTTAAACTACAATATGATTACTGTTGAGCGTTCATATTTGATTCTTTCGATTCGAAATAAGATCATTTAATTATAATTAAATGTGCAAAAGTATTTTTTGCAATTTTGAAATAAAAAATTCTATGCGTCAAATTTAACAAAAATTTAATTGAATGAAATGTGTAGTGAACACAATTAACCGACGAATATAAAAATTATAGAGCAAATGTTCTCATTTGAATAAAGTAAAATTTTGTGCAAGTCAAACATATGCACATCCTAACGAGAGCTGAACAACTATTCAAATAATTTTTCTCATTCACTTTCAGTACACAAAATACATGCTCTGAAATCTATGAAAAATTTAAACTAGATAAGACATTCACATTGTTTTCTTTCACTTTACGTGGACTGTAGTCTTAGTGATTAAATTTGAAGATAAGAAAACTTCATTAAGCCTTATATCTGATTAACTGCTAACATTTTCAATTGAAGTAAAATCATTGACACACAAACGTCATGTGCGTTTATGCCCTTAGGATACTGAACTAATTGCATTGATTGGTGAATCCATTTGTGTCAGAACTTTATCCAGCCATTGTAATGGTCCATTCAAATGAATTTCCACCCAACAAGGTGTCGATGTAACATCTTGTCGATGATATTCGGCACCCCAACCTTTTACAAAGCTCATACGAATTGTACACATTTTGGTTAGTTCATATACAGATTCGTATCCATGATTAACAGCTTGCGATAATAATGTTGCAAATTCAGAATTATTGAATATTTTCAATGAGCAACCGGGTGGAATTTTACAAACGGTGCTTGAATGAAAATTATGATGATGATTGCACATGCGACTCTGTACAAAAATAGCTGAATCCGATAAACATTCAACAAATACTTCACCGCGAACAAAATACACATGTGCACCTTTACCAATGTGACGGCGTGTATTTTCAATTGTACTGTTACGATTCACATTGCTCAATTGTCCCAAACAAAATCGATCGGAATTATTTGATGGATTTGTAAATCCATCAATGATAACCGATAATGAATTGCAACTAAATGCTTCACCAACACGACAATTTAATTCATAATAGGCAATTGATGCCCAAAACTGTGGTTCTTGATAGCTAACTTGAACTAAACCTTGATTTGGATTAGTTGTATCCATTGGCTGATCGGCAATTGCATTGGAATTTACATCATCCGATATGCCATAGGCTGGCGGTGGTGTTTCTGGTAATGAAAGGCCATACGGACTGTTTGGATTTGAATTTACCGATGATACGGTGGACATTGTTGGACTGGATGGTTCATTTTGATTAATATAATTTGGATTTGTCATTTGTGAATAGCTAACATTCGATGGCATATTTTGTTCTGGCCTTTGTTGAAATGGTAACAATGAATGACCTGGCGCAAATTCTGAATGTCGTGGCACCAACACCGGTGGCAACACTGGACTCTCAACACGCTTATAATGATACGGATTAATGCAAACTTCTTTCTGTTTTGCACTGAATGGAAAACGACATTCATCGATTGGTTTTAATTCATGATGAGATTGTAAATCGGGCCATCGCCATACACGACAGTATATAACATGTGGCAATCCTTTGCGATGTGAGACCTTTAAAAAAAAAAAGAAATTAGAAAATCAAATGATTCATTTAATATGTAAAATGAGAAAAATCAAAATGAAATTGAATTGAATTTGAAATTATGTAAATGATTTTCACCTGTAATCTTCCGTCCAACGATCTTGGGATTGTAACACATTTCGATGGCATTCCTGGTGAAGATAAAGCTCGTTCTAAATCTTCGATTGCACCTTTCCGTTTTTTTAACTTTTTCACCAAACTGTCGACAGCTTTTTCGGCCCATTTCTCCTCTTCATCGCCTTGTTTCCATCCCAATAATTTTTTCACCGCTGGACTTGTGAACGAAAATAAACTGTTCAAGCTAGACATTCTGCTATGAGAAGATTCCATATCATCGGTTTCCATATTTGAATTCTTAGTATTACGATCAATTTTCACAAAAATAATATCTGTAATAAAATAAAGATAAACATTCATTGAAATTGACAAATACCATATGATCATTGATAATCTTATTTTAGACAAATTCGATAAAGAAATTCAATAGAACTTTGATTGTAAAAATTTGAAGTTGAAGTAAAATCAAAAACACACACCAATTCAAGATATCACTATAATTTTTTTTTCTTTTCTTTAATTTATTGAATCGTCATAAAAAAATTCAATTTCACTCAAAGAGAATGTTTGTCAAATAACTATTCTTATATATTAAAGAATGAAATCAAATAAAATGACAGCACCACATAGCGACACATTACGGAAAACCAAACAAGTACATAAAGGTTTATTCTCAGATAGAGAATGTTTTTATTTAAACGAGATACGTTTGATATGTAAAAACCAACTTTGAGTGAAGAAAAACTGAAAAATTTAACTCACAAAATCGAAAAAAAAATTAGCAAATATTGTGCACCATTGTAGAAATGATAAATAGAAGATTATTTTCCAGAATTTTTTGAACAATATTCACATAATTCTTTTGTTGTTATTGTGCATTTAGTGTAAAAGCTCAAGTGCTGTGCTCATTTCCACTTGAGATTACATGCAAAGAGTTGAGTATTGGCTCACATTGGTACATAAAATGCATGAAGCGCATTCTTTCTAAATCATTCATTTGTTGTTCATTCTTTAAACACAGTATTCGTATTGTTCGGGTCGGTCAAATAAAAGCAAAAATTGAAAACAAATGTAATGTTGAAAATATGTTTAAAAAATGAAGATTTGTGTCGCCACTCGTCGGGTGTGCGGCCAGGTCAAAAAAATGCACAAAGTCATGGGTTGCCTAAATCTTTAATATGTAATCTCAAGTGAATATGACCAGTGTCCTTAAATTTCTGCACAAAATGCACATTTAAAACAGAAAGATTGAACGAGAGCAATAAACATGAGTAAGAACGAAAAAACTACCTTTTCTTTGAAAAAAGAAAAATAAGCCGTATGAGGCTTATGTTTGTAATTGTTTTTGTTTAAAAAGGTTCTTTCGAAAATCCATAGGAATTTCACTTTTTGAAATGAATAAATCATAAAATGGACATTTCGTTTCTCTTTGTCGTTTTCTCTTTCTTAAATCTTTTCTATCGTTCGAACTTCATATCTCTCATATTGTGGTATGATCTAAATTAAGTAATCAAAAATAAAAATAACAAAGTTAATCAAATGATTGTACTTACAATTCGATTTATAATTGTGCACTAGTTGATTGTTGTTTTTGTTTGTTATTTTATTTTGCGTACACTGTTTGTTTTATTTCTCATCACCATCAATTGGAATAGTAATAAATCTACAACACATATATATTCTGTGTTTTGTTTTTGCTATCTCAGATAGCCTATCTGTAACTGAGTTTTTTTTTACGATAATTTCCTCTTTTTAAATCACACAATTTGCAACACTGTTATGTTTTTTTTTTTTTTTCATAAACTAGTGATAAATGTAATCCGAAGATGTTTAAACCAATTTCAAAAAATAAAATACAATTCACATCATCACTCTACAGATAACATTTATGTAATAAATTCACAGTTGTGTATGGTCGATTCATACCGTTTGAATGTCTAGCTGCTCACATTTTCTGGCTCACTGCTTTGAGTCTTATATTGTTGATGTTGATTCACATACTATTCCATACCATGGTTTCCATACCATTCAAAATATGGTCATGAAGTATACACCAATACTTAAACTAAACGAATGTGAAACAGCAAGAAATGAAGCGAAGGTTAGATAGAGAGATGACAAAAGAGAACCAATGAAACAGTTTTTTCACTTGTTCTTTATGCTCTATCTTTTTCTTTCTGTCTGTCGAAAGCTTTGTTTTGGTGTTTTTAACTCACAAATTTCCGTATGCTATACAGCACTCATACATAATGGCTGATAATAAAGGAATGTGTATTGGTTTAAATGGCTACGCGTGTGATGTCTTCACATTTCAAACTCACAGGCTGTCAATTTTGACTTTTTTTCTGTACTGTTATATTCAAGCAACGATGATTATTTTGGCTTATTCAAATTTTAACACAAATAAAAAGCAACAATGATCATTTTGGATTTTGTTGTTGGCACCAGCTTAAACACAATATTTGAATGGCTTCGAGGAAAAATGTTATCATTCAATGTATTTGATGTTGTTTTTTGTATGTTAAATACACTGAATAATAACATTTTTCCACGGAACTTTTTCTGTGTAACATTTTTCCTCGAAGCCATTCAAATATTGTGTTTAAGCTGGTGCCAACAACAAAATCCAAAATGATCATTGTTGCTTTTTATTTGTGTTAAAATTTGAATATGCGCTTTTTTACAATATAACCAAAGATCTTTGGTCGAAAGAAAACAAATTATTGTCAAAATGTGTTAAAACACATATGACTCTTTTGTTTTGAGATCATAATAAAAACAGGTACTTGTTTATGACAAGAATAATATTCATGATATTTTTTTTATTTTTATTTTTAGAAAAATATGCAAATCAACAAAATGTTTAAATAAATGTTCGCATTCAGGTAAATAAAGTATACACAATTTGATCATAAAATATGCAAATGAATGATATAATATGGAAAATAAACATAAAACTAAAAGAGCCGATACACTAAAATAAATCATAAAATATGTTCAAACTGCTTAAGGCTCTAGTTCAAAAACATGCACCTGATGATTTTTTACAAAGCGGAGTATTTTTTTTTTTTTTTTTTTTTTTTTTTTTGTAAAGAAAAATCGTTGGCCGATTTGGAACAATCGTACAAGATGGTTATTGTGTGAAAAATTGGTGCCGATTGCAATCGTGCCTTAAGAACTAGAGCCTTTAATATTCTTCGTATATAACCTAGCTTCGACTACTTGTATTTTAAAAAAACGTATCATTGGCCACTGGAATTTTTTTTTTCTGAAAATTTTTCACCTCTTGAACTAGCTAATCATTTATAAAATCGTCAATGTTTGATAATGTCATTTCTTCAGTGCGAATTTCTAATCATTGTTTTTCGTATGTTTTTTTTTTTCGTTTTATAAAAACGTGTTCATTGTTGTGCTTTTTGATTATGATACAGATGTAATGCCATACAATGGTGATCCCATTTTGATGAGAATTTCATCTAACCATTTAAGCGGTCCATTCAAATGCAACTCAATCCAACATGGTGTTGATGTTATATCTTGACGATGATATTGAGCTCCCCATCCTTTAACGAAACTCACTCGAATTGTGCACATTTTTGTTAAATTATAGGTCTCTTCGAATCCAGTTTGAACAACTTGATTGAGCAATTGATAAAAAAGATTGTTGTCAAAAATTTTTACCTTTGACTTTGGTAAAATCTTTAGAACTGTATTCGATTGATAATTGTACATATAATTTGCCATAGATCCTTGCACAAAAACCGGTGCATCTGATAAACATTCAAGATGAAGTTCATTGTCAATAAAATATATACTAATACCTTTGCCAATGTGTCTGCGTGTTGATTCAATCTATAAAATAAAAGATTATCGTTTGTTAAAATGTGAAAAATATTACCATTAAAGTTCTCTGTACAAATTCAATTGCAAACAAAATGTGAAAAAAAAAAAAACAAAACGAATTATTTTGAAAAATTTCAACTTACTGTGCTATTTCGTGTAACATTGCTGAGCTGACCTAGGCAAAAGCGATTCAATGTTTTTGAACATGGCTGAGTGAAACCGTCAACAATCAATGAGCTTGTATTGCATTTAAATTGTTCACCAACACGACTATTTAATTCATAGTATGCAACAGTTGCCCAATATTCTTGTTCTTCATAATGAACTTGTGCAAATGAATCCGTTTGATCTTGTCCATGTGCATTATAATCATGTTGCATCGATGGATATTGAAAATTTGTTGAATTATTTTGTTGTGTTGTATATGATTGCATATTTTGTTGTGCACATTGTGGCAATCCATTAAATTGATTTGATATCATTGTTATTGGACTTATTTCACCAGACGATGAACATGGTGAACTTGAACTGTATCCACTAATTGATGATGTTAATTGACCATTATTATAAATAGCATTCATTGGCATTGCTTCATTTTTGGCAGCCATTTGTTGTGGTATTTTTGAAAATCCAGGCACAAATTCAGATGTACGAGGCACAAGAATCGGTGGTAATATTGTTTTATTTTCAACACGTTCGTAATGATATGGATTTATACAAACATCACCATGTTTTATTGTTTTTGAATATGGGAATTTACAATTTGACACCTCTTTTAATTCAGTTTTATTTTGTAAATCTGGCCAACGCCATACCCGGCATGCAATCACATGTGGTACAATTTTACAATTTGACACCTATAAATAAATTAAATGAATGAAACATGCATTGAAGAGAGAAATGTTTTTAAGATTTTGCCAAGATTTTTATTTTTGTTTTTTGTTTTTTTTTTTCCTTTAATTATTCATGTGTGATTTACCTGTAAACGTCCATCCATTGATCTCGGAATGGTGACACATTCCGATAGATGATTCCGTGATGTTAATGCAGCCTTCAATTTATTAAAACCCTCTTTTTTGTTTGATGGTGCTGAATTTGCTTGTAATTTTTTGTATATCGCTTCAACCGCTTTACGATTCCATTCCTCATTTTCACCACTTTGTTTCCATGTCACAGTTTTACGCACAAAAATGTTTGATAATTTTGATAATACACTTTGAGATCGATTATGTTCTTCCATGATTGCTGTTTTATTAAAAATTTAGAAAATGTTTCGCGCTCTGGAATTACGAAATAAATGAGTCTCTCAGTCGCAGGAGACAGATTTTTAAAGTTGACTTTCACATAAATGTACGTGTAACAGAATGAGCGCGGCGAGTTTTGTGCTCTTCCGTTATGCATTCAAACAGAGACGGTGATGAGTATGTGTATGTGTACGTATGTATTTTGTTGTTGTGTTTGTTCATTCTTTTTGTTTGCGCAGATCTTCGTAGAATGAACGGGCGAGTGAGTGCTGTTTGAATGCTGTATGCTTGTATGAGTGAGAGTACACAGTCAGAACACAATCAGTAATTTGCCTACGAATGTATTGGTGAAATGTCAAACCACCAATAGAAATGTCATTTTGCATTGGTAATTTAGTACATGATAACGTATGATAATATTAATGTATTTGATGCAGAGATAAGATTTTCACACTGGCTGTGCATGCACAAATTCAATACAGCACTCATATCTTAGTGTGCGTCGCACAACAGCTTGTATTTTTCAAATGCGCACACATACCCATTGAAAAGTCAAAATTTATCATAGAATCACATTGCCAATTTGATTTTTGACTTAATCTCTATATTCTCTAGCAATTCCGATGTCATGTTCACAATATTTGGACATAGGTGTGCGATTTTGTACTAATTAGTAGATTTGTTAGGAGATTTGCAAAATTTTGTATGAAAATACTAACATTACTTAGTAGATCTACTAACAAATCTACTAATTAGTACCAAAATTCACACCTATGTATTTGGATATATTTTCGCAAATGCAATTCTTTTTTTCTTTCGAGTTTTTTCAAATTGTTGGCTTTCGGCATTCTTTTTTCTTTCTATATGCCGATTTTAATTTGCCAGATTCGACGTGAATTCGATGAAATTGAAAGAATGAGTTTGGAATGTTTTCTTATCTCTTTCAATTTCAAGGTTTGATTGAGATATCACCATAAAAACAATAAAAATATGCAAAATTCGATATTGAATCTGAGCCAAAAATTTGTAAAAAAAAAAGTCGAAAACAGACCAGTACCTGCCCTATCTGAGTATTTGCTACTGGTGAATATCTCCTATTTCTAGCTGCTGGCGAATGCGGTAGTACGCGTACGTTCATGTAAGAGAGTATATTATGAACTGTACAAACAGTGCTGTTTACGTAAGCTAGCGACGCATGCGATCAACAACACTGTTTGTGTTGCGCAACATACTCTTTGACATGAACGTTCGCATAGATGCGCAATCGCTAGCAGCTGGCAATAGGAGATATTCACCAGTAGCAAATACTTATAGATAGCGCAGATACAGGTCTGGTCGAAAACAACATTGTGACGCTTACATTGTACAATGATGATGGTTTAGTGGTATGATTCTGGCTTTGAGTGCGAGAGGTCAAATGTTCAATTCTTTTTAAAGAACAAATTTCTTTTCTTTTTCTCATCTTTTTTTTCAACTTTTATTGTTTAATTTTTATTAAATTTATTGCACTTTTTTTCTATTCTGTTTGCTCACATAATATCAATTATTTATTTAATAACATGTCAATATTTCATTGTTCAATATTTTTACTTCATTAACATAACTGAATCTAGAATGCAACCGTTAGTTAGCGAAAAAAAGAAATTTTCGAAATAATAAACAAATGAATGATCAAGTTTATGGTTGGGTCGTGCCATATATTGAACATTTCGAAAGTACCATTTCACGAAATAAATTGAATTGAGAATTATTTTCAAAATGTGTATATTTGATAAAAAAAAAAACTATAAATTTTATCATATTTTTAAATTCGATTTAAAATTCATATTTTTTTCATTTAATTGTTAGTAATTATTAATTTCATTTTTTTGTTTTATATATTTATGTAAATTTTTAATAATTAGTACACTAGTGTCGCCATCTAATGTGTATTTTTAAGATTTGGTACAGAAGTGTCGCCATCTTATGGATAATTTCAGGTTTGCAAATGTCAAGTCAGGTGTACTAAAAGGGCCCAATTTTTCTTCAGTCATCACAAGAGCCTCTTATTTTTTGTTTTGTTAGTTTGTGTTTTGTTTTTAAATGATTTTGTGTTTTGTTTTGTTTCGTGTGTGATTTTTTTTATTTTAAATTTATTTATTTTTGCAACTCAATAGTCAATATGAAATGAAAACAATATTACAGTGAATTTAAAGCTAACAACTGATTTTATTCTTATTATTTTTTTACTGAGTATCGAAAGTGTTGCCATAGCTAATGTGAATCAGCATTGCGGCGAAATATGTATCTGTCAATGAATATATGAAAGTCATAAAATAACATGTCAAAACATATAAGAATTGATAACAATTTTATGGATCGACTGGAAAGAACAATGAAATGTTTCAATTTTAATATAAAATAGCATTTATTTCATTATGAAAATTTTTTCTTATAAATACATTTTATCATTTTAACCAATCCACGTTGTCATAAATCTCATATTATGTTGATTATTTCGATCATTTGTTAAGATTCTTCACAATAACGCCAGTCACACCATGCTTATGAATGAAACAAGTGCTGAAATGGTAATAAAAAAAAAAATCAAAAAAAAAAACCAAAAAGTTAAACAGTAGATGGCAATGTGATAAAATCATTGCAAAAAGTGAAATCAATGTCAATTAATACAAGCATACTTTTTTGATGTTTCCAATACAACAACTGGTGGACTGGATTGTGGTTCCAATTTTTGAGCTTGATCTAATAATGCAACCAACAATCCAGATGATTGCTGTGAAATGTTTCCACGAGCTAAAATCAAATGAAATCCAACATTTACCAAATAAAATCTATTTCAATGAATTCCATTGAAAATTTACTATAAATTTACAAACGTACTTCCTATGCATAGACCATGTTTGTTTGCACTTAAACATGCTGTGATATTTTCATTGGCGATTCTAAAATTTAAATTAAAATCATATTTTGAAAATTTTCATTGAAATAATTTAAATATTTGTATTCACTTACGTATCGTCAAGAACTTTTTCAATTTCTTGTTCCATTTTCTCAATTATTTAGTATAAATATCAGTAATTTCAATCAAAAGAAAAATATTCTTTTAGCACATACAAAGTATCAATGTTTTGATTGTATTACATTCTGTCAAAACATACGTGAATTTCCATCAAATACATTGAATAGTATTGAGTGAATACATCAGTAAGTCTTTAGTCTGAATGAGCCTTAATACCGATTCATCTTACTATTGATCTAAAATGGTTTAAAAAATTGGGCATTTTTTTTCTTGTAAATAACAATTGAGCATAAATGTTTCATTTAATCTACCTTTTTATCAAATTTTATTCATGAATAAACAAAATATCAAAAAAAGATGTCTATTGATTGTTCGCATATCAATGTTTGACAATCAAAAAACATAAAACGCATTCATTCTACTGAACTTTTACAAACGTATACTGTTTGTGACATTTCACCAAAGTGAGGCTATGTGATGTTTACTTCACATAACATAAGATAAAAGAAGTAAATTATTTGATTTTTTGTTGCACAAAATTCATTGAATATTTATTATCGTGAATATTGAAATACATTTTTTTTTTTAAGAGATCTTATTTCATAAAACTAAAAAATGGGTTCACGTAAACGACGTCGCGAACGTGATTCATCTCGTCGACAAAGGCGTTCCCATTCGCGTTCATCATCAGATAGTCATTCACGATCAAGGTCGCCAATTGCACCGCCACCACCGAATATATCCAATCGACGAAGTCGTGACAGAGATGAAAAAGAGGATCGACATCGTCATCGACACAAAGAATCAAAACGAAAACATCATCATCGTGAAAGAAGTCGTGAAAGAAGCCAAGAACGAAATCATGAACGAAGCCGAAGTACTGGTCGATCAAGACGTACAAAACATGAACCGGACAATCAAAGTGATAGTTCAGATTGTGTTGAAGTGCCATTACCACCACCAGCTCCAGTTATATCACGTCCAACCGCTAAATCACCATCACCAATTCCAGAAAATGGTGCCGGTGATTCGCTTTCAATTGAAGAAACAAATAAATTGCGTGCAAAATTGGGTTTGAAACCATTGCAAATTGATTCAAATCGAAGTGGTGGATCATCATCAACCGGTACATCATCGTCAAAAAAAAAAATAAATTCCGATAAAACTGAAACAGAACCAATGCATAAGGATGAATGGGGTGAATTTTATCATAAACCAGCCAATAATATTTCCGAAAAATTGCAAGCGGATAAGCTACGCGAAAAATTCCGACAAAATAAAGAGAAACGTGCATTGGAAAATAAATTGAAATCAATTAAACCACTTGGTGAGTCAGATGAAGATGATAATGTATTGAATTGGGTGAAATCAAGCCGTGAAAAGGAAAAGCTCAAGGCAGAAGCTGAACGTCGAGCTAAAATTTTAGAAGAAATGGACGATGAATTTGGTGTTGGTGAATTGGTACAAGAAGAAACTAGGCGCGAAAAAAAGAAAATGTATTCGGATAAAAATTTAAAAGGGCTTAAAGTTGATCATGATTTAGATGCATTTACCGAAGGTAAATCAGTTATTTTAACATTAAAAGATCAAGAAGTGCTTGATGATGATGCCGGTGATACATTGGAAAATGTGAATATGGTCGATGATGAACGATATCGTAAAAATATTGATAATAAAAAATTAAATCCAAATCAATATGGATACAATGTTTATCAAGATGAAGTTGATGAATTTGGAAATCCAATTGAACGAAATGTCTTGAGTAAATATGATGAGGAAATTGATGGTAAATCAAAGAAAAAGAAAACATTTACCATTGGACAAAATGTTGAGGCTGAAATTGCACAGAAACGACGATTACAAGAGGTAACAAAATCTATTTACAAACACAAAACAATTCAATTTAAATAATTTCATTTTTATTCAATTTTGTTTTTTTAACAGATAAAATCCAAATTGGCAGGCAAACGTTTGGAAACACTAAATGAACCATTTATTGCACCAGCCTCTGATACATATACTGAAAGTGAACTAGCCACGTAAGTAATATTCATTTAAATTGCTGGAAGTGTTTCGACTTTTTTAACAACTTCACTGATAACATGCATAATGCCACCATGATCCGATTCCTCTGTGGTCATTTCATCAATTTTATCCATTAATTTCGCCTCTTCAATTAATGTTTCAGTTGAATCAACCGCTGATTTTGGTACTTCGTCTGATTTAATGTGTGCTATAGTTAGGCACTGTAAATATAAACAAAACAAATTTATTTTAAAAACAAATGAAGAATTAAACAATTTTTCATTTAAACAACAAATTAAATGGTGAATTACCAAAATTAAAAACCAGATGAAAATTTTCGATGACATCTTTGCTGGATGTTCAATCACAAAATGAATGATTTTATTAAACATTCTTTGCTCTTTATATACAGTTGCGCGTGGGCATAACTCTCAGTTATTATTCTCTAATTTGCCAATAAAATGACATTTCAAATAATTGCTGTTTGAAACGTCTATTGATAATCATAAAAGCGTGTCGAAAATGAAATAATTTCTGTTATTCATTGATTCAAACAAACACAATCTGTCACAATAAACGGTTGTTGATCGTTAAGTGATTTTTGATAATGCCAAAATCTTAATTGAAGCGGAAATAATTGTGTAAACAAGTTTTTTTTTTGTTCATTGAATTCACCCAAAACCGAATCATTTTATAGCAATTGTTGATGACGGTATTTTAAACTGTATGTTTGTATACATTTGTATATTATTTCAGATTCAAAAAGCCAAAAAAGAAAATAAAAAAATTGCGCAAGAGATTGAAGGCCGAAGATCTCGAACCACTGCCGACAAATTTGGATGTAACAAATCATCGAAAACGTGATCCAAATCGTCATCTATCCGATGTTTTAGATACAGACGATGTAATTTTATCAGATATTAAAGAAGAGATCAAAATCGAAGAAGAGGACAATGAACTGGAACACATTTTATCGAAAGTAAGTGAATAAAATAAATTGGATGAAAATGTTTAAAAGATTTTTATTAAAATTCCACCATCATCAATCATATATTTCTTTAATATTTCAGGCAAGACGCTTGAAACAAGCTGAAGCAGTGAAAACACTAAGCTTAGATCCAACAAAAATTAAGGCAGAAGTGAAATATGAGCCAGACTCAGATGATGAACAAAGTACAATTGATAAAAATGAATTCATTACATTAAATCAAACGGCTGAATTTTGTCGAACACTTGGTGATATTCCCACATATGGTATGTCGGGTAATCGTGGTGTTGATGCAAATGATATTATGGATTTTGAAAGTGAATCCGAAGAGGTTGTCGAACCAATGGACGAAGATGAACCAACAACCGGCACATGGAATTCAGTCAATCCAGACGTGGAACCAAAATTATCTGAGAAAAATCTTGAAGTAGTAGAAGTGGCAATTTTAGATGAAGAGCCAGATGTATCAACTGGCATGGGAGCAGCGTTAAAATTGGCTCTATCCAAAGGTTATCTAGAAAAAGAAGAATCAAATCGACCAAGTAATACTCGAATGGCACATTTACAAGCGCAAAATTACTCCATTGAAGATAAAGCTGGGTAAGTAAAAATGATTTTCATCACGATTATTTCGAAATAAATAACGTTAACACAATTAGTTTATTCAAAATGATCGAAATAAATACATTTTCTGATTACATCAACTCATCATATAAATTATTATTAAATATTTTCTATTTTCCATTCAATTTTTCAGTGATGACGATAAATTTAGTCGACGTGATCGTTTCCACAGTGGACCAATGAGTGATTTCAAAGAGAAAGACAATTATAAACCGAATGTTAAATTGGAGTATATCGATGATAATGGCAGATTGCTTAATGAAAAAGAAGCCTTTCGTTATTTATCACATAAATTCCATGGCAAAGGTTCTGGTAAAAATAAAATTGAAAAACGTCTTAAGAAAATGGAACAAGACGGAGTAAGTGCAGTATGGAATTGGATCCATGAGAAACGTCAATTGATTTAAATTAAATTTTTAATTGGAAAATGTTTTTTTTTTTTTTTTGTTTTTCAGCTCATGATGAAAATGAGTTCGACAGATACACCGTTGGGTACTTTGACATTATTGCAGCATAAACAGAAGGAAACAAATAGTCCATTTATTGTACTGAGCGGAAGCAAACAAACACAGGGCTCAACATCCATCACAAAGCATAAATAAATGTCAACATGATATTCATTTTTATCAAAATGTTTCTAAAATTCTGTAAAAAAAATTCACGTAAAATAATTTTTCGGAATCAATGTTAAGAAAATTTGATGAAATGAAAATAAAATTCAAAAATTTGCAAATTTAATTTAAATTTGGTTTAAGTTCATTAAACAAATGACAGTTTTAGCCTTGTTTTCATGTCGAATTTCTGTTAATTTTCATATTAAATCGCTTTGTTCTTTTTTTTTTTTAGAAATTGTTTTTAGAAACTTTTTTAACAAGCCATATTACACATATCAATTAAAATGGCATTTCATTAATTGTTGGTTAAACCCCC
>JAQOWM010000931.1:675000-740000 GCA_029041755.1 Resseliella maxima | reverse complement strand
TCTTATATTGGCAAAAACATTTCATGAGTTATTATTTCTTATGGATTATTATGGATATGATACACAGGAAAAAAAAAAAGAAAAAAAAAAAAATTTTTTTTAAAAAAAATAAAAAAATAAAAAAATAAAAAAATTTAAATTAATTTGAAAAAATCAAAATTCACGTTCGGTTAGAATTTAAACAATATTTGTTGACGTAATACACGATTCGTTGGCAATTGATGTTGAATAAATTTGTATAATGTCCAAGTATATCCGAATTTATTTTGACATCCGTAATACACTCCCCAAAAAGACGAAGGACCTTAAAAGAATATTTTAATGTCTTTACATGAAGATAATCTAAACGATCGGCTGATATGCAAAATGGTTCAGCCTGTGTCTTCTTCAAATTAAAATGCACTATCTTTTTTCTGCACTTTCTACTAAAAACCATATTAGCTGCTTGTTTCAGATGCGCATTGGCATCAGCTACATTAATCAAATCCTTCAAGTCCAATAGCAGAAATATCTTCTCCAAACAATCCAAATTGATGTCAATAATTGATGGTCCATTTAAATTAAGATCAATTTCAAAATAATCATCATCAACCATTTTCTTTTTTGATTGCTTTGAATTTCCATTTTGAGTATTTTTTTTATTAAATGGAATTCTTCTTCGCCTTTTAACCATGGATGTGATTTCTGGAACAAAAATAAATTGAATTTGGCTAGTTTCTTATGTAAATATTTGTTTGATATTTGGATAGAATATTTAAAAGTAACTCGTTTGCTTACTTAAATAATTTTTAATCGTTGATGTGAACCGAAAATTAATTATTTGCTGTTTTCAATAACAATCAATCTGTTAATTTAACTTCTTTTCATGAATAATGAATAGAAAATGTCAAGATGTTTTTAACAGATGCATCGCAAAGAAACTTATCAATTTTTCATTCAATGTATTTACAAAAATACAAATATTCAAAAATTAATAGAAAATTCTGCTGAAAATCTTTTTATCATTGTTCAGAGCGCCATTCACCTTGACATTTCAACACTAAATTGTACAACCCTTCAAACAACATTGGATGACATCTGATTTATTTATGATTTGGCGCGATTTTTTTTTTTTGGGCAGAAAATAAAATACATTTTTCTTTGTTTGTTGTTCGTTCCGAAATAAAAATGGATTTTTTCCAACATTCAAAGACATATAAGCATATTTGATGCATTTGTATATTTCAAAGACACAGTAAATTGCAAAAAAACATTTAGAGTTGATGAAATTCAGCAATAGAGCTGCTCATGAACCGAACATGAACCGTTCATGTTCAAGAATAGTTTCACTTTTATGTTCATGTTCGTTCGGGTTCGGTTCGAGTGGTTCGAAAGAGAAAAAAGGGTGTTCATGTTCGTTCGAGTTCAAGTTCAGTTTGTTCAAGATGTTCAAGTTCGGTTCATGTTCGTTCGAATATTTTTTAATTAACTGAACCAAATTGAACTGTTCAATACAACAACTAAGTAAGCAAGAATATTTCGAATAGGTTTTGTTTATATCGAAAATTCCTTTTATTCAAATACAACCGAACTATTGTTCAGTTGTTTTTCTCAGAAAATGAAGCAGTGTTGAAGTCGCTTCAACAAAGAAATTCATTGTCTCGTATGCCATCTTTAGTCGAGTATGGTGTAAATTTAAATTAATATCAAACAAAATTGAGAAAGTGAACTTCTATGCCGTGGGCAAGTACATCAACTATCGACTAATGGACTACGGTATAAATCGTGCGACGTTACGTTGGAAGTGATCTCTATCATTTATACATTGAATGGCACATACACCATTACGGAATGCAAACGACAAAACGTATCTTTTTGCCGTTTCCGTTGATATAGACAATGTACATTGATAAATCGCTTTCATGCAAGAAATTCATACGTTGATAAATCGTATAGATGGCGTCAAGTGTGTAGAATTTGAACGAACAGGAACAGATCGCATTTATGAACCAGTTGAATTAATTGAACAACGTTCGAAAACATTTTGTGTGTTCATGTTCGTTCGAGTTCGGTTCAAGCTGTTCAGAATTGAAAATGATCTGTTCATGTTCGTTCATGTTCGGTACGGTAGATGGATATTTCATACGTTGCGATTCAATGCAATTCTTTGTGTTTCATTCTGATTCATTGAAATTCAATGCGATTCAGTTGAATTCTATGTACGATTCGCGATCTTTTTGACAGTAGAATGTCATTCTTGAAAGAGTGAGTTAGCCTAGTGAACGGTTCATGTTCGGTTCACGAGCAGCTCTAACGTCGAGGTATCAAACGTGTCCGTGCTGAAAAAGCAGTTGATGTTAGCTACGAACAAGATGACACCGATGAGGTTGTTGATCAGAGCTTCAGATCAGGACCTAGTCAAGTGAAAAGACGAAAATTCCAATGTGCAGATTGTCAGTGCAGTTACAGCAAATTTAAATATTTGAAATCTCACATTCTGAACAAGCATTAAGTAATGTTGTATGAATTGACATTTTATAGACTCAAATTTAAAAAAAAACTAAATGCATTTTTCAAATATCTTCTCAGTATAAACGCTTCATATGCCCCACATGCGAGACGACGTTCGATGAACATATCGAGTTTATTTTGGTAAAAAATGGTCGTTTTCAATTTTCAATACATTCCTTAATCGACTTAATACAATTACAGCAATGTTTTTCTTCCTATTACGCACTTTTTTTTTCTGAGTCGATTAAAAAGTCGTGTACGATTTATATTGAAATGTATTTTTTTTTTCGGTGAGAAAGAGCCGTCCATCGCTTTCCATGCTTTGGTTCGATGATTTTTTCCAGAAATGTGAATTAACTTCGGATTCATTAAAACACACTCAATTTCGGTAACACAAAATAGACAATAAATGAATTTTTTTTTTTTTTTTTTACTACTTTGCTCTTGACCATTTCAAATTGAAATACAACATGTTTTTTTTTTCGATTCAATTTGCCACACTTACCAAAGAGACCTCATCAAAACAATTCGACATTCTTTTTCGTTATTTAGATTTCATTTCAACTTTTGTTCAATTCATGCCATTCGAATGGTTTTATTTTGAGTACAATGGCTTGTAAATGGAATAATTTTGTCCAATTTTATTTTGAATTTCTGTTTTTTTTTTTTTTTTTTTTTTTTTCAATCCAAATGTGCTCTATTGGAATTATTAGAGATTATTACTGTCCAAAAATTGAAAAGATTAATTTTCCCTTTGTAAATAAATGGAGGTGAATGTTTACGAGGTGAATTATTAGTTTCTATTTTCATTTTTTTTTTTCCATGTCTGCTCATTATTATTTAGTCAAAGAGATAAACATAAATTGCACACTTCCTGTTTTTCGTAAAAGTGACGACGTTTTAATTTGAAGTTTCTACGTCTGATAGAAGATTAAATTTAAACATTTATTTCGATAATATTACAAATTCCATAATTACAACAAAAACCATGAAAATAAAAATGAAGCAAGTGGACAATTTGTGGCATACCATATCTAAAGAAAAGTTAATAAATCTACAATCGCTCACAAAAACATGAATTTATGATTATATTTGTTTTTTCCCCCTTTTTTTTATTTACTGTGCGCATGCTGAAAATATAGCAGAGTGATGAAAACTGCAATAGCTCCTGCACATTGAATAATAAGAAATCAGGTGAAGCGTATCGCTAAAATTCAACGATGCAATACCAACGCATTTCCGCCTGGATGAAGAAATAACCAAGACAATATGGATACAGACAAAGCGATAGAAAAAAATTCACTTGCATCAAGTTGCTTGTCGATTTTTTTTTTTTTGAGCAAGTCAATATCAGTTATTTCGAATCTCTTCTTAAATTTATTTAATTGTAACAATCGCAATTTCGAAACTACAGTTTTCAAAATGTGTTTTATGTTGAGCGTCTGGTAATCATTTATTTGTACATAAATGTGTTTCTCATAACATTTTCAAGTTTAAAAAAATCATAAAATTTATGAAAAATTTGGCGCATTTTATTTTATTTTTTTTTTTCATGAAAAGAGTTCATGTGGTCAAATTCAAGCAACAATTGTTTCCAAGTGACGATGTCGTTGTGACTCTACGATGTGTTTTCATAGAATTCATTCATTTTATCAGTAATTTTTTCGCCGCATAATTATACAACAACAGCAAGTAAGGAGTGAATGACCTGAAGAATACAGAGCATAAAGCACTTTTTTCTTCATTCGTCAAATTTTAATAACTGAAAAAAAAAGAGAGACTATAAACATGAGTTGAGTTCCCTCCGTTTCCACGTAATCATAAATTTCACACGTCTATGGAAAGAGAAAGAAAAAAAAAAGAGAGACAAGCAATCAACATACGAAGAAAAAGATGATTGCAGAGCATTTCTTTGTTTTGGAAGTCGATGATCATTGCGGGAATATGTTCTCCCGCTTCTACTATCTTCTTCATTAAATTTGAATTGTACCTGTCTCTCCGTTTAGAAAGCAATGAGTGCGAACCGTGTCCATTTAGATTTGGTTTGCTTCATTTAGATCAGAATCAAGCAATATATTTGGTTCGGTGTGTGCGCGCGCGTTTTCTTCTGAGTGCAACAAGCATATCAAAAGAATGGGGTTTGATGATCATGAAGAAGAAGAAGAAGAAAAAACAACACACAAACATACCGTCAAAGAAAAAAAAAAACTCTACGGTGCTATTGCGCATTGTGATGTTGGTAATGGAAGAATATTAACGTATTTTTGCAATAAAAATCGTCGTACCATATCGTTCCGTAATAATTTTGCTGTATTCTCCCGTATTTAGTACGCTCTTCTTGCCATCCAACCAATCAAAATATTGTTTTATTGATAACAAACACACTTTGCTTTTTTCCATTTTCTTATTTTTTCGTTTGTTTGTTTTTTTTTTTCGATTTCAATTATGAATCGCAATGCATTTGTCCTTTTCTGCGCAATCTCTGTCGCGCTGCTGTTTTTTTTTTCTCTATTTACCATTTGTCAATCATTACCGGTGCAAATTTACACTGTGAACTCATGAAGCGGTTGGTCAGTTGTGTGAATGGACTTGGTATGATTTCTTCTTTTCCTCTCTGTCTTTTTCACATTGTCATATCCAATGCGAATAATGAATTTAAATGAATGTTTGACACGGTCGATGATCACGGATCCAACGAAATGCAATTATAAACAATATCTATGTGATTGTTATTCTTGTATTTCTTTCCACTTGACATAAAATTGTTGCTTTTATCGTTATAATTATGTGCATATATATATAAACAAATGGCGTTACAAATTAGGAGAGAAAAAATTTATTCGGAAAATACAGAGGTAAAACTAGAAGGGGAAACATTTATGCATACTAAGCACATACGGTATCCTTCTAATCTTTGTGATTTGATTAAATATATTTATCATTTTGATCATTTCGTCAGAAGTAGTGAACTCCTCTACGAAGATTCAAACTTACAAACACAGTTTATTTTCATGAATACGGCAAGAGAAGAATTTTGCCGAAGAATTGATCTACAGAGCGTAACTCAATGTATTTTTCAGAACTGAAAACAATTACGTTTCTGACCAAATTAAGAATATCACTGAACAAATTACCGCAAACCTATCAAACTTGCTTTTGATTGTTTGCAATCATTCTTAAAAGATCACAGTTACCATAAACACCAAATTTTATTCATTTTAATCTTACAAATGTGAGCCTTTTCTATATTCATAAACCATAAACTTAACTCCGTTAAAATGTGGTCGCATCTTTACCAAAGACACAGCTGCGTTTACTGTTCAATCTATATCTCCCTTTCTTGATTCAAATCTCACTCTCTCTCACTCTCTCTCTCTCTCTCTCACTCTCTTTTTCTCTCACTCTCTCTCTCTCTCTCTCTCTCTCTCTCTCTCTCTCTCTCGCTTTCTCTCTCTCTCTCTTTCTCTCTTCCTCTTTTTCTCCATGTTCGTTAATTTAAAAATGATTCAGTTATTTTATGAACTGTACAACTTTATCGATTACGGCCATTAAATGATATACATTTCCCGTTTTCTTTTTCGAATTATAGCCAATTGAACGAAATTGATTTTGAACATTTAAATCGGCTGTGTTTTGATCTTATAATAGTTTACCAGTTGAAAATCTCATCATATTGTCATCATCTGTGGTTTACATATTTACATTTGCTATTTCTATCAAATTGTAACTTTTTCAATAAAATTTAACAAAAAAAATAAAAAAAACTTTGCCTTCAACAAAGAGTTTTATGCTTTAAAATCTCCTTAATCCATAATACAGTTAAAAACATGTTCGTTACATTGTTGTTAAAATAATTTTCAAGTTTTGTCCCATATATATTAACACTTCATGAGCTACTGAAAAAGAAAAATAGAATGCGGGTTCAGGTGATTATTGAATTTATCGAACCACATAATAAAATTAGTTTTCTCCCCCCCTGAGCCTGAACGAAGTCAATGAACTTAATTTTGCTTATTTCATATGAACCAGCTTCCTGCTGTATATTACATTAATCTTTTTTTTTTTTTTAAATTTCAAAAAAAAAAAATCTAGATTTGAATTAAATAACTTTAAATAATTTCTTTTCAAAAATAGAAAGTCTGACAATTTATTTTGAACAATGCAAAATGTTGTAATTGAAGAAATTTTGAAACAATTTCGCTTCAGTTTGTTCAAAATTTCACACAATGTTTTTCATTGAACTTTCAAAAAACATTTTCATTTTTCGATGATGAATGATGAATAACCCTCTCACTAGTGATGCCACCAAGAGATCACGGGAATATCAAAATCAACCCGTGAATTCTTCCAGTGCCATTGCCATGTGATGGGAAAAAATATTTGTTGCAAAGTGAAACAAAAAAAAAAAAAAACAAAAGAATAACCAAACACACATTGACGATTTGAAGTACACAAAATGTGTGATGAAGTGCACAATAACAGCAGTACTTGATCGCTGCTAATGTACACAAACACAAACTTAAAATTAAAATATCGAATGGAGGAGAATCAGCGTATATGTATTGTGTGTACTGGTTATAATAACTTGTTTATTCCGTTGTTTGATCGATTTGTTGGCCATTTCAGCATTTCATTAAATGAAAATTACTAAAACAAACAGAAAATAAAAACCAGCCGATCAACACATAAATATAAATATATATATAAGCTCGTTTTGGTGTGTCATAAACTTTTCATTTCATTCTCTTGCTTTGATCGTATGATTTTTCCATCCGTTGTTTATTTGATTGTGTTCTTTTGTGTGACTTTCTCCATGTAATCATGCGCACGCATTTATTTCTACATCGAATTTTGTATACAGGTCGCAATCTAAATAAAAGAAGACAAGCAAAAAAATAAAAATTAAATACAAATTCAACGAAATGAAATTTAAAAAAAAAAAAAAAAAACACACAAACAATTAGAACTTAAAATTGCCGTGTGTGATGTCAGAATGATTATTGCATTGTACTTTGTTATTCTAACAGAAATTCATTGCGTCAGCAAAATTTGCTAATTATACTTGATCGTTTGAAATAACAAAAAAAAAAGAAAAAAAAAAAACAAATCGAGTCATCATTTGAGTTTGAACATTTTGTTCTTTGTGCATTTTCTGCGGAATAAATGGACACCATAGCACACTCGATTTACATTCACAAAAAGACAGACAGACAAGTAGTCAGATGAAAAAAATTAACTGAATTGAAGCTCGCCTCGATTAAATTCTGTACTTTTTATTTTTTTTTTTTTTTTTTTTATAAATAATTGTGTTTCTCTGTGTTTTTCGAAAGCAAAATACCAGAAAACAAATTGTTCTCAGTTGTTTCAATTGTGGTGTATGCTGCACATCACAAAAAAGGCCAAACGAGGTGCAGGTGTTTTTTTTTTCTTCATTTTTATTTCATTTCACTAAATAAAAAAAAAAAAAAACCGTTCAAACAATTTGAAGAAATATTATTGTCGATGAAAACCAGATGCCAGAAGAGCTCAGACGACAAAAATAAAATAAAATCGATTTTGTTCTCAAGCACATGTTCGATAAAAGATTTCCAAATACATTGCATTAAATAAAAAAAAAAAATTATATCGAAAACTTATTAAAACTCTAGCAAAATTGTTAATAAAATTGTGAAATTATGCGATTATATTCGCTTCGACTTGGTTTAAGTACACATTAAATGAAGGAAAAAAAAAATTGTTTGAAAATCACCGGATAGCATTTCAATGCCATACACACTTATTTGATTCAATTTAATTGTCTAAGTTATAAAAGTGGATGAAAAAAAAAAAAAATTTGTTGTAAAAGCACCAAGAATAGTTCAATTTGTACGACCAGTCGTCACAACGTTCTATCGAATACTGACACTGTTGATCAGTTGAGCGCGTTGAAGAAGTTTTCATTTTACACCTTTTTTTTATCCGCTTGGAACAAGTGCAACGGTATTGGTTTGGTGGAACGCTCGTACATTTGGACGGTTCAGCAACAGTAACAGCACTATTTAACATGTGTTAGTTGAGAGATTTGTGATTGTATTTGCGTAATGTTGCGACAGCCCATGGTTTTTCTACATTTGTATCGTTTATAGTTTTGCTGAAGCATTTTCTCGATTTCTTTAATTGTTGTTGTTTCGTTTATTCCACTTCTTTTTTTTTTGAAATTCGATGTGTTTCGTTCCCTTTCCATCGTTCGTTGACGCCGGTCGTTCTTTTCGTTGCCGCCGCCGTCGTCGTCGTCACCGTTGCCGTCGTCGTCGTCGTTATTCGTTGTCTTCGTGTCAGAGTTCTTTTAGAACAATTGTGTACACCACAACAAATGCTATTCTCTCTCTCTCTCTCTCTCTCTCTCTCTCACGAATCCACAGCGTGTGACGATCAAAAGATGGACATCGTCTGTGTTGTATTCGTCAATCGCGTCAACTTTTGTTCCATATAAACATCATTTCATCTACACGCAAATCAGCGTTGCTGTTGGCTTTGAAAATAAAGTCAATGCGCAGCGTTACCTGCTAGTACTTTTTCTCTCTCTCTCTCTCTCTCTCTTTCTCTCCTTTTATAATTTTATTCTTTTCTCAGTTTTTCGTATATATTTTACGGAACTGGAACCGGCGCACAATAAAAACGAGTATCTTCATGCTTCCATGCAAACGAAATACAATAAAAAGGTAAAAAAAAAGAAATGACACTTTTTTTTAGCAACACTAATCATTAAAATTTGAATTACAAAAAGAGAAGAAAAAAAAATTAATAGAAATGACGAAGAGTTGAAAATCAAGCCACATTTCCAAAATAATAGAATGACTCAAATCACTTGTTGCTCTGTCAGCGAATACAATGCCTTAGTATACTTGTCTATTCTCCCTCTTTCTTTCTCTCTCTGTCTCTCTATCTCTCTCTTTCTCTGTCTATCTCTCTCTCTCTCTCTCTCTCTCTCTCCGCCCTCTTTCGTTTTTGTTTCTTCACTCTCGTTCAGTTTGAACGTTATTTATCTTCTTTAATGCGTAAGAATTTCTTGTTCAATGCGTCTTTGCTATGTAATTTAAAAATTTTTCATGGACATGGAAAGAATCGAATTTTTTTTTTTTTTTATTTTTCAATCTAAAACACGAATTAAACTATTTACTTGGTTGGATATGATGATACGGTACAAAATAAAATTGTCGATGTACGTGTGTTTACATCATATACAATTGAAAATATCGACATTGGTATTGATATCAAACACTTGATTATTATTTCTGTACACGCGTTCGTTGAATTAAAACAAACGGGAATCGAATAATTTTGTGGATAAAAACAGTGAAAGTATTTCAACCAGATATTTTGCATAAATTTAGAATTTTATGTAGAATTCTTTTCTTTTCTTTTAATTTTCTTTTTTTTTCTTTCAAATTGAAAATGTACTCGATTAGGATGTAACCATTTGTGATTGGTTAAATAATAATTGAAAGAATTGCTTTATATTCTCATTCTTCATCTGTAAAATGTATTTTTTGGTTCCGCATGACGTAGCAAACATTCAAACAACTACATCAGCTAATTTGTTGTTCGTTCTTTTCATGTGTTTTTGAATTCGACAAGGCATTAAGCGTCTTATAATGCTTTTTTTTCTGTCTCTTTATTTCAAAGAGAGTAACAAGTGTACTGAATCACCGGTGAATCGTTCACACAGCAACGACAATATCTATTTAAAAAAAAACATACACACACACACATGAAGAATGAAAAAGTACAACGTATTCAGCAAATTAAATGGGATTGAGTAAATAAACGAAGAGAAAAAGAGAAAGAAAGCAACAGAAAATAAAATGCACGGTGAATTGAATAAATTAGTCGACGTTGCAATTATCCATTGCTAAGATTCGCCTAATAATTTTCTAGAGTTGTTGCGGAAAACAAATAGCCATATTTAAAGTGGTTTTTGTATTCTTTAGATTGATTTTGCTCTCGCCCTCGCCATCTTTTTTCACTGTATTTTAATGTTTACATTTAACAAATTACTAAACTTTACTAGCTTAATGTCAAAAGAAGAGCCAATGTATGCAAAGAGTAAACAAGTAAATTTACGTTTAGACTGAAAAATTAACGAAACACCTTTTTGTTTTAATTCGCATCGATTTTTAGTAAACTAACGATATGGCTTGATCGTTTCAACGAAATGGTTTTGAAAGTTATTAGGACGAGAAACAATATAAAAAAATCGGCTTAGAGTTAATTTTGCACTCATACTATTGAACATTTTGTGGGTATTTTTTTCTATCTATTGAAGATCTTTTGGCTAAAATTGTAACTGCTGGCCATTTAAACTGAATTAATTCTAATTTATTTAAATGCATTTTGTGTGACTCTTTCGCGCCGTTTGACTTTTGTAGATTTATACATCAATTTCTAATTTGATATTCTTTCACTTCTTCCAATTCCTCCAGTCTAAATTTAGATCAAATGATTGCATTGCAATCACAGGACAAGCCACAGGTTTCTAATAAAATCGTGTGAATTTGTATTCAACCGCATATCAAAGTGCTTAACGTTTTTGTATTTATCAAGATGAATAGACTTGAATAAGCGCACCATTCAAAGGTCTGTCTTACATAAGATTCATCAACGATTTGTTTTTTTTTTTTTTTTTGTTCATAAAACATGGTCGAATGTTTCAATCGAAATAAATGTATTTTGTGATTTCTTTTCTATGTCTCGGTCTCAGACTTATTACCTTATCTCGTTGTATTTCTATTATTATACTTCTATACTCTCTCCCTCTCCATGCTTTTTGACGTACTAGTGAACTGATTCGTCATTCCCACATTTATTGTAATAAATATCTGGAAAAAATTGCGCGTTGCTTGTTCGCATTTAATGGCCAAAATAATGAAGAAGAGAGAAAAAAAAAACACGAAACAAGCATTGTATTGAATTTTTTTTTTTTTTTTTTTTTCATTTTCATCCATTTTGTGTATGGTGAGCATGATTTTGCGCAACACACGAAATTTCTATCCAAAGAGAGTAAATTTTTACGCACGAATTTCATTTTTCGGACATTTTAACTAAAGCCGATCTGTACTTAATTTGCGCTAATTTTTCACATATATTTCTCATCATTCAGCTTGAGATGCTTGATTTGAAGGCTTTTTTTCTCTAGGGGGAAGAGTACGTGATTCTATCGACTAGCACACCGAGAGAGAATAAAACGTGAGCTAGTCAAAATTCTTCTATTCTAAACTGTTCAACCGAAGATAGAAATCACTTTTGTGCCAAAAAGGTGGTTTTTATTCGATCAAATACACGCTGTGAAACAACAAAATGAATGACATGAATAGATGAACTAACTCGATGAACTGTGAACAAAAGAAACGAAACATGGTGGAAAAGAGAAACGAAGATGGAAAGAGAAACAATTAGAAAGAACGCGAAAGTGTGTGTTCATGTGTGAGAGATAGATCGAGGTCTCAGAAGAAACAGCCAATCTTCAGCGGAAGAAATAAATTATTCACACTTTCTTAGATGATTCTTTTGTTGCACATACCACACTATTTCATTAATCATTGGAATAATTGAGTAATGAAAACAATTTTTTTTTTTTTTTTATTCCGATGCTCCACCACTAGAAATCGCTTTCGTAATTACCGTTGAAATAATGTGTCTGATTTCCATCGAAAACTTTGTAAGAGTCTCATTATTTGGAACAATTTTTTTTTCTGTGCTTGAAAGCTAATTACAACATGGTATTTGACCAAAAGACTGCTTAAGATTGAGAGTGTTTGGCAGCTCATTCGATAATGGAACAAAAAAAGCTTTCTACTAAAATCCAAAGATTAAACGGCATTGATTTTATCTAAATCTCAAGTTAGCTTTGCAATTTGTATCAAAAACCCAAAAGAAGAAAAAGAAGAAATGATTCTCCGATGAAGAAAAGATTGAATTATCTAAAAACCAGAGAATAATGGATGCGTGTAATTAGTTACTATTGATGGCTTGATGTTTCAGTTATGATATGTACCAATATTGAAAGCCAAAAACTTAAAAATCATAGCACATCCGCCCGATCATAATTACAATTGTTCGCATGGTGATTTTTAATAAGCAATGAGAAATTGAAACGCCAGATTCTCTAACATTCCAAATAATGGCATGATTTTTTATTTGTTTCACAGATAAATAAAATGAAATTCATCATTGACGAATGGAATTTGTTTGGTTTGAAATTCGATTCGCCATTTTTTGATCTGTTTTTGTTTTAGTTTATGTCCTCTGGCTCATTCGGATTGTTTTCATTTGGCTGATTTTGCTATTACTAAATCTGGCTCATTCAACTGATCATTGCTCCGGAGCTGTGTTGTTTTCAAATACAAAAAAAAAAAAGAAAGAAACCAATTCAATGTGAATAGTACAACACGACGTTCATCAAATGAAATATACACAAATTAATATAATCACCGGATGATAATCGATTTTTTCTCTCATTTTCGTTCTGTCAGCGCATTTCATTGTTTATTTATTCTTTTTTTTTTTTTTTTTGTTTTTAAAAAAAGAAGGAAAACAAACAAAAAAACACAACAACGAATATCTCTTGTTTTGATGTACGTGGCTAGCGCTGATAACTATCTACATAGTGTAATTTACTAGAATGCAAAAATTAACTAGTCTCTGTCGTCAAACTCATTCGATCCACAAAACACTTATCGTTTTATTTGTTCGAATAGTCTATTTGCGCCTAAAAAAAAAAAACGTTATGAAACAAATCATTTTGAAAATCAAATTTCATTTGATCATTTCGAATTGTTGGTTAATTTCATGAACATTAATATCATTAAACTACATTTTTTGAATAAGCTGAAAATCTGTGTGTTTTCTTTTTGTTTCTCATTTCTGTATTGTCATCAGTCATTTTGAATTATGGTGGCATTTGTCCAGGCAAAACCGTTATTCAAACATTCAATTTGAAAAATTGAATGATTTATTGTTGTTTTGTGTGTGTAAAACATGAGCAAAACTAACGTTTACGTCAAAATTCACGAATCGCGATCGAAATATTGTAAACATTGATAAAGCTTCAAGTTTCGAATATTTCAAATAGTTTTGCGCTTGCGAATGCATTATCGAATGTCAAATGCAGGGTTTTTGGTCAGCCGCATATATTTTTTTTTTTTATCTCTGATTCAAAATTAAGTGGCGGTGACTGTGCGCCATGGTCTATGCGCTTTTGTTCTCAATTGTGAAAAGAGTGTGTTGCAGAACAATAAATAAAAGCATTTAATTTGGTCAATAAATCACAATCTTAATTGCAAATGCTCGGAATAGTTTCCTTATTGAGTCGCTGAGTCAAAAACTTCGCTCTTGTTTCTTTTCATTTCTTTTGATTTTTTTTCTTTCTTTTTTAGATCATTTTGTTTTTGTCTTCGACTTTTGTTATTTAGTTTTACACTATGTTGTGTTTTTTTGTTTTGTTTTAATTTCATCTCATTCATTTCCCGCGAACTATATTGTTCACTGATCGGAACAATTCATTGTGTTACGATTTGTGCACCTACGAGAAATGAACATAAAATAGAAAGCCATTCATTCTTGACTACAAAAAACATTTGTGCATATGTATGTAGATCGATTTTTTTTTTGCCCATTATTTTATGGTTTCTGTGAAATAAAATGAGCCGAAATGAAGGGAAAAAATAACACACGACACCAACAACATAGAGTAGAGGGAGAGAGAGCAAGAGAGAAAGAGAGAGCAAGAGAGAGAGAGAGAGAGAGCGAGAGAGAGAGAGAGAGAGAGAGAGAGAGAGCGAGAAAAGGAGAGAGAGAGAGAGATCGCGCGATGTGCAGAGAATAGATCGATGTAGAAAATGAGCAGCGGTAAAATGTAGATTGATGTGAATACGTATCACGTCTTTTGACTGCTGGGACAGACAGACGGGCTAAACGAAATGAAGAGAAAAATGAAAAAAAAAAAGTAGAAAAAATACTTGCTACGAGAAAATGAACAGCAACACTGACTTCAATACAACACACAAGACAATACACACAATCATTGAACATCAACGCATCCAGCAATGATCACGAGCGCATCCCGAAACTATATAGTTAAAGAAATGAAAATGTGCGCGCTCACTCGTTCGGTTCTGAACAATGAAAAAGAAGAAGAAGAAGAAGAAAAAAAAAAACACACACACACACAAGTGAGTTCAATGGCCTGTCGAGCCACGAATGAATGTTCGTTTATTTTCTCCTAGCAAAAGAATCAGGCCGAACAACAAAAATAACAATGTACATTTCATTTGGCAAAATCCCATCTCTATCCGACGAGTGAAACATTTGGAGCTAATAGCAGCACAATTTTGAATCAAACTCTCGTTCATGGTTCTTCACATACATATTCACCACCGGTTTATTCATTGTACAGCCGCACTCACATATTAGAATCACATCTCTTTTCCATTTACTCCAAATTCTTCATCATTTTTTTTTTTTCTCTTAACAATTGTCTTTCTTTATTATTTTTCAGCTCAAAATATTTCAACGCTTTTTTTTTGTTTTCAATTTACTTAATTCGCACATAACATTGTTTAGATGGTAAAAACAGTGAAAAATTTTCAGATGATGGAAAAAAAAATCCGCTAAATTCTCGATAAAAATGGCAACATTTGCCAAGTGATACGCTTGTGGCTGAAGTTCCGCTAGCTTAAAGATTATTCTGCTTTTCACAAATCAAAGCACACATAACTTTCCAGAAAATGAAAAGAGAGAGAGAGAGAGAGAGAGAGAGAGAGAGAGAGAGAGAGAGAGAGAGAGAGAGAGAGAGAGAGAGAGAGAGAAAGAAAGAAAGAAAAAGAGATAAAAACCAACACGAATGCAACGAAGCGAAACGCTCTGTGCAATGTTATCTGCAATGCAGCAAAGAATTGCGCACGCTCATTCGCATTGGCACTCACCTGAATGCAATTGTTTCGGATTTTTTTTTCCCTTCATCACATTTTCTCATTGCATGCAATACTCGTTGCCGAAACAACAGAGTCCGATTTCGATCAATCGACAAGTGATTATATGTGATAAATATGGAAATTATCCAAAGTTGTGCAACAACAAGATTCTGATCAAATGATGAAACAAAGAAGGATTACTCATGATTTGTTTTATCGGTTTGCCTCAATAAGGAAATCGATAACAATTTCCACAAACCAAATGTGTAACGAATCATTACAACGATTACGGATTCTAATCAAAATGACTTTGCGCTACTGTGCGCATCATCGAAATGTAAATGATTTGATTGGGCGCAATGATCGTCTTTTTTGTTGTGAATTCGATACAGTTTCTCTCTGAACGAGACAACAACCAATTGCAATGGTTTGTGTGTGTGTTTTTGTCACTGTTCAGTGTTTACATTATGCAGTTTTTCAGTGTACCTGTAACATGGAAAACGATCATGTTGAATGCAAAACGATGAGAGCAAAACCAAATCGAAGCCTGTTATGTCATATGAAACACATTCGCCTTACAAATGACTCAACAATTTATCTTCACAATCATACAATTCCAATTATTATGCAGAACCATTTGAAATGGCTATGCCTCGAATTCATTCAAATTCGAAAATAAACGCATCTAATTGTATTCAAACAAGCAACGATCGGTGTTTGATTATACATTTACATGAGAACTTTTTGGTTTTTTTTTTTATTTTCTTGTTTCAGATTTGTCACAGAGAATTTTCGCTTAGCAGGCAGAAATTGAAGCCTGATCTTTTTCAAAATGTATCGATTCAAATGAGATCAAATTTTCGTATAAGAACGACACAAAAAACAAAGCGTATCGAATAAAGCAATTTTAAACAGAAAAAAAAAAAGTGAAAAACCAGCATTTTTCTTTGGAAATGACAACTATGAAGCAGTTTTCAGGTTTTTGAAATCGAATTTCGTTGAACTATGATTGAACAACAAATGAGGGAGTTGAATTACGAGAAGAAATGTTCATTATTGATATACGAATAAAAGATTTAGAGCTACACAGCAAAACACTACCGATAATACATGTTTAAACCGGTCTCTTTCTTGCAATCGTTTGTTTTGGCGAGGAAACTACAACAAAGAAAAAAAAAAGAAACAGAATTGTCCGCCAAAGCGATATGCACTATACAACGCAGAGAAACGATAGAATAGAAGGAAACAAACCGATTTATATCGTTCAATGTGAAGATATTACTACATCGTATACAGTGAACATGCAAATCATTAAGTCAGCGAAAAAAGGCGAACGAATCATTTCTTTTTCTTTTTTTTTGTGTCTTGTTTCGTGTATATGTATTCTTGGTTGGGTTTGTTCCACCATTCAGTAGCTAGTAAACTTTTCAATGGTAAAATACCACAAATCTGGACTCGCCAAGGCATGTTATTTTGCGATCATTCCACTCTCATTGTCTATCTCTCTTTTATTCTTGTTCTCGAATAAATGGTGAAACTGATGTACAAAAGCAAAATGAAATGTTGTATTTTGAAAGGAATCATCAATTCGTGCTCCTGCAAAACTATTGACCCAACTGAATTCCAAATCATAATTCTCATGATTGTTTATGAAAGAGTTTCAGGTGTGTGTTGAGTTCTGTTTTCAGTCATCCCACATTTGTCACTACATCATCGCGTTGTGTGTGAGAAAGAAAAAGTACAAAAACATATTTCATTAACCGCATCGAATTAGCTCGAAACGATACATTGTAAAGTAGGCAATTTTAGTGATGAATTTTTGTATTCAGTAGCAGCAGCAATGGGCAATAACAAACACTTTTAGATCAAGTACAAGAACGAACAACAGAAAAAACAACCAAAGATGATTAAATTATCATATTTTTCATTCAAAACGAAATGATTCGCATATATTTACGTCAGAATTGATGATTATTTTGCTTTGAAAATAGCTTTTCAAAACTAAAACAGAACAAAATGAAACCGAATTAATGAAGAAACTAGCTGAAGTCAATGAGCCTCAACACAACTCAACCAAAAATATGTATGTGTGTTTGTACTTTTTTTTTCTCTCCCTCTCTCTCTGTTATTTGATGTACATCAACATATCCGAAGAAGTTACACAATCAAAATGTGAAAATTATGGAATAAGAAATCATATTTCTTCAATTCACTTGGTTTTATGTTTCTCTCTTTAAATGATACACATTCCGCAAGCATTCGGGATATACAAAATATATAGAGTCATGATGGTGATTGTGATGATGATGATGATCATCATCATCATCAGAGCATGAGCTACAATGAACGGCAGCCTAAACTCTGGCAATAACAATGAAATCCCATTACATTAATGATAGAGAAGGAAGAGAATAACAAAAGCTAAAATGCTTGCCGTGAGTACAACGGCACAGTTGAAGTATGAACAAAATCTATGCATCTTTTTCTATTTTAATATTACAAAATGAGCAAGAATATACACGAAAAAAAAAAACAAAAAAAAATGGGATCGAAAGCGAGAGAGAGAGAAAGAGAGGAAGAGAGGAAGAGAGAGAGAGAGAGAGAGAGAGAGAGAGAGAGAGAGAGAGAGAGAGAGATAGTCAGGGAGCAGAGTGAGAAAGAGAACAAAAGAAGTAACGAAATTGCTTTTCAATGGAATAAGAGCATGGTATGGCCGGGACCGGGGGGCGCTATGCACGCTAACTTTACAGCAAAATAAAAAATAAAACTGAGAATGTTGAACGTGAAATATACATGATCTCATCAGAAAAAAGTCACATACAATCAAATATAAATTGAACGTTAGATGTAAACAAATAATATGTATTTCTCTCATAGCTAAATGCTATGCGACTAATTCTCTTCCTCTGTCAGATATCATTTTTTGTATATGTTGTTGGGATACCTTTTTTTGTTTCGTGTGATCTAATGAATGCGACACTTGGTTCATTCCACGAACTCTACACAATAAAAATGAACCTGGGAAACTGTGATTGAAGCGTGCGATACATGAAAAAAAAAAAGATTCATTTGACCGAATGGATTAAGCAAAATTTACAGTTTTCACTAAACTTGTTATCATCGATGTCGATAAACGACAGAAAAAAATTCAAATATTTGTGCTCATAAACTATACATTTGATCGAAAATCCGTCTTCAACATTTGCATAAGCAAATCGAGCGATCAAATATCAAACAAGTTATCATTGTTGACACATCAACTGTTTCAATTGCATGTGCCGTTGATTTGTACATTTTATTCAATGAGGCGGTTTAATTGTGATCTGATTCTCTCTTTTTCTTTTCTTTTCAGGTAAATGAATACATTCACGAGGATGCGGCATAGTAAAACTGCCGCTTCAGCTTTGATCGCGAACGCTTTGATTTTTTTTTTTCAGAGAGAGAAAAAAATGCGTGCGTCGCAAACGATCACGTACAATTTATATGCGATGTTGAGAAATGGTTCGGTGAATAGAATTAAAACTTGAAATATGTGAATAATAACAACAACTACAATAAAAATGATGAAATACACACACACACACACACACACACACACACAAACACACACACACACAAAATGGTGAAGTGAATCAAAAAGGTCGCATTCAATCGGTATCCAAACGCATCGTTTATTATCTTACCGATTTCCAACCAAATGGAATAAAAATAATGACTTTTCATGAAATTAGGCACGTCGCACACAACAAATCATTATACATACATGCATTTATACTAATGCATTGAATGAGTGAGAAAGACTGATTATCATCTAAATAAAAAAAAAAGCTACAAAATTGTGCTGTAAACAACAACTTTTTCTACATTTTTGTTTTTGCGTTGTTTGCATGTCATCAATATCAGTGAAAACTTTTTTCTCATCTCAAATGTTATGCTCGAAAATGCACCAATTCATTTTACATTTTATTTTCTAATTCATTATCTAGCGATGCGCATCGCCATTTTGTGATCAAATCCGATGTGAAAAAAGAGAGTTAAAAACTTGATTTTGAAAAGAAGAAGAAAACTTCGAAAAGAACATTTCATTGTAAATTTGAGTGTGTTTTTTTTTTGTGTGATTGCTATCGAGTGATCAATCAAAGTGACGAGCAGGGCATCGTTTACTGACGAAATAAATAGAAAAAGGAAAGATAAAAAGAGAAAGATAGAGAGCGAGCAAGAGAGAAGAAAAGACACGAAATTATTCAATTGAATTCACATTGAAATGAATGAAAACCACTTAAAATGATTGCGATGTATTTGGTGTTTTTTTTTTCTCTTCCTTTCCTCGTTTTCAGTCTCGTTCAAACCAAATGCTCCGCGTAGAAAAAAAAAGCAAAGAATAAAACGAGGCAAATACATGGATTAAACCGTTATCCGTTCGGTAATTATTGGCCATTGGAAAATGAACGATTCAAATCAGTTACACGAAAATGTTCAGAAATGCATGCATTTAAATTGCCCATCTTCGCTTGTTCATTTCACCAAAATCATTTGAAAAATTGCCGATCACTCGCACAATCAATGGACTTTCAGCCGACACATTTTTGACGTAAATGATGACACTCGTTTTTATAGTTCCGTTTAAATTGAATTCGCATATTCATGTGTGATAACCGACAATTGATAAGGAAAAAAAAAGTGTGAAACGAAGGTTATTGCACGAAGCCAATGATTAAAAAAACAAAGAAAGATATGGATGCCGAGTAGAAAACGAGCCGCGCAGAATGCATACCAATTGGATGTAAATGTTGTTATATTCAGGTGAAGGATATGAATAGACATCAAATTACAGGTGGATTCCGGCAATTGCAACATGCAAACTTACCGCACAACTCAACATTTAAAGATAAAAAAAAATGCCAATGGATCGGTGATGTGACCAATGCAAATGGTTTTTTTTTCTTTCTGCAAGCATATGCATCGTACACAAACTGTATACAGAAATGGTAATGATCGCATGGCATATGGTCATCTTGAAATATGACACATGCATGGACGATCGAAACAGTGATGTAGCAACAAAACAAAATAAAGCAATCGTCTCTTTTGTTTGAAAATGCCTGTTTTACGTATCTCTTTTTCATCGTGTTGATGAATAGAATTTCATGACCAAGTCAAATGTGATCAAACGGATTTTTTTTTTCAGCTGCAATTCACACACACACACACACACAAACAGGCACACAAACACTCACACATTTAATCAAACACGTTATTTGCATCAACACACATTTCCTTGTGCCGTGTGTCATTTTAAGCCGCATGCATTCCACAATTTTTCGCCATCGAAGCAGGTCGAATTGAAAATTTGTCTTTATATGCTTGAAATATGGTTAATTTTTGTCGCTTTTTAAACACTTTAAACGTTTCAATGGTTTCAAAACTCTTGATAACCAAAAAAGCGGATGAACAGACCGGTTATTTACATAGTCAAAAGTGAGCATAAAGATATTACTAAGAGCCAAATAAAAGTCAACGCTGAAAACAAGCGGGAGAAAGAGAGAGAGAGAGAGAGAGAGAGAGAGGCGAGAGAGAGCGAGAGAGAGCAAGAGAGAGAGAGAGAAAAAGCGAGAGAGAGAGAGAGAGAGAAAAAGCGAGAGAGAGAGAGAGAAAGCGAGAGAGAGAGAGAGAAAGCGAGAGAGAGAGAGAGCGAGAGAGAGAGAAGGAAAAAGACAAAATTAAGCGATCAACATAAAAGGAAAGCCTGAATTCACTGTGATTTGAATTGGCTAGAGCGAACCAATTTTGAAAGTGGTCTTATAAATAAATTCATCTGAAGTAAAAGACTTTTGGATGAAATGTTCTCTCTTTTTTTTCGTTTCATTTGTCAAATGAAGAAAAATGCTCTGGAATCATTAATTATGGTGTTCACAACGAAGTGAAAAGAATTACATGCCTTTAATTTGACAACACGAATTGTTTTCTTTATTCTCTTTCTATCTCCCTCTCCCTCTCATTCCGTCTGCCTCGTACTTGATTCTTGTTTCTTGTTCTGTATATATTTTCAATGAATTTCGACTTGAATGTCACAATAAACTTGATCATTGTTGAGTTTAATTATGTTTAAGCCTGGATATCAAGCAATCCTTTCTATACACCGCAAAATTTCTTGTCTCTTTACTTCATGTTAACACAATGATTATGAAATTTTTCGTTGAAGCAGCTGTAGAAGAATGAGTAAAAAAAAATATGCAAAACATTTGACTGCAAGAATTGTGTTTGATTACTGTTTATTCTTTCTTTTGAATCAAGAAGAAAGAGAGAGAGAGAGAGGGAGAGAAAAAATTATGTATTTGTTTCTGTGTTGCTTTATTAAACCAGATTTGAAGAAAGCAAAGAAAAGAAAAAAAATGTACGAGCTGTGACATAAGTAATAAATTATAACGTATTACCTGGTGTGTGCGGATATTGCAAATGGACGATGATCTTGTTGTCCCGCTCGCTCTTTCTCTAAAGCTGTCATCACACTTGAACTGGATCGTTTTAATTACTTCATATAGTTCTCGAATCGTTCACTTTTTCTTGTTTATTTTTTATTTTTTTTTTTTTTGCGAAAAAAAAAGAGAAATAAAAACCAAGCCAAAGAAAAAAAAAACCCGTTAAAACTCAGAGTGAGAATCAATGCACGACTTTATACTTTTTGTATCAGAAGGCAAAGTGAATAAAAAGAAATATAAGTCTATTTGAGTGAAGCAAAAAAAAAAAAAAAAAAAAAAAAAGAATATGGTTGAAGCTTTAGAACGTTACTTTATTGGCAAACGAGCGATTGTGTGTGTTCACTTATCGAAAGTCAATACACGACTAACTGCCGATTCATAAATGACTTTCGAATATAAGCGGTTTGTTTTTGAGCGGATTTCGATGGATGTGCTGGTGCGCGTGCGGTGCTTTTCAAAGCTCATAACATAAGCGCGCTCGCAAACCAAAGAAAGAAAGCAAAACGGTGTGTACAGAAGAAAAGAACGAATGGTAAGGAAAGCAAAGAAACAAAAAAAAACACTGAAGAAGAAGTGAAAAAAAAAATGACGAGAGAACAGGGCAATGACAGCGGAGCAACGATGCACGAAAAAGAGAAAGACACAACACAATCAGAAATAATCAAAAAGAAGAGAACGGAATTCAAATCAAACTCATTATTTTCAAACACAAAACGCATTTGGCGCGATGATGAGAATACATTAACTCTTTGCTGTTGCTACTCTTGGTTGTTATTTTAATTTTTTTTTTCTTCTCGTTACTTTGCCGTAATATTGCTTGAATTACGATATGTAATGCGTAACGCGTTCACATTTTCTCTCATTCTATCGTGTATGCGCGCATTCGCATCTTTTTCATCAAATGAATTTTCCATGAAAAGCGCGTCTATTCTTTCAATACTAATACTGTTGTTCGCGCTATGTTGCACATTCTAATCGCATTCTGTGTACTATGGCTCTTCTCTAATGTCAGATTTAAATTAGAATTTTCCTTTATGATCTCATTTCTTTATTTTTTTCTTTTTTTTTTTTTTTTTTTTTACAACATCTCTGCTCTGTCTTGTGTCTTTCATTTTGTTTACCAATTGATTTTTCTGTTCTTTTCAATAACACAGCTACTTTGCGGCACTTGTTACACATTTACTTATAACAATTCCTGTTATTATTATTTAAAGCTGCCGAAATCAGAGCATGCACACGCTCTAATACCGATCTCAAAGTCATATTCAGTAGCAACAACAACAACAACACAAATTGCATTGTGAGAAATAAAAAACGAATCACAATAGAAATTATTATTACTCAAGAATTATGAACTTCTTCGATCCCATTTAATATGTTCAAATTACCAACTTGAACAAGTCCCTGTTATTGAAATGAACAAAAATTCTTTTTTTTTTTTCCTTAACTGCATTTGCAGACAATATTTTTTTGCGTTTTTCTTTTGACTAAACAAGCAATAAATAAATTGGTACAATAAATGTTTACTAAACAATAACATTTAAGAAGAAAGAGAAAGAATTGCTCTTTTTTTCAGATTTCGTTTGTAGGACAAACAATTGAGATTTGTTGGATTGAAGATCGCTTCAAAAAATGTCTAAATTTATCAAATTGAAATTCGTCAGACGAAGCGTGAGAAATTCGGTCATTGACTTTAAACAAAATGTTTCAATATTCGAAAATGCTCCAAAAATTTGTTTCAATTAATTTCGAAACGTTCATTTGAATTTCAGTACATTTGAGATTTTAACATAGACATTTTTCACACAAAATTCGTGATCTGAGAGATCGAAAATTCGTTGAGAACGAAAAATTGGAAATGAATTTTTTTTTTTTTCTGTTTTCTTCTCATTTTACTTTATTTTCTTTGATTTTATTTTGTTGGTATTCATCTTCTTTTCGAAGCATTGCATTAATCTATTTATTGAATGTGCGTAAGAAATATTGGTAATGGCTAGCAAAAACTTTTGGACGATGGAATGTCGAAATAAAAAAAAATAATTTCGTTCAATTTAAAATGCGTTTGTTTCGAATCAATAACAATAGAAAGATGCGAGATGAAAAGATGAAATAAAAATGAATGAAGAAGTAAAATGAAAAAAAAAAAAAGAGAATCAACGCATTCCATACGCAGCCGAAATGAATCAATGGATTAACCGAAAAAAAAGTAAACAATAAAAGGTGATCTATCGAAAAATGTTGATCGAAACGTGCAGCCAAATGGCATGAATGGAATGAGGAAAGAGAAGTAAGAGTGAGAGACCACCATCGTAAGAAAAAGAGGCCAAAAAATACGCAATTCAAGTCTAATGCGTAAGTTTACTGACTTTTTAAACGATATTTAATTTGATTTTACACTTTTCGTTCATTATCCATAGCCAAATCGGAATATATCGGCTGTTTTTAAAATGAATATGTTCTATTCGATGGAATGGAAAAAAAAAAACAGTGCCAACAATGGAACCATAGTCCGAAACAGTGAATCGATTTTCGAATGAAACGTGAGACAAAATGATAAATAAAAAAAAAAAAAATTGAAATTCTCGATAGAAAAAGAATGAACGTGAAGAAAAAGAGTTTTCTCTTCTTCTTCTTCTTTCTTCTTCATCTCACATGCGTTCAAACCATTGGTACAATTCACATGAATCATGCTCACAATGATAGAATCATTTGATTTGCTCACTATCTCACTTCTCTGTGGCGAACGATGAGGCAATCGTTTTTCGATGTGCGTACAACAAAATCATTATAACCAACAGTCACACAATAATAGAACCGGCAAAATACCATTACATTGTAATTTAAGCGCTTGATCGAAGCAACACTTACTCATAGCCTGGATTAAACAACAACAACAACAACAAAGATGATGAGCGAAACTAACGATCAACGAATGAATACGAACGAGAGAAATATACTGTCGAATGAGAAAGAAAAAAAAACAAACTTTTATATGACCAAATGAAACAAAATGTAATTTAAAAAAATCAAGGTGACCCCAAAATAGTTCGGCCACTTCACCTCATGCGTTTTGTTTTATGCTCACTTGGTTGCGAAACCAACCGTTGCTCCGACGATTGAGTTGAACAATAACAACAACAAAATTCGAATGTTGCACATCGAAAAAGTGTCCGACAAAAAAAAAAAGAATACAAAGGAAATATAATTCAGTTCACAAGTGAAAAATTTAAGTCAAACCATTTTTCCGTTTGCTTGTTTTACCGCGCATCAACACCGGTAATCACCATCACCATACAAATTAAGCGACATAATAGACATGGCTTTTGCCCCCAAAATTAAAGTGATCCAAAGCAAATTCGATGTATGAATAAAAACAGCAACTTGATTTTTCATACAGTAATTACATGAATGCTCTATCGTTTATGCTACTAAATATGCTCTACATGGTTTAACAATAACAGATGAAGAACAAAAGAAAGGAAAAAAAAATCTGATTCCAACACTCAAATGACATCTTCCGAAAAATCTTAAATTTTACGCCATCGCAATTACTACTGGAAATTATTTTCTTTTTACCATCGCCCAATAAAAACAACATGGTTTGTCTATATTTTCGGCGGTTTTTTTGTTCCTTTGCCGAGCGTGTAATAAAAGCGCATGAAATTATGGATGAAATTAGGAACTTTTGTGTAATTTTTTTTTTTTTTCTTTTTTTTTTTTTTCGTTGTTGTCTTGAATGTTACATTCTATCTATCTGATTGAAATGCCGCACATTGAATATAATTACCGGTAAAACTCGTAACCGTGACGCCTTCAAATCATTTCGAGAGTACAAAAGAAAGACAAAAACCTCTCTTAGCTTATGGTTTGTAATGATGACTTTCCAATGAGTATTTTGTACTTGTTTCATCATCAAATAGGTTAAAACATGGTTTCGTATTCGCATTTAATAATCTCGCCTATTCTTTTATCGATTTCATTTATTCTTATTTCAATTTTATTTATCGTGATCGCTTAACTACAAATCGATCGAACATTTTTGAAGGCACAACAATCATCTCTATCGACATTTCGGCAAACTCTAAACCAACTAAATGCTGCTGCTGCTGCTGCTGCTATTTTTAATTATGAGAACAAATAAAACACACATTTTTTTTTTGTTCATTCGTCTTTTGGTTTGTCAATTATTTATTTATGGCATCATCAAAACGACACAAGAATAATGTGGGGGCATTTGCTGAAGAATGATTTCTTCAAGTCATGGCTTGAAATCAAAATGGCTTTTTGAATATTAGAAAATTATCATCTTTTCTCTCTCTCTCTCTCTCTCTCTCTCTCTCTCTTTCTCTCTCTCTCTCTCTCTCTCTCTCTCTCTCTCTCTCTCTCTCTCTCTCTTCTCTCTCTCTCTCTCTCTCTCTCTCTTTCTCTTTCTCTCTCTGTCTCTCCATCTATCTATCTATCTATTTATCTATCTTTTCTTTTCATCGTAATTACAAAAATTTCAGTGCTTACATTTCCAGTTGCTGAATTATGTCTTAATGTGTCTTATGATTATTTGGATTTTTAATTGGAATTTCAAATGACTATTTTATATGCGGATAGAAAAATATGCGTGAATAAAAAACTTCATTTTCATAGTTTATATTGTTTTATCGCCGATACGTATCACAAAAATGTTACTTCGACAAATGAGACAGTTTTTTATGGTTTGAAATGCAAATAAATGGAGAAAAAAAAAATTGAGTTATAACAATTTGTAAATTTAATATTGAACTCAATGTCTATAGCACAATTCCGGTTCTTGAATGACAGAAAAAAGAGACAATTATTTGTTATTTTGCACCAAAATGAACGGTGGCCAATTTGAATGTCGGTTTAAGTGAGCATATTCGAAGGTAAGACAGAATTTATTACTTAAAAAAAATAATCATAATGGGATGGATGATTGTTGACGATTTATAATATACGGTGACGACGACTACGACGTCAAAAACCACAACAACAACAACAACAACAAGCAACAACAAAAACGACGATGACAACGACGACGATAGTGTGTAGAGAAAGAAATACGCTCTCAGCGAAAAATTACTACGGCCATACACATGCTCTGGAGCGGAGATGCGCTTCGTTGATCAAATCTTTTAAATATTCATATATAAAACAACAACACGAGTGTGTACAAAACAACGATTCGTACGTTTGGTTTATTCAGTCGAGCAAGTTCAGATTGTAGCTGAGAGTCGTCGTTTGAACAGCGTACATTACGATCGTACTTATTCCATACTTCTAAGCTTCGTACTTTTTTTTTATTTTTTATTGCATGTATGGAACACTGAAACCACGCAGCAGTAAAAATACACCAATCCAATGAACAATTTTATCAAAATGAAATGCGAAAAAAAGTGAGCGAGCGATCGAGAGAGAAAAGAAATACACAACAAGTGGTTTGTTTGTGTGTGCCCCATGCATGACGCTATTTCAATTTCTTTTGTATGAAAAATGTTAAAATTTTTGCTTATTTGCCGCAATATTGTTGTTATTAATATATAAGAGAATTTGAATGAAAAAAACAACAACAACATCAACAACAATAACACATCTTTACTTTTTCTACTGTCTTCTTTATTTTCATCATAATCACGTACAAATATGCACGATTTAATAGAAATTCTTTTATTATTCATTTCGATGCAGAGAAACGTTGGAAAAAGTGCACTGGTTTTCTTCCATTTGCCTTGATCGACAAATGTACAAAAACAATTTTTTTACAAACTTCACCTTATAAACATGCTCTTTTCTGTTTCAATGTAAATCTTTCTATTAAAAAGAATTTGTTTACTCTTACTATTTCTTTCTTTACCTCCTTTTTTCTCTCCATGTCTTTCTCTCTCTCTCTCTCTCTCTCTCTCTCTTTCTTTCTTTCTCTTTCTCTCTCGTTAACTCTCTTTTTCTATCTATTCATCGGATTTGTTTGTAGGGAAGTTTTGCTACTGTTCACCTCAGCTCACTTGAAACGCAAATGTGATTCCAAAAATTCTACAAAGAATACGTACTTTTACACCCAAGTTGTTTTGCACACATAGAATAGAAATTTAAATAAGAATTAATTTTTTTTTACTCTTCCTCTCTCTGTCTTGGAAAAGTCGGAAATTTAAAGCCACTTCCCGTGCGACACAGAGAGAGAGAGAGAGAGAGAGAGAGAGAGAGAGAGAGAGAGAGAGAGAGAGAGAGAGAGAGAGAGAGAGAGAGAGAGAGAGAGAGAGAGAGAGAGAGAGAGAGAGAGAGAGAAGGAGAGAGAAGGAGAGAGAAGGAGAGAGAGAGAGAGAGAGAGAAACAGTAACACTAGATATGTGTGCATGTAATAAGACAATTTATTTGCCATCATGTTTCATTTTAATGGCATTTGGTGTTTGTTTTTCCTTCCCATCGTATAAGTACCGGAAAACAGTAAATGAAGCGATATGCTTACATTTTCAACAAATTTACATCTTCAGATGCGATCGATTTTCTCGCGATGAAACGAAAGACACACTGTAAACAACAAACCTCTATCTTGACGCCCATTATCGAATATGATAAGACGCCCAACAAATGAAAACTTATGCGGGGGAGTTACACTTTATGCATACAAATAGCAAATTTTTAGATGTAAATATTTGAAAATCTGGAAAAAATACAATGATTGAAAGTGAACAACACAGTTTCTCGAATCAATGAAATGAAATTAAAAAAAATTAATTAAAATTTCATTTTCTTTTAAAGAGGAAAATGGTTTAGAATTATTCAAATATTGAATTATCTCTAGCCCCCTGTCAAATAATTAGACACTGGCTGATATTCACAAGGTACACAACAATTTCTTTTTTTTCATTGAACATTTGCATAGCGAAAATGTTTATGCAATGTAGTCGTAGTTGCGTGCGTACATTAAACACACAAAATAACAGTGTTAAAGGTCTTTGGAAATTGCTTTGAATACAAAATTATCATACAACTTTTGTGACGCCAAAATAAAATGAAATCCATCTTTAATTAATTTCGATGTGAACATTTCGTTTTGTGATGGCTTTATTCTCCAGACGCGCAGCATTTATTTAGAATGCGTGCAAAAGATGAATTGAAAAAAACGACCAGAAAATTGTATGCAAATTTTTCAAACAAAAATAGACCCCTTTCACGAAAGAAATTATTCAATTGTTATCATCAGCTTCAAGTGGCGGAAAAAGAAACATTTCATGTTACTATAAAATTAATTTTAAATTAAGTTTGAATATTTATGTCGCAATTTAATTTCATCTGATTCACAACATTATCCATAATTTTGATCTATCAAAATATAATGATGATCAAGCTATGATCTGCTATCGTAATGATGAGCCAGCGATATTGTTATTTTGATAATATAATAAATTTTATAATTTATGAATGAGATCTATCTACATATTCACGAGAATAAATGCTTGCATAAGTTGATATAGAAAATTCTTATAATTTAATGCCATTACCATTCTTCTATCGGTTCTCACACAGGATCTCCAAGATTCCTTTCAATCCTTCCTTTTGGCGACATGAGAATAGTCGGGGATCTCCCTAAAAAATATTTGAGAATTGAAATTGAAGCACTTTTTTCGCTCTTTACTTTTGATTGAACAAAGAATTCTTCAAAATAGAATAAATGCTTCAAGACTCAGTTCTGTTCTTGACAAAAATTACTGGTGCGTTTAACTGGAAATTATTTTTAAAAAATGTGTTTGCGTCACCACAATATGCATCATCGACAAAATCAAATTATTATTTCATTTAACCTTCAGAAAACTGGCTTCAGAAAAGTGTTACCTTCAGAAAACTGGCTCCTCTTCCCTAGGGGGAAATGACTCGCAGCGAATCCCAATTTATTTGCAAAAATATGATCAAAAATTTAAAGATTCGCGTATTATACTTGAAAATGAATAAAAGATTCGCAAGGATTCGTTTCATTTGATTATGTGTTAAAAAGATGCGCATAGACACGCTCGCAATTGCAAATCTCTTTGTCAACTTCACATGTAAATGAAAATTCGTAAGACTCGTAAGATTCGTGAAAATGCTTCGATTTCTCTAAAATTTTGAAAAGATTTGCAAGAGTCATTTCCCCCTAGCCTCTTTCACTCATTTGGCTCGGCAGTGTCAACGGCTATGAATTCTTCCCTTTAATTTGGAATTTAAAGTTTTTTTGAAAATATTGTTCATATGCAAGATATTTGAATGAGTAATGGAAAGAACTCAATATTGTAATCATTTCAATTCTTCTCATCTTCATTCCGATGAGTGAATTTCTATTGAAAAAAAAATGGCTCTCTTTACATAACAACGATTTCATAAAAAGTAACAATTTTACCTGAAAGCACATCAATCGTATTAATACTAAGTTACATTTCAACACTCATCCAATTCATAAAACAAAATTTCAGAATCTCAAAAAAAAATTTCAATAAATAATTCCAGAGTATATTCAGGCGTTTTTATTTTCAATATGAATGAAAAGCATTATTGTTAACGTAGTTTTTATGCATAGAACTCAATGATAGAATCTCCATCTATGGGCTCAATTGCGTATTATAAACTCCACGAAAAAACGGTTGCTTTTCCTTCAGTGAATATAATTGAAAAATGAAAATTTCGGTAAACAATTTGTTCAAATGTAGGAAATTCTATTCATTATATGAAAAATATGTAATTATATCGAGATTAATTATTTTTATCTAAACTAATGATAGTAGAAAATGAAATGGCAAATGGTTTGAAATTTTCAATGTTCGTCAAATATGTTAATGGAAGAATGAAGCATTTTTTTTTCAATCACTTACATTGATTTGTTTATCACACAAACGATGCGCCCATTTGCATATTAATCTACGAATAGAATTAATAAATTAATTAATTGAGGTCAATTTAAATAATCATTGTGTTGTTCATTTTGTAAATAGTGCATCGAAAAAATTGACCAAGTTATTTGGATCATCATTTGGATTGAAACGTAGTTTTTTTTTTGTCACAATTGATTTTTTCCCTTTAATCAAGCTCAAATAAAAAAAAAGACGACCATCGAAGAAATTCTGATGATTCGAGTTCAAAGACATTGTCATGACATCATTACAAATACTAGAACTAGAATAAGAGGCTTTGTCATTGAAACTAGTAATTTTAAACTTTGACCATTTCAATAACATCAAAATAGCATTTTGTGTGTGTAATTTCGGTGTTTGTTTTTCTTTTATACATTTTTTTTTTTTTTTTGGGGACAGATTTAGTGGTAATTTTATCTTTGGCTTCATAATGATCCGATATTGTATGGTTTCAAATAGTGGTAAAATTGGCATGCAATAGCTAGACGAATACACAAATAAGTATTTCGAAATCATTCACATAAAAACCATTTCGATTCGTATGGATGTTTGAATGCAATTGAATCATTCGATTTCATATTACTCGCAAACGTTAAATTTGCTTCGAAAAATCAATGAGACAGTCAACAAGTTTGCCAGACTTAATGCGGTCTGCAGTGAGTGAGTGTATTTGACGTAATTTGACGAATTGAACAGTTGAGAACAAAGAAAGACAGAAAGAGAGAGAGAGAGAGAGAGAGAGAGAGAGAGAGAGAGAGAGAGAGAAAGAGAGAAAGATAGAGAGTGAGAGTGAGAGAGAGAGAGAAAAAGAAATCGAACGATAAATGGCAAAATGACATTCCAAACTAAATTGAATAGAAAGCAATTGAAGCGATTCAATTGTGCGTAGTAAGAGATGGTTTCCAAAACATCATATTGAACATTTTCGTATTGGAAATTGCTGAAACATGTCACACTGATTCGCTCGATCTGCGCAAAAATTGATTTTTTCATAAAAATTTCATTTGTATTTGAAAATAATCAATCGATTGATATCATTTCAATCATCAATTCATAGACTGTTAATTTTGTATTTTTTTTTTTTTTTCAAAGTGAAATTGTGAATGAAAAAAGAAATATATATATAAGAAAAATGTTGACATTTTTTCTATTAATTTTGTTATTTGTTGCATTATGCATGGGTTATGTGTATATTCAATTTCAAAAGTCATACAAATTGTGGTCAAGTCAAGGAGTGCCAACAATTCCAGCATCATTCCCTTCGGGTCATTTGGATTCACGAATGGCATACATGAATTTCGGTTTAATGGCAATTGATTTATATAAAAAATTAAAATCAAAAGGCGATTATGTTGGCTTATTTTTTTTAAATAAGCCAGTTCTATTTGTGTTAACACCTGAATTTGCAAAAACCGTTTTGGTGCGTGATTTTCAATACTTTATAAATCGAGGTGTTTATTTTAATAAAGATGATGATCCATTATCAGCGAATTTATTTTTTATTGAAAACACCGATTGGCGTCGTTTACGCGTTAAAATGACACCAACATTTACAAGTGGTAAAATAAAAAATATGTTTTTTACCATTTACGATGTGGCCGATGAAATGGTAAAACATTTACAAATGCAATGGAATAACAAAGTGTCAACGAATGATGAATTTAATGTTGAATTAACTGATTTAATGGCAAGATACAATACGGATGTAATTGTATCATGTGCATTTGGTACACAATGTGATAGTTTGTCTAATCCAAAATCTGAATTTCGTGCGATTGGTAAAAAAATGTTAACTTTTAATCGGATACGCTTGTTAAAACTTTATGCAGCAATGTTATTTCGGCAACAGGCACGAGCGCTTGGATTTCGTTTGCTACACAATGATGTATCAAAATTCATAATCGAAATGTGTAAAAAAACGATTGAAGAGCGCAAAACCAACAATATCGAACGACGTGATTTTATGCAGTTGATGATTGATTTATATCGTGAAGAGAATGATATGAATGATGATGATGGTGACGGTTTAGGTTTGAAGGATATTGCAGCGCAAGTGTTTTTATTTTTCTTTGCTGGCTTTGAAACATCCAGTACAGCAATGACTTATGCACTTTATGAGCTTGCTATAAACAGGGTGATTCAGGATAAAGTACGTAACGAAATAAACGATGTAATAAATCGACACGATGGCAAAATCACCTATGACAGTTTAATGGAAATGACCTATCTCGATCAAGTGATTTACGGTAAGTATTTTGATCCTGAATTGCGACACATAAACAGAGAGTTTAACAGACACAGGCTCGAATAAGCTAGAGAAGACATAATTGAATTTTTACAAATACAATTGAGGCAACACATAACCGGAACACTCTTAAAATTCACTTTTGCTCATTGTTTTGTTTCAGATATTTGATTGTTCACTTTGACTCAATTTGCTCTTTCAATTTCATTGTTTTTTTTTTTTTTTCATTCAAATCACATGTCCATGGATGAACTTCAAAACAAACATTATAGAAACGATGCGAATGCATCCAGCTGTTGGAACACTTCATCGAATCATTAGCAAGGATTATACACTTCCCAATGGCGCCATTGCACCAAAAGGTAATTTTTATTTCTCATCGTTTCTCTCTCTCTCTTTCTCTCTCTCTCTCTCTCTCTCTCTCCCGTTTCTTAGTTTCTCATGTGCTTTCAAATATGTATTTTGTCTCTGCATTTCAGGCACTTATGTGATTGTTCCCGCTGTTGCATTTCACAATGATGCTGAACTATTTCCCAATCCGCAACAATTTGACCCAGATCGTTTTAGCGATGCAAATAAATCGAAACGACATCCGTTCTCATTTTTACCATTTGGTGAAGGTCCACGGATTTGTATTGGCGTTCGTTTTGGTATGCTGCAAACCAAACTCGGATTATCTATGCTGTTGAAACATTTTCAATTTGAAACTTGTGCAAAAACTCAAATTCCAATTAAAATTGATAATGTTTCGTTACTATTATTGCCATCGGGTGGAGTGTGGCTGAAAGCGAACAAAGTATAACTAACATAAACACACATGAACGCGCAAGTTTCGTTTGTGATTTTTATTTTCACTTATTGCAGTTAGCGTGCTAACTTTCATTTTTCGTTTTTAAATACCAACCAAAAACATGAACATTGCACACTTTGTACTCAAGTTTTTGCTTTTCAATTAAAAGTGAGTTATGCAGCTTTTCACTTAATGCATTTTTCTTTCATTCCAATGCATCATCATTCTTTACAAGTGAGTTTCCGGCAATGATTTTCATGCGATTTTTGTGGTGCACACATTTCGTACATAGATAAAGGTTGAAATCATAGCAGAAAACTACGATAGCGTAACCTTGATTGACTTATTCCTTTTCAAAGCAAATTGCATTCTATTTTGTTTTGTTTTTTTTTTTGTTTTTGGATGCGATTTTTATGAATTGTGACATGGCAAATGTGTTTCGCATATTTGTGGTGGGAAAACTATTTCAACTGAGAATTTATGGTTGGTTTTTCGTTGGCAATTTTACTAGTAATTTAACAATACCAACATTAAAATTATATATTCAACAATACACGGTAACTGAAACTATCAAAATCCAATTTTCCAAAGTTGTTTAAATGTTGGCATTGTGCAACTCGAGAAAATTGCACTCTGCGCCCAAAGTTTCAATTAAATGTCAATTAACTGTTGTGCTTTTAAAAGTGTTTCTTTTTTGTCTCTTAGTTTTTTTTTTTTGTTGTTTTTGTTGTTCAATTTTCACCTGTGGTTCTTTTTCACCAACTAATGTTATTCGCATATAGTTCTCGCCTCATGATGCATTTTATATGCTATAGAGAATGCACTATGCCAATCAGTATCACACATGAACAAAGATATGGAATTTATGTACATAAAATGTCTCTCCGCCCATTCACTTTTCTCCCATTAGCGTTTTCCAGCGGATGGAGAAAAAAAAAAAAATAAATGAAACCATCTCATCGTCAAAGTATTCGAAAATTAGAGCTTCGGAATTTCATGTAATAGAACCACACACAAAGCTGATTAGATTGCTGACATTTTTTATTCGCTTTTTCGTTAAATCATCGTTTGAAGAGTGAGAAAGTGGAATACCGTGAGTATGACACATTCTTTTCAGGCATTCAGCTGAGTAATCTGGGTTTTGTATTTATTTATGGAACAATTTTGCATCATTCAAAACACACTCACATATGCGAAGAGCACACATTTATTTATATGCATAAAAGAAGTTAATTGAAATTAATTGATGGCAAATCCACTGCAATTTGAAAAGGTCATAATCCGGTTTACGCAAACGGCTTTCATTAATTTATTTCAATAAAGAAAAATGTTGTTATTTGTATTTGTAATAAGATTGCAAATGATAATTTCGATGGGGAATTTCCTAAATGAAATATGAACAGCAGGTGTATTCTTTGAACGAACATAAGTCATTAAAAGAAACCATAAGTATGGCAAGTAATCAAAACATATGGGGCTTTTCAGGCATATGGTGATGGTAAGTCATATACAAATTAAATTGAGAAAAACTCGTGCGAAATACAAAAGCAAAGTGTGGTTGTGAAATTACAAAATTGGAAAATAGAATTTACCATAAACATAGATATTAAGAATTTTGAATTACAAATTTTGTTGAAAACATTTTTACGATTCATGTTGAATATGCAGCAATGCTCTTACAAATTCTAAAATTGATGAATTCATCAAAATTAAAATGGTAAATTAGTATAATCTGAAACAAGTCATAATTATTTTGTGGTTCGTATTTAGCTATGTTCAGTTTTGTGGCAACTAAAACAAAAAGCATTTATTCATGTTTGTTTTTAATTCCAAGATCTTTCTATATAACGAGTGGTGCAAGGAATTCAAATAACCAAATAAAACAAAACAACAACCATCATCACCACCGCATACTACCATCGTCATCACCGCAAACAATTTCCATTTTCGGGGCCCCGAATATTTTGTGTTGAAGTTTTAAATGTATTAGTGCATCATAATTTGTAAATGAAAATTATACAAAAGTGCATTTAACATGCAGCCATTAAATCGATTGCACCCTGCACTTTTACAAAACTTTCGAGAAGTTTTCTTCAATTTTCCAAAAACATTTACATTTTAAATTGCAATGTTGCGTCAGCAAACAACATACGATAAATAAATCGTCATCATTTTCATCGCTTGTCGTTCTGTTCGTTTTTATCATTTATCAACAGTGGCAAGTTTAAGTCCATTGAAATTCATTGGATTGGTAAAATAAATGCCAAAAATACTTCATTCATTCGCCAAAACAGTAGTGCATCTGATAGAATTTTTTGTAAAAATCATTTTTCAGAGGGTTTTTCGTTTCAGGCAGTTTTCTTCTTATAATTTGAAGAGAATGTTTTGGATATGCTTTTACAAATATATTTGTCTCCAGTTTGTTAAGTGAACATTTTCAATTTTTTAATTAATGTATTTCAAATGAATAAAACTGTACGTCAGTAATCAAACAATGGATTAAAACTAAGCATTCAACTTTACCCAAAATGTCGAGCGTATTTTGGATCGAAAAGTTGGCACAACACAATGCTCGTTTATTTTCAATAAAAACAACTAAATTTTCCCTTCCATTTTAATATATTATGCAGGACTTTCGTATTGATTCGAATTGTGAATAATAAAAAAAAAAGAATCCAATAGTAACGTTGTAATCTCGAATTTACGACCATAAAACGACATTGATTATCTCTTTTTCAACAGCACAAACATGGTACTGGTGTTGATTTCAAACGGTCGTTTATTTTGAGCACACTTGAAATTTGTACGAATTGGAAGAATCATTGTAAATGATGTCAAAATTTGATACATTTTCATCCTTTTTACCACGATTGAAATATGACTATTTCGAAATACAACGCAGGTAGAACTTGGCAAGGACTCTTCAGAGTTTTCAATGTTTTTCATTTTTCAGCTCAAATAAATTTGTATTTTTGACTTTTTGTACACCGCATGTAAAGACAAATTCAAAGTTTCAAGAGATTTTCCATACAATTGACGAAAAATTCACAATTTTATCATGAGATATTCACTTTTTAACTACATTTTCCCAAGTATATGAATGTTTCTTTTTTGTTTTGCTAATTAAAATTTGAAATGAATAAATAAGGTTTGTACTTTAGTTTTGAAACAAAAATTATTTCTACGGAATTATGGAATGATCATTATTCTTGAAATTAAAAATGAACAAGTTTAAGACATTCACTTTCCAATGAACTGTCACTTTTGATATATTCATTGTTGATTTGTACTTCTAAATGAACAAAGTTTTCTTGTTTAAAAATAGATTATTGCAAAGAATGTGGTAATTCTCCAGATTAGTTGTTACATTCATGGATCAAATACCAATTGCTACTGGAAGAGGAAATTCATTTTTGTTCGAAAAACTTTAATGCAAAACTTCAAAGTCGATGTAATTTCAAGATTTCATCCATGAACGAAGAGAAAAAAACAAACTTTTACTACGTACAAATCATATGACGTCGTGTCATGCCATGTCAAATCGATTTATGTATTTTATCTGTCATCGAACTATCGAGTTTGCTACATTGTTTCATTTTGTTTTGTTTCGTTCAGTTTTGTTTGTTTCGTTTTGTTTTGTTTTGTTTTGTTTTATTTGCTGTTTTGTACAATTAATCACGAAGTTCCAATGAAAAAGCGTCTTTTTCCTTGCGTTTACCTTTGCGAAAAATTGGAAGAGAGAGGTAAAGAAAGAGAAAGAGAAAGAGAAAGAGAAAGAGAAAGAGAAAGAAAAGAAAAAAGAAAGAAAAAGAAAGCGATTAGAGAAGAGAGGGAGAGAGATAGAGGGAGGGAGGGTAGGTAGGTAGGGAGGGAGGTTTATGGGAAGTTGAGAAAAATTGCAAATGTTCCACTGGCTAGTTTTTCCGAAGGCGATGTGGCATTGAACAGAAGTTTTAGCCATAAAATATGAATTACATTATTTTCTGTTTTACTTTCAATTGTTTCCTTTACTTACAGTGCCACGCAATTTTTTTTTTCGTCTTTTTTTTTCTGCTGCGCTCCATCACTTGCTGGCAAAGATGGTCATGATTTTTGTCGTTCTATTAAACTTGAATTAGTTTCCATAATAAAAGTTAGAGAAATGTCTACAAATAAAATTAATGCAAATGCTTGAAAACAACCGACTTAACAGCAAAACTGTATATTTCACAGACATTTTGCTGAATTGAAACTTTTACCGTACAAGAAAAAGATGACCTTCTGCAAATATTTTCCTTGTCCTCATTATGAACACATTTTGTCCTCCATCTACAGCCACACGGAAAATGTGTGTGTGTGTGTGGGTTTGTATAGGATGGCGAGGGAATTTCAAGGCTCTATTAGTTGAATATTATACGGAATCTTTCATTTCAATTATTCCGTTGAGTTCAGGCAAATGAATTTCAATTTTGGTTGTACCACAATGACCGCATACAAAATGAAACAAACTGAAAATCTTCCTAAATAAACTGAAACACGAAATGATTTCAAAGTCCATTTCATTTGTTCAATTATATTCAATATTTTCTATGGAATTTATTCAGCCCAGTCGAATTTGTGTCAGATATGATACGCTACAAATCTATTGTAATCAATTTCAAGTGGGTTAACACAAAATGTATTCATGCTCTACAAATTTGATACTGACGAGCCGCAAACCATCTGATAAATTGCATCAAAAAGTGCGGTTGTGAGTGTGAGTGTGGTTGTGGGTGTGTGCGTGCATTTCGATGAACGCATAATTTTGCAGTTCAAGATATCCCAATTTTTCTACACGTACATTAGAAAATTGATATGAATTGATGTATTAAATACACTGTGCTTATGCTGATAAGACTGTTCATTGAAAAGTAAACTCCATAGCTTTGATCAACATAGACACAATATTTACTATTAGTAAAATCAACCTTCAACCGATACCCATCGTCGTATTCCACCTCACCATAGTTCCATACCGTTGTGATTAAATGCATCTAAAATGCAGACAACAACACTATTCATATAAATATCAATTTGCATTAATTTTCAGAGATGAAATTCGATCTAAATGTGATATTATGAGATAAGCATCGAAAATTCATTAGTGCTCTTCAACCATGTTCTTTGGCTTAAGTGGTTAAAAGCACTTCTAACATTTCCAATTGCTAATTATGTGAATCTGAGATTCTTTAAGATAATTTTCATTTTCACAACGCTAAACGAATTTCACTTCAATTCTATTTTTTGCTTCAACATTTTACTTGAAGAAATATAGAATGTATAAGACAAAAGAGAACGACATAGAGAATGTGTTTTAATCTTGGCTTTAAATATGCATCTTCACAAAACCAAAGGTTTTAATCAAAAACTCGCAAAATCTCACTACCTTCAAGGTGCATTTATTGGATGCTGAATTTCAATTAGAAAAACATTTGCATAATTTGTCGAAACATGTGAATCAACTGTGTGGGTTATATGCACTGCATATAATGGTATCGAAGCACGATTAGCGTTGACAAGAAAGATGCTAAGCACATGTTCACAACACAAAACAATCTTTTTGGAATGTCTCAAATCGACATATCGGCGTATGTGTTTCGGTGTCAAGCGTGCACTCACATCTCAAAGGAATTATGGCGAAATATAATGTGGAGAAAAAAAAAAAACAGAAACCTTTACATCCGTTTTCACATAACAGCATTTTCATCTCTCAATACATTTTGCTCCATCTACATCTCTCTCTCTTTCTCTCTCTTTTTTCTCCCTCTCTTTCTCTCTCTCTCTCTTTTACATATCTTTCTTTAATGCAGAAATCTATGGAACAGAATAAAAACGCACCAACTTCATCTTCAAGACGATGGTGCATTTTTTCAATCTTATTCTCTCTAACTCACACTTGCTCTGCATCATTTCCCTCTTGCTATCTCTATTTTTATCTTTCCAAAAGTCTTTCGAAAGATCTTTACTCGCTGTCTCCATCACTTTTTATCTCTCCCTCTCTCTCTTTTTTTCCCGCTTTCACTCAGTTTCTCACTCTATTCATGACTTCATACCCTTTTCTCTCCCTCTCTTTTCTCTCTCTGGCTCTTTTGTCCTTCTCTTCGGCTCTTTGTGGCTTCCTCTATATAAAAAAGACCAATGCTATTCACAGCATTACACAGTGGCGTTTGCTATTCGTATATCAAGCTTACAAAGTACATTTCAAACAAGAGCTTCAATTCAACAATGTTTATAACATTGCACGATGCATCAAGATTGAACGCGTTTATCCACATGCTCTGATCTAATTGCAAAGTTAAATGTGAATATTACGCTTTGAGAAGGGGGAGAGAGAGAGAGAGAGAGAGAGAGAGAGAGAGAGAGAGAGAGAGAGAGAGAGAGAGAGAGAGAGAGAGAGAGAGAGAGAGAGAGAGCGAAAACATTCCCCAAACAAACATTCAGCAAACTAATATAAATTCAGTGGGCCAACGCGTTGAATCAGTGCTCACACACATATTTTTTACCACATTACATAGATTTATCATACCAAAAGTTCACACGATGGAACACAAAGTGTGTTTGTGATGATAATACCTGCCAACAAAATACGAACAAAAACATTCAAATTAGCGGTTAGTAAAATTAAACCACTTTTAACCCAGAAACGAAAAAAAAAAAAAAAAAAAAAAATGAACAAAATATTCTTCCTTTCATATGCATACGTTGAAAATTGCAACGATGCACATGCAGCCAACGTAACATAAATTCTTAAATTCATTAACAGATCATATATTTTAATAGTATCATGGAATTAAATTAATGAGTCTGGTGGAGCAGACGTAATAAATACGATGAGGTATTTTGTAAGAGGTGCGAGTGTGTTGGGCGCATCGTGCCACGTATACCGCATGAAATCAAATTACACCTGAAACCAGTTTTTTCTTCTCCATATTTCTCTCTCTCTCTCTTACACATACACAAACACTCTCTCTTGTTCACTCCCCTTCACCGATCAAACTTGATTTAAATTACGAAAAAGCTGCATATTTTTGAGTTAAAAGAATTTTTAACCATTACCATTAGGATGATGATAACGACTGCAACGGCGATGACGATGTGAGAGAGAACAAAATGCACTCTGCTTAAGCAATAAAATTTACATTGTGGCGACAGCATTGGGATTGCAATACAAATTGAAAAGTGTTGAGCTTTCAACAAACCTCTTTTCAAAATATTCACATTTAATTTATAGAAACAACCGAATGAGAGGGAAATATATTACAATACAAAATGTATATAGAAGACACACTCACACATACGCAATTTTACTTATCAGTTTACCTTTCATAGACATTTTTGAGTGACATTTGTAAATGTGGCTTTATAAAATTCGGTGAAAATTCATTAAAAGTTTTGTAATGTGTTGGCTTTTCATCGGTGATGCGGATAAATCCAATGTTGTGACGAACATCTATCAAACAATATGTGTGTACGCGAATTTCATGAATTAGTTTGTTGATGGTAAAGACATAAAATCTCAACGAAAACCTGAAAGTCTTGATTCAACATATAAAATACTAAATAAATTAAGGTAAGTTGTGCACAATTTTCAAATTCGCAATGGGACTTGTAAGATGTATTCAATCATAAAATATGCACGGATGATTTGTATGATTTTTTCTATTTCATTTGTGTGTGCAATATGCATGCCAGAAACAACTGAATCGTTTATTCTTTCCTTAGATTATCTTTTCACAATGACATTTTCATTTATACTAGAAACAATGTCAAACTTGATTTTAAGGAGGCTCAAATTGTTTTGCCGAAAAAGAACGTTTGCTGCAACTCTTTTCACCAAATAGATGCATGTTTTATTCATACACATTCTACAAAAGCCATACACAAATATCACACCACATTCTACATTCTACATTCTACATTCTACATTCTACGCCCTACGGTTGATAATAGTTTTTGTAAAACTTGCCATATGCAAGCAGATAACGATTGCGAGATACCATTCCCTACAGCATATAAGTATGCACGTTTTCACAAATTCTCATACATTTTCATTAGTTTGTGTTGTGTGTTTAAAATATTTGGATGGCAAAAAACCGAATAATGCATTTACATCATAATGAAATAAATTATTGTTGTTGTTGTTGTTGGAAATGCAATTTAAAATAAAAATTGCGCATGCAATGCAATCTATTTAAAGAAAAATTAATGCAACAATTTTACCAAATATACCATCCTTTCGTAGTTTCTGAATCACGAAATAAACTTTGGGCTATATTTTCAACCGAACGAAAAGTTAAATGCTTTTTCCCATACCAAGAAATGAAAAATTAGCGATGCATCCTCGACACAGAAGCGTAACTTTTATAGCTACCAAACTACTTCACATGTCTAGTCTTCAAGGTATTCACGTATCGAATGGGTTGGTTTTTTTTCCTTCTTTTTCGGTAAATTTTTAATTACGTTTTTGTTTTCATTGCATGACTCTCTTGTAAGAGCAAAACAATGTTAAGATTTGATTATTTCAGAATTTGATGCATCGACTTGTGAATTGAATTTTGTGCCGAACTAAAATGAAGATTCTTGATTAGTACACACAATGCATTATTGTTTCAGGCAACTACAATGAAATTTAAACTTAACTCAATTTATTTACTTTTTTTTTACCAATTTCGATTCATTTTGAGTCTTGAAGAGATTCAACTAAAATAACATGAACAATTTGTTATGGTTGCAAGTGCATTCATTCAAATTTTGGTTCACAATCATTCGCATTTGTAATCGAATTGATATGAATCAAAACAATTTGATCATCTTGAAATAGAACGATGTGTTCGAAGTGTTTCATTAATGAAATCATAAATTCCATGCATTTAAAATTGCATCCAATGAGGTTCAAATCAAATGAGAATTACTGCGTAAGTAACAACGAAATGGAACAGTGAATTTTATATTGTGACGCCATGTACGTATTAAAACACACAAAATGTTGTTTTTTATTTGTCTTGTATTTGGTCAATGCCAGCATTCAATGGACTTTGGTCTGTATGGTTTTATGATCTTCAACAATGCACAGCTCAATTAAGATTGAATTACAGGCCACCAATCACCATATATTTTCAAACAATGGACAAATCAGTGAAATTGCAAACGATTTTCCGTCAACCGAACAAGTTACTATTTTGCCATCAACGTTATTGCCACTGCGGTCTCTTGTATCCAAACAATAGCGATGATATACGTGACAACTCAACGTCTCGTTCTCGCAATTCCAATATTTGCCATAAAATGGTAAAGTCATGAAATTTAGTATATCACGTACAAAAGCGTTTAATTTATGGCAAACTTTTAAATAAATAAAGATCAATTTCCATTTTGCAAAACATTTGATTCATGGTGAATGGTTTGTGTGGTTTTTGGTCACCAATATCAATGTATAAAATGTAAGCAATGCAGAGAAAAATGGATCGTTGACCATTTAGCGCTTGAAATGAATCTAATCGATTGTACATAAAATCCATGCTAAATAATGACAATGCGTTCACAGCAAAATTTTATGACTTTTTACATGCTCAATTTTATTGCTGAACATTTGACTTGAAGTCGATGCAATTCGTTTGGTTTTTCACCATACAATACAAAGAATATCGATATTATATGGTAAAAAAACAAGAGAGAAAGAGAAAGAGAGAGAGAAAGAGAGCGAGAGAGAGAGAGCGAGAGAGAGCGAGAGAGAGCGAGAAAGAGAGAGCGAGAGAGAGCGAGAGAGAGCGAGAGAGAGAGAGAGAGAGGCGAGAGAGAGCGAGAGAGAGCGAGAGAGAGAGAGAGAGAGGGAGAGAGAGAGTGAGAGAGAGCAAGAGAGAGAGAGAGATACATGGCGAGTTAAGCACATAAATTACCATCAAAGAACATACACCAATGTTGATCGGCGTACAAAGAGGAAAAATGTCATAAATGCTGTCTCAGTGCATTCACCCACATATTGGCAAGTATATGATTTTTTTTTTAAACTGAATACAGCTGAAATTTATTATAAATACCAACGCCACTAGCATGTTAACTGTTTCAAATTTTTTTGTTGTTTTATTTTTTATTTTTTTTTTTTTAATTGTCTTTTGATACATTATGTGGTGGCTTTCTCGCCATTTTCTGCATTATTATCACCCTCTTTTTCTGAATTTACTCATTTTTCAACCGTTTTTCATACCAATTTTTCCTGAAATTTGGTATTTTGCGCAATTTGTAAATTTATTTCAAGCATTTTCATTGAATGTATATATGAAATTTTTGGTTATTATCATGCTTCAAACCACTCACTTGAACACTCAAATTGAATTCAAATATTTGTGAGGTGGCTTTAAAAGCCACACAATCCAGAATTCACATTTCATAAATAGTCTCACTTTTAATTAAAAAATTTCAAAATTAATATTAACGAATTGATAAAATAATTTTATGTTTGATTGTGACAGGGAAATAATGATTTTCATTACGAAGAAATGTTGTATTTTTTTTCTAATTATTTTATATTCTATAAATGAAAATAGCTAAATATGCTATCATCTTGATTGGATTACAGTATTACCGAGAACCTGATTTTTCTACCATAAAAAGGACGCATGTTGATTCAAAATTTAAACGGAATCAATTTTTTGTTACAAATGACATGAGTTTGAATTTATACGTGGACTGGATAAGTAATTCAACAATGAAAATCAATACACTATCGGTTGATATTGATTGTCGGAAGATTTTGAATGAAAAATAGTTATATTCTTCTGAAAAATGCGAAGTTAAAAAAAAACACGTTCAATTCATCATTGCGAGCAGTTCTTTTGTCATTCGATAAGCATTTTTCATTTGCGTGAAAATCGAAAAGCTTGTCCATGAAGATAAATGTTCAATAAACACGTATTATTATTATGCATTACCAATTATTTTTTTTTTCTCTTCAATGATTATGGGAATTTAAATGAAAATTTATTTCATGTCAATAGCAAAGCAATAATTTTTGTAACAATTCTGTCGTTGTCAAGTAATTTATTAAAAAATTACCGAATTATTCCGTATTTCATGCATTTTCGCAATTGAATTATGTAATATAGATCGATAGTTTTAGACTGTATACAATGAAATTTATCGGCAGAAATGTCAGTAACAACGTTAAATGCATGCAGCAACATTGCAGAAATAGAGAACTACATATTGCGATGGTTTCGATATCAAAACAGATGGAAAATTTCAGAAGTGAATGTATTTTCCACATACATATCGACGTGAAATACGAAATATTATCACGGTTTTCAAAACTTTATAGGTTTTAAAATATTCAGTTTGGGATGACAGAAAAGTATGCCGAGAAAATGATAAAAGAAATATACACAATTCATAACTTTTTGATAAAGATGCCATATCTGTTGATTCAATAATAACCAATGTTATGCGATATTAATGCGATAAATGAAATAAAAAATAATTTGCAATGCACAAACATTCATACTTTCCAGTGTCCAGTTGTTGTAAAAAATCAATTTTACCTTGAATCTGTTGCTTTTTATAAATATTTGACAGGAGTAGTAGTCTAACAATTGTATTTATAGAAATTTATCAAATCACTGGATGCTCTTATTTCATTAAATATACCATTCGTTGACGATTTTTTATTTTAAATCAAATTCAGTTCACCAAACCAACATGAAATACGATCAGAAAATATATTTTCCTTGTACGTATATCATAGCTATATGTTTCCCATCGGCAAATATCTGTATTCCATCATACAGAACAATTGTTGTTGAAAAACGACATAAACAAAACATCAAAGTGCTTTTCGAGTTTTTATGAGAATGCATTACATTTTGTCATCAACAAGACAAGGTTTTTCGCTCTCTCTCTCCCTCTCTCTCTCTCTCTTTCTCTCTTTCTCTCTCTTTCTCTTTCTATCTCTCTCTATCTCTCTCTTTCCCTCTCTTTTCTCTCTCTCTCTCTCTCTCTCTCTCTCTCTCTCTATTTCTTGTTAAAATCAAGCTCAATTTACCGCTGAAATGTTTCTAAAATACAGCAGCTTTAAACAAGTAATTTTTCAATAAATTGTTGAGGAAAGACTGGTTGCAAAGTAAAAGAAATCGATGCCGGTGGCGAATCAAGATTTTTTTATTCCTCTCTCTCTTTCTTTCTTTCTTGATTTCTCATTCTCAATTGTTTCCTCACTTCGTTCAGTTGCACTTTAAAAAACGAATGCTTTCATTTCATTCTGTCTCGTTTTTCCAGCTTCGAAATTTTATGATGAAAGCCAAACATCACATAGCACCTTTAAATGTAAACATGTATAAGGATTCACTAGTGAAATGAACCGTGTGAATACACAAAGCATTTGACATTCCATCAATTTAATGGAGTGAAAAACCATTTTGTACATAAAACACTCTGTGTAACATCGCAAAAAAAAAGGAGAATCAAAAATCGCGGAATTCTCATGAAAAATTCAAGCAAAAAACCCAATATGAACTGCTGATTAATAGCCAACACTGTGGCAACAATTTTATATTTATATTTATCGCGAATCGTATACTGTTCCGAGTGCACATTATTTAAAAAAAAAAACTCACTTATTTTCTCCGCACTTTTTAACAAAAAGAATCATATTTTTCTCATTAAAAGAGTCACATCTTACACTCGTTAGGAACATATTCAAATCCTTACCATTTCTCGTTGTGAAATTCGTAAAATTATTAATTTTTTTTCAATAAAGTCTCGAAAATCTCAAAATCTTCTTTGTATAAATGTGGAAAATTCCTTTTTATGTCACCATAATCCGTTCAAACAGATTTTTTTGTTCTGAAAATCAATTTTGGTTTTCAAAAGTTATAATCGTTTTTTTTTGTCTGTTCACGTCAGATTCGATTTAAAAGTTTTTTTTTTTTAATGACAACTCGTTCAAGTTGTTGACATAACGATTTATTCGCATATATTATGAGGATAACATGAAGAAATTGGTTAACACATGATTTCGGCTTGTAATTATTATTTTACATAATGATTATCTTCATCGTTGAATAAAATGCAACGCATTGAATTGAGGAAAATTTTATTCTTCATCGTGAACAAGATATCTTATATATCTTCATATGAAGACTATTTAACATTTTCCAGTTTTGTCTATTCAATCACAAACATACCCAGACATAACATGAATATCATTCAAATAATCATAATGATGGAAATATGTATGTTTGTTTTTCATCATCTGTTACCATAATAATTTTGATGTTTTGAATTTTGTTTGAGGCCAAATTCATATTGAAATGAATATTGAAGCATATTATTCTCAAGGTTGTCTAAACAAATTCACATTCTAATCGTATCTTCAACATTTTTGTGTCAATATTTCAATGTAAAAGATTCAATATCTTATAAGCCAAGAAAATTTCCATTTTTAAAAGAAATTCTCTCTTTTGAAAGCAACAAAAAAATAATCGATCACACCAATATCGCATTGCCATACCATTCACAAAGACTTCATTTACCTTTGAGATCGATAAATCTAACAAGATTATAAAGTTAGCAGAATATATCGACATTTGACGATTTATCTAAAGTAGTTGAATCACCAGAGTCGATTATAACAACAACAATGAAATGAAAAAAAAAAAAAAATCAGATAAGTGTGGGTACGCTTTATCAGCATACACAACATTCAGGCTGTTGGTGTTTTTAGCTTTTGCACGCATAATACAAAAAAAAAGATGTGTTTTTATATTTATCCCATTGTTAAAATACACATAAGTTCGATATTTTTTGTCGCCTATATATATATATGTGTGTGTGTGTGTGTGTGTGTGCGACAAACGAACAATTCACACAAAGCGGTATACGCGTCGATTATCGCAGTATGGCTTTGAATTTGAAATGTAAATACATGCAGATAACGGGAAAATCATACATTCAAATTCAAATAGAAATTCAGTTGAATTGTAATGAAATTGGCATAAGCGATAGATTGTTGGTTGGCATTACAAGAGATTTGCAATTTCGATTCTTTATTTTTTTGGTTACAAAAATAGAAATTTTGCTGCGAGCAAAGTAGAAAAAAGAAAGTTGTAGTGTCATTTTGCTATTGCTTTTGGATTGCGTATTGTGTTCAATGCACATATGCTTTACAAATTTGTGCAAACTTATTCAGCAAAGTATTTATTATTTTTACATTTTTTTTCATCTCACTTTGACGATGCATAACGTGCCATAACTGGCATGATGTATGTGCATTTATTGGGCCTCGATGAGCCGGCATCATGAATTATTCAGAGAAAAAAAAAATGTAAATAATTCGAAAAGTCTATGTTGATTGAAATGGCACAATGTAAACAAACACAAATGTTCGTGTACATTTTTCATACAACAAAAACCAAGTAAGTGCATCAGCAAATCGCAAGTGATCTTCGAAGAATTCGGATTCAAAAAAGCGCTTAGTTTGCCGGATATAAAGTTTACCAAAATTTACGCCGTTTACAATTTTCCTTAGTTCAAATATCCATGGCGTATACGCCATATATATGAATACAAATATTCAAATGACGACTATATTTTGAGCACAATTTCAATTGCAAAAGCACATTATTCCACTGTGTATGTAACATTTCGTATTCGATTGAATACGGAAACTACATCAATCACACCGGATAACACTTGAGCAAAATCTTTCCGTCTATCTATTTGTGGTAAATGGCTGCGTATGCAATAATTTGAATGCAACTTGATTATCAGCGATAAATAATAAATGACAATGAAAGATAACTATGTAGCACAAGTGAGTAAGAGAGAGACTGAGAAAGAGAAAGAGAGAAAGAAAGAGAAAGAGAAAGAGAGAAGAGAGAGAGAGAGAGAGAGAGAGAGAGAGAGATGGAAAGATAATAAGAATGAGAAAGAAAGATTGGAAACAAGACACAAACCAAATACAAAGTTTCACATCACAGACCAACCGAAGCGAATGATACTTGAGAATCCTTGAACATGCTTTATAAAATGCCAGTAATTTTCCATAACAAGGCCGCAAAACAAGAAGAGTGTAAGAATGAGTGAAAAAGAGAAGAGAAGAGTGAGAGAGAGAAAGAGAAAATGTATTCGAAACGAAGGAAATAGTGCACTGCAAGAAATGGAATAATGAAGAATGAATTAAACCGAATGGACAATTGATATAAAAACAAATACATACATTCACATACGCATATAATTCGGAGGGAAAATGTATCGTCGCTATCTGGCTTTTTTGAATAAAATTCTCTGGTTTTTGGACATAATACCAGAACAAAATCTAACCATTTTCGTTTCATTATTTTCTCATTTTATGCATTGGTTTGGTTTTTATCAGAAGAAATAGTTAGCATTAACTGACTTCATGCACTAAAACCTATACTGAGAGTTCAACAATTATCCCATCTGTATTTGCAAATGTGTGTTCGTTGTGAATGGTTTTGTTGAGTATGGCATACAAAACAACTCTATTTCTATGCAGTCCATTATGTTTGGTTATTTCCATTGCAATTTTACATGCCCTCGGTGATATGTATTTGGTTTTTAGCATCAAGTTTAAGAAATACAAACACACTTCATTCTTTGGAAAAAATAAAACTCAACAAATGGATTTTATTCCATTGTTATTCGAATTTCTGACGAAAGCATTTTTCTACTAGAAAACAATGCACAAATCCTAGTTGTGATATGCGACAATCCGCAATGTCCGCAACAACAGTGGAAAAGATCACATTGTAAATATATTTTCAACCTAAAAGAGATAATCATATAAACGGAAATGGATGAACATGCTTTCAATTTTAGCGATGGAATTTTCTTTTTTTTTAGATAGAGAATGGCCCTGAATCGGTCTGCTGATATTTACTTTGTCAAAACATTTTTCTACCGCCAAACACATAGTTACTTGGCAGCTTGTTGACACTTACGACCGCGAAAAAACTTGGCAAATTAAATTAAAATGTTTGTTTTTTTCTCGAAATCTTAAAACGAATTTAACAAGATTTTTTTTTTCTTCTTCAAATTTTGCTATATCAAATAAAGCGGATGTATGACAATATTTTATTTATACAGAAAAAACTACCCCATATAATCTTTCAGTATGACACATATCGTTGTGCTTATGAGACTTATCGTTATGTTCAGAACGGTATTATCAACTTAAGTACAATTAGTAGTAGCAAACTTATTGTGATTAGTTTTAGTAAATTTTCGTCTTGAGTCTGTATGTGATGGTTACGTGAATAACAAATTGTATATCCATATTTTTTACGTTCAAATTTTTCGGTTAATTTTTGGGAATTTATTTATTTCATCTTTGGGAAGATAATATTAAAATGTACATATTTAATTGAACTACCTGTATCCATATGTATTGATTGATAAAATAAAACATAGCACGTTTTCCAGATTACGTTCTAATTATTTTCGAATTAGTTCGAATCCGAATCAATGTTCTGCGGCTGAATAAACTCAATAAAAATTGTGTGAGCCAATTTTTCGATGATTTTTGTCTCAATTTCTACTTTCTTTTCTTCTTTCAATCAATTTTCCAATCCAATTTCTTGTTTCCTAATGTGACAACATGAATTTATTTGAAAACCGTAACAGGACTGTAAGTAGAGAGGGAAGAAAAAAATTCGAAAGGAAGAAATAAAGAGAGAGAGAGAGAGAGATCGAAAGAGATAGAGAGAAAGAGAGAGAGATCGAAAGAGAGAGAGAGAGAGAGAGAGAGAGAGAGAGAGAGAGAGAGAGCAAACGAGTAAGCGAAAGGGAGAGTGAAGGAGAAGGAGAGAGAAAAAGAGATTTAAAAAGAGGGAAAAGAAAGAGAGCATGAACAAAAAATCCCAACCAATGAGTCGTTTTGAGTTATGTGAAACAACTTTTCGGCATGGCAACAATCCAAGAGATAAAATCAAAGAGAATAAAAAAACCCGCTTCAATATCTAATTTTTATTACATTCCGTACCATGTTTTCGTGATTATGATTTTCGATATATAAATATATCACCAATGAATTCAGTTTTTAACATTTTATATTAACTTTACGAAAAAGTAAGCAAAGTATTTGGCGAACGAGAAAGCGTTCATGTATAATCATTGAGCACAGTTCACATACCAACTTTGAATGAAAAGTTTTCTGCTTTTCCCTCTCTCTCTTTCTCTCTCTCTCTCTTTCTCTCTCTCTCTTTCTCTCTCTCTCTCACTCCCTGCTTCGTAATGTTCAAAATGCCATTTCACCTTCAACGGTCGTTTTAACAACAAACCGAACGAGAGCCAAACAAATCAGCTGATTAAGTAAAATGTAATCGTTTTGATGTTAAACTATGTAAAACTTTTTTTTTTTGTTCTACCTTCTATGGTTGTTGATAGACATTTTATATGATTTTTATGTGGGTTTATAAATTGAATCGGCTGTCACAATAAATCAACTTGTCTTTGTGATTGTCAAAATCCATTTTCTTCATGAATTAAGTTGTTGAACGAAAAACTTTTCAAATTGAAACGTTTCAACATGGATTGTATGAATGACTGAATATTTATTTTATTATTTAGCCAATAACAGCCATATTGATTTTTGTATAAAGTGCGTTGAATGGCAGCCAAATATATTTTCACTGGCGTCATTCGACAAATAACGTTTTTCTTTTCATTTCACCATCGAAAATTCCATTCACACATACACGTTGTGTATAATAGTTTTGTGTTGAGATAAGCAACAAGCATATCCCACCATAAAATGTATAAGCTTTTTGAATCCTTTTTCCCCATTCGATGATTTTACAATAAACTTTTTTATACAGCACTTAAATGAATGTCACAACAAATCAAGAAATATAAAGTTTTAGTTAGGTGACAAAGAAATAATCAAAAGAACTATCGACAAATTACATTGAATTCATCGAAACTTTTATGTTACATTTTGATTTTTTCGAATTGACATTATTTTCGCTTTGAACAAAAATGTGTTGTTCGAAAAAAAAAAAAAAAAATTCAACTGATAAATTTACATTTTTATCATTGTTGTTGGTACAAAGTTTTCACGCAAGAGCCTCACAGGCATTTCAATAAAAGTTAAAACCGAATCACACACACAAAGTCACTGTAAATTCACACCACGATCGTGATTTTGCATTTTGCACGCCCACAACCAAATATCCGGTTTCAAAAGTTGTTGAACTATACTTGAGCGCAACATATAAACTTTTGTTTCACCTTTAAATACACGAAACAGAGGATAAGGGTATGAGATGATTGGAAAATCAATGAAATACGTTGCCGTTTTATTTAACAATCCAGTTTTAATGAAACAATACAACAATACAGCCATTGAAACATGTCATTTTCACAAGAAAGTTGTCAAAGTTTATGCAATTCAAAAATCAAAAACCAACAACAACATCTACAAACACCGAAGCAAGTGATTTATTTTAAGTTTTTGAAAAGTGTTTTCAAAGTCATACTCAGATAAATTTGATTAAAAACTTAAACTTTTGCGATAAAACGGTCCGGTGTGTTGAGATTTTGATAATATAATGGTGAGCCATTGCAATGTTCATTTCAAATGTTCGTAAGTGAAGAAGGTGAAGGTGATTTTACCTTTACAGTTTCCTTATGACTATGGCTGTGGCTATATGGAATGGTCAGGCATTTTTTTCTTTCCCAACAACAAAAGAAAAATCGATTTCAAAACGAGATGTAAGAAAAAAAAAAATCAATTTCAAGTGAAACTTTAACCGAAAAGATTATTATCGAATCAACGCATCCTTTTATTGAATTTTGGAAGGAAAAAAAAAATGATGTTGCATCTCGTAAAAATGTCGAATGAAACTGGCAGATCATACAAGGAGCGGAATTGTTCTCTTTTTTTTTTGCAAGAGTTGCAAGCGTCTTATGTGATTATCGTTAGATGAACTGGATATTGAAATGTGAATTGAATGTAAATATGAGAAAAACTAAATGCACATTGCATATTGAACATTGCATACTGCATATGCACTGAACTGAATAATAGAGTTTGTATGTTTGTTGCACCGATTGTGTATGATGTTAGCTCAATATTGCTGTGCATGGCATTTTCTCTTTTGTTTTTCCATTGTATCCGTTTGTGCTCTGTTATCGCAATGGATTCCTATTATGAACACTGAATAGGCATTATATTTTCATTGTTTTTAATGGTAGCACTTTTTTTTGTTGTTATTGTTTTATTTTGTTATCGTTATTGTTGTTGTGGACTATTTTAAATTGACAATATGCAGACAACTATGCAGTCGTACTATGTTGGCAATTGAATGCAGATTTTGGCATGAAAAACTATGGACGATAAAAAAAAAAAAACTATATACATTGTTAAGCCGGTCAAAGCGTACGAAAAATTGTCCAGATTTTGTGATCACGTACGGCGACTTACATCTGTTTGCCGTCTAATAATCTCCGGCTATGATAGTTTCATTGTCCACAAAATGGAATAATGCCAATCAATTACATTTGATTACATTAAATGTAGCTGTTTTGAGTATTTACATTGCTAAAAGTCGCACCCTTAATATAAAACGGCAGCATTTTATGGTCGTCGCGATGAATTAATTAGTTAACAAGCATTTTGTGTTATTGAAAATGTGGATTTGTGAGAGGATTTCTATCACAAAGACTCTTTTCTTTTATTAAAAATACATTTTCAATAGCGCTTCAAAGTTTCTTTTTTCATTGATGATAAAATCACGTTTTTTTTTTTGTTCCTTCTTCAAAACGTCGTAAATGTAAAGAACAAACTTAAATGCATGTTGCAAGAAAAAGAAGAATATTTTCCGTGGGAAATCGTCAAAGTAGAAAAACGAATGTGCTATTCTAGTTTAAAGAAAATGCATCGAGATGTGAATAAAATGATAAATCAGAGTCAATCTCGCTTCGGTTGCTTTGTTTTTTGGTTCGGATTTTTTTTTTTTTTTTTATTCCAGTCTTTGCTCTGTTCCAAGTGATCGATTTGTCGATTGTGAACACATTGCACAGTATCAAAATCACAGAGAAAAGGAGAGCAATGGAAAAAAAAGAGAGAAAAAGTTGGAAAAAAAGACACAGGAACTGAGAGAAAGAGAGAAAAAGTGAGAAACAGAAAGAAGAGAGAGAGAGAGAAAAAGAGAAGGACGGCGAGTGAGAGAGACGGAGAGAGAGAGAAAAAGCAAAAAGAGACAGAGATAGAGACAGAGAAAGAATGAAATGTATTGCAAACGTACATTGTTCATTTTAGATAAATAACACGAATCAAATGAAATGAAAATCGATTTGAGCCAAGACAACTTCCAAGTGTAATGGATTCAAGCGAGAAATTGAGCGCGTGTCGGATATTCCATGCAATGGATAATAGCAATAATAATGTCATTGGTTGTCTGAACATGCTGAACAATAATGTTAAATGTATTTGTACGCTGGTATGCGAAATGAACGCGAATATTGCATGAAATGCGAAAACAATCCACCAACCGAAAAACCATTTATGAGCTAAAATAAGAGCTGGATAGCAACTGAGAGAGAGAGAGAGAGAGAGAGAGAGAGAGAGAGAGGCGAGAGAGAGAGAGAGCGAAAGACAACGAGAGAGAGAAAGAGAGAGAGAGAGAGAGAGAGAGATAGAGAGAGCGCGAGAGAAAGAGAGAAAGCGAGCAAGAGACCTCAGATGAAAGAGAATACTCAAATGTGAAGCACACAAAGAAAAATCGAAAGACAATACATTTCATCATAGATCTTAATAAAATATCCATGCGGATTTAAATAAATTATTGCAAACTGAATTGCACAACGATAGTATTTTAGTTGTTTGTGTCGACATTACCAAAACAAACCATTCATAAAACGGTCACATTCAAACCAATACCAAGGCACTTTAAATCGCATACGAGCAACTAAATAAATCGAATCAACTGAAACTTAAATGAAAACAAAGCATCACACAGAGTTCAAAAAACCAGACTCAATTCATTATTTTATTCATTCAAAACATTCATGGATATAAAAAGAACTTATTCAACATGTAATTGTTAATGATGATAATAATCCATTACTATTGAATGCGATTTATATGTTCAATTTAGATGTTAAAATGCTCAACTATACATATTTTCTCAATGCATTATCGATTTGACTCGAAATATTGGTGATAAAATGAGAAAAAAAAAAACTTGAACCATGAACTTCAATCAATTCGACGCATTTTTCTCATTCTAATTTTTTAAAGCAAATTTTGTACATTGTAAGAAATTCAGTCTACACAAAACCACACAAAACATGAAAGTCAGTTTTGAAATATCAGTTGAATTTTCCAATAAAAAAAGAGACAAAAAAATACAACGTTTATTTGAATTGCATAAAAATATTCCATAAAACTATTGCTGCTAGGAGTGTTTCAAAAGGATTTCGATTCAATAGTTATTGAAATGTTTGTAGTTTTTGTTAAAGAATCATTGGAACTGAATGGAAGAAAGAACTATGCTCATGCTGAAACTAAAAAAAAAAAGAGCGTTTGAGAGAACAAAATCGGTTTGTGTTGAAATGAGTGAAAAAAAAGTGGCAAAAGCTTCAAAACCTTTAATAAACATTTCTATGTGCATTTTGATTAGTCAAACTCAATCACATTTTGAGGCGCACATTTCAAAACGAAAATATCAGCGCTATCGGCATTTTTTAATCTGATCAAATGAGCACGAGTTGCAATATGGAATTGAATGTATGAAAACGTTTCATATTGATTCGATGGAAAATCGAAATATGCGCTTGAATTTCTATTTCCATTTCTCTTTATATTTTTTTCTCAATTTCAAACAATTCGCTCGTTTGGTGGAAAAGCCGCCAAACCACACAAAATATCATAGCATTGAGTTACGAAATGTTGGAAAATTCTCCTCGCATGGAACAACAGTCTCTGCGTGAAACTACTGCACTAAAATTACAATTTGAACAGTTGGTCACGTACGATATCAAGTGGCACAAAATCATCGACGATGACTGCTTGAAAATTAAATGGTATCGTAAATGCTATTTCGATTGTGCCACAACATTGTTTTATTGATATTTGTGTGTTATTTTCTTTTGTAAATTGACTTTGTTCATCAATAAAACTCATACACAGAAAATACATTGAATTTTTTCCGTTTTTTTTTTTTTCATTTTTTCTGCTTTTCTGGTTAGTGCGCCTGGTGAATTGTTAAACATCAGTGAACTAGTAATAGCATATAAAAATTCAAATGGAGCAGTTAAATGTGGTAAATTATGATTTAGGTGAAATTATGATTGGCGGTGGCAGTTTGAAATAATTGAAATGAGAGAATTGTTTGGAAAATTGAGTGGAAATATGTATTTTAGATACAAACGCGAGTTCAACAGTCAAAAGGGTGAAATGGTTTATTTGTTTATTTTTGAAAATTCGATGCAATGTAATGAAGGGGAAAAATTGCTGAAACAACGCATTCAATTCGACGAATATCGTATGCATATTTGCCAAATACAGCACTTATCCTATTAACACATTTTGTCGACACGCAAACCATTGAGCGAAGAATTTATATTGTGTTGTTTATTGATTTTTTTTTTTGTTTGTTTGTATTTTTTGCATATTTTCTGATGGTCTTGCAAATTGACTGTTGCCAACTGGGAAAATCAAATCAATGGTTGAAATTATGCGAACTCGTTGTGTTTATGCACATATGAATTTTTAATTGGCGTGGTTTCTTTATTTTTCTTTTTGTTTTCATTTTTATTAATCGCCATTGGAATCATATTATTCTCTTTGCTGAATTGAATGTGATGCAATCATCATATTGAAAAGACATAAATTGAACACACAGATGATTTTGATTACGAAATGTTTGAAGAAGAGAGACAACAAGGCAGAATGATTCAGATAAAATGACAAAAATATCAATGGATAGAAGTAGATGTAGAGAAAAAGAGAGCGAAAGGAGTAGAAAGAGAGAGAGAGAGAGAGAGAGAGAGAGAGAGAGAGATATTAAATAGATGGAGAGTAGTGTCAAACATGCAGTTTGCTTCACCTTATCAATTGATGCAGGCAACGAGACTCGAATGAATGAATAAATGAATAGCATTCGACAAGCTGTCATGAGAGCGATTCAAAACTAACGTTCAATTGTTATGAAACAGAGATCAAGATTCAGCTGTCGGTCGACGTGTTGATTTCGAGACGAAGTACATATTCAAATCTCAGGTGACGATGACGACAGCTCTGGCGCAAACTTTGCCAATATAGTCAGATAGCATAACTTCGACAGCATTACATTTTCACATAGACAATATCAAAAATGAATGTCAAATATGGTTATGGTTATGCCAATGAATACAATTCGCCATTCATTTGCCATTGTTTTTGCATCTTTTCAATCGATGAATATGAAGTTTTAGTACTATTTGAATTTCACATTTTCTCAACACTGTCTCTACCCTCATTCCTTTCTCTCCCTCTCTTTCTCTTTCTCTCTCTCTCTCTCTCTCTCTCTCTCTTTCACTCTCTCTCTCTCATTCTTTCTCTCTCTCTCTCTCTCTCTCTCTCTCTCTTTCTCCTTCTCTCTTTTTCATTCAATAATATTGAAAATAAAGTGCATATTTACTTGCTTTCCACATACACCAAACTGATTTATCTTCGTTATTCTTGATTTTTTTTTCTTTCATTCTGTTTCTCAACAAATGCTATTTTCATATTGACATCATCATTCGTTTATGTTATTAAAAAAAAAGTGCGTGTGTGGTCGAGTCATCATATTCCATTGAGATGTCGTCTCAAAAAGTTTTAACGAAAAATTATCGTCATTTGAATAGATTTTTTTTTCTCATGTTTCTCTACGAAAGATTCTCCAACTAGATTGCAATATGACACACAAGTCTGAACATTTAATAACTTGTTTGAATGTAATGAATGTCTTCATTGAAAAGCTAGATTTTTTCTTTCTTGCATTTGAAAAAGTTTGGCGATCTGTTGTAACATCAAAAGGACATAAATTCATCATATTACTCAAAAAACCTTTCAGATCACACAAAGTAAAAAGAAACAAATTAATAGAAAGTTTTAGTTCATGAATGAATATCTAATATATAATTCAGTTCTTTTCTACTCATTTTAAGTTATTCTTTTATGTAAAATAGTTGAAGCCTAATGTTGTAGTAAAGAAATGTACACAACGCAAACAATGCAATTTATTCAGCTAGAATGATGAACAAAACGAAAACAATTTTGTTCATTTTACTTTGATGATTAATAATGAAGAGTGTATCTTCGCCTTTTTCATGAATAAATGAGTATCGCAATGACGACTTGCTTCAAAGCAAATATTTTTGCTCTTGTGGTGGACAGAAAGAAAAAAAAAATTCTTAGCTTTGTAAGATTTAACCATTTCAATTTCCATGTCTCGAAATATGAACGAATACCGCTATGAGTGAAATTACAGTACAAATCGAAAACTCAAAAGACTACGTTTTAAATTGCCGTAGCAACTGAATAAAAAAAAAAAATAAGCATGCAATTTTAAAATTGCATCATGAAACCCGTGAATACGAAGATTACAGTGACACACTGACTACACCTTTCAGTCGCTGTTTAGTGCACAAACATTGTTGTAAACACCGCGATGCAAACGACTTCATATACATATGAAAATCGCATAGAAAAATCAATGTGATTACTATCGATTGCGTTGCGCATACATTTCATATTTAATTTCTGCCTCAGAGCAATTAGCCAGTCCCCTTTTTTCATAAATTTGCATATTTCAAAGAGAGAAGAAGAAACAAAAATGAAATGAAACGCAAATATCTTATAATCTTACATATTCCACAACACTTCGTTTATTCAATCGATTTAAAGCAGTGTATCAGTGTGGACAATCTGATGATTTAAATGTATTTTTATCGATAGATCAAAGATAAACCATATTTTTCATGCGAAACAAAATTGTGTTTTTTCAGTTTTTTTTTTTCTCTTTTTTTGTTGTATTCGATCCAATCTGTAAGACCTTAATACGTCGCTCGGTGTGAATGCATAACAGCAAAAGTGGGCTGGTTGATAACTACGAATCGAAATCAATTTATACAGTTTTTGTACTTTCCGCCTCTAATTCCAAGACTCATTGTTGCCGGTATTATTAAGTATAACGAAGAGAAAATGTGAAAAGAGAGAGAGAGAGAGAAGACACACTGTTACAATTATTTTACAATGATGTAGATATCCAATGTGAATCAAGTATTAAAATAGATTGTATATCAATGGTATATCTTGTGGCTCTTTTCTAACTTTATGCCAACCGGTTGGCATTTAAATCGATGTAGATGAAAATGTACATTTACAATAAGCGTGGTACGGAATCTATAAAAAAAATAATAATAAACTATAAGCAATTACGTTAACGTTAATACTGTTTCACTTCCATTCGAAAATATCGTGTAGTTAAATTCATTTTGAAAATTGTGGAATTGTGCATTCCATGATTGGACAAAAGTCTATTTACTGAAATGGAAAACGGGCTGTAAATGAGTGGTAATCAAAACCGACACTGACATCCGATTGCATTGCAAGATGCAATTAAAACTTCAACATGAAATCGAATTGATGGTATAATTGGTGGAGTTTTCATTCGCCGGTTGTTATTGCCACTATATCAATTCATCAGTGTGAAAACTTGATCACTTTTGCACTTAATATGTTAAATACAATTTAGTAAAATTGAAATTCGGAAGACTGTTGTTTCAGATTAAATGTGAGTCTCAACGATATTCACGTGGTTGGTATGAAATATAAAGAAAAAAAAAAAAATAGCAACAACATCAGAAGTAGCCGAGAATAGAAATCATTAAGTGTAGCTTAGCATGAATTATCTATATCATTGCTTCCGACATTCTACACCTTTCGGCCAGATGGATTTAGTCGATTGAAATTGAAACGCATTCAATTGAAAACATCGATTAAATGCAACAGCAGTCACAATACATTGATGAAGAAAAAGAAACGAAACAATTAAAGAGTTAATTTAGTTTTAATTGCATTTCAGTTACCATAGATGTGCGTGTTTCTTTCATTCGATTTGTTGTTTTTTTTTTTCTTTCTCTGCACATGGTGCGAGTGTTTAAGTATCCTTTGACTGAATGGGCTAGAATCAGCTAGAACTTGTTTTGATTATACTATTGCGTTACTGTCTATTGAGCCAATCAAATAACCATACCGTGTCAATCGTATCTCGTTTGATTTCTTTATAAATATCACATTGTACGGATTTTTTTCTTCTTTTTTCGAATTCGAGTTTTTCAATTCATGTCTATGTTTCAATGCAAAGCGGCCGGTCAAAGCGGTAAATTATTTATCGATGTTTTAATTCAGACTGACAAGTGGCAGAAATGATTGCAAACTGATAGAAAATGAAAAATGATTTTGCTTGCATGCACTTGGTAAAATGCGAATAGAAAGAGAGAGAGAGAGAGAGAGAGAGAGAGAGAGAGAGAGAGAGAAAGAGAAAGAGAAAGAAGGAGACAGAGAGACATAGACAAAAAGGGAAAAATGGAGATTGAAAAGCAAAAAAAGGGAGATAGAAGCGTTGCTCATTTTGGAAATAGCAAGAATGACGTACGTTAACCAACAACTTATTTGTTAATGTTTGTAATTAAAATACTTATCATATTTTCAATATCATTAAATCAAGTTAATTTGATTGTAATGCTCATTTGCGGTTTGATTTGTTGTGAATAGAAACATTCTTATGAATTTATACGGTAATTTTCAAGCGTGACAATTTGACGGTCGGCACTCTTATTGATTTCATTCTTCATTTCAGCAGGTGCATTATGAAATTATGCAATGAATTCCTTCCTTTCCGCACATACTGCTAAATAACCGGATGATCTATACGTAAAAAGAAACCACAAATTCATGTTCATTGCTTACATTCACACTCACACTCAATCGGCATTGCAAAAATAATTTCACCATGTAAAGTGCTTTGTATCGTTAAACATTTTATGTTTCAATGAATTTTATAGTTTATTTCATTGGCATGCGTATGCGTATAAACATATAAAAAAGGTGATTGTCTTTTTGTTAGCAAATCGTAAATTATATGCAATAATGAGAAAAATCACTTGATTTTTAATGCAAACACATTTATGTTCGATGTGCGCCATACGACATCACACTTGAGATTGACACCGAAACCAGAAAGAAGAGGGAGAGAGAGAGTGAGAGAGAGAAATGCTATGCTAAACCATGTACGTTCTCTTGAATGCAAGACTGACAGTCTGTGTAATCTTGGGCTTAGTGTGTCTAGAATGGTATTTTCAAGTCACTTGGAATATTTGAACTTGCGAACGACATCATGGAATGCAAAATTTGCTGTAAAAGTATGCGCATTATTTCAATACCGCTTGATTCTTTTTTTTTGCTCAATCATCTTAAAACATCGTACACGATATTGCAGTGTATTTATGTGGCTTTTGTTAAATTGTATCTAATTCGTTGTTCTCATTCACATGTTGAATAAATAATTTACTTAAGAGACCGACGCGCATTTAATTCATTCCACTAAATCAATTGTGTTGTAGTTTTTGCTCGTACGACACTTTGGTGAACGACAACATCATGACAAAAGATGCACACTTACACAGTTATCGCGTTAAAAGCATAAGGTATTTGATTGTTGACTTTAGCATCGTAGGTGTGCTCATAAATGAAATTTTAATTATGTTACAAGCAACAATTTGCGTATGGCATTTCGCATCATCATTGCAATTAAACCATTGAATAATTATGTTGACAAGAACGTTTCATGTAATTGATTTATAATTATTTTTTCATTGTATGTGTGGCCGTACATTTTACATTAACTGTAAAATTGCTCATCTTTTCAACATTTTCATTATTTACGTGAAATGTGTGATGCAGTTTCTCAGTTTTTATAACATCTTTTGAACTTTAATGGCCTTGCTAAGAATGGACCAAATCAAACAAAATCACTACCGAATTTCGAATAGAAAAAGCATTGAACTTTTTTTCAAATCCATTTTTTCCTTTAAAATCTTCATTTATACCTTTGGATCTTCTTTTTCAGTTCTTTGGTCGGTTTCGGTATAATCCCTTAGGTCGTTTGATGAAATGTGATTCAGAGAGTCAAAGGAAAAAAAAATTCCCCAAACTATACGCTTTCAAGTGCTATCAGTGGAATTACTTTTGTAAAAAAGCAAACACTCATCGGAACATCAATTCAAGATTTATCCAACTGAATGTTACAAATGATGCACCCACTCAACTTTTTGAACTAACAACATGTTTTTTTACTTCGTCCTTTTTTCGTTCTTTTGAAAACTCAACTGGGATCATTTTTTATTTTTACAGAATTTATTCATCTAATTATAGACAAACACATTGACTTTGAAGCGAACGATTTTTTTTTTTCACTTTCTTATTTTTTATTTTATTTATTTTTCCATAAAAAAAAAGAAAAAAAACTTTTTCTATAATAATCACGAGATGGAAAATTTTATTTCGTTGATTATGAAATTGGAATCAAAAATATAAAGTTCTCGAGTTGACAGTATTTTGCGTTATCAGATGCGCCATTCTTTTGTTTAAATTTCAAAATTAATCAATGATAATGGTTCATTTATCAAGTAAAAAATTGGAAATTCAAGTAAGAAATCAAATTTCATTCAATCGGACACATGGTGGGAAAATTTTTTCACAATATTTACCTTGTGACAGAGAATAAATAATGTTAAAAAATGACTTTATTATTTAAATTTCTCTTCTTTTCATGAATGGAATGAACTTTTCTGCAGAAAAAATTGAGTAAATTATATCAATTTGGCGAGATACCTTAAAGAAAAAAAGTTTAACTAGAATGTCACGTTTTATACGTTCGACGGTATGACTTATGCACCGGATATAACAGGTGAATGAAGCCAAATTAAATTTCATTGTTAAATTTTGTTATACAATCCATTCGCCAAAGGTTTATGTAAACTGAATCAAAATTTTCTTTCTGAATATCAGCTTCAATATACATTTAGATGCAATATTTATTTGTCTGTGTCTGTATTTGCATGCCGTCAAGTTACTTCAAAGTTTTTAGAGAGAAAAACCGACAGCAAAATGAAATTATGGAAATCGGTCTTTGTTCCACTTTCTCCATATTTTATTTTGCTTGTATAAAATGGCAGAGAGCTTACCATTCAAATCTATCTTTTACTTCTAGTGAAAAATTAACCAACAGATAAGAGTGGAAAAAGAGCATCGAAAATACATTGATAATCTTTAAAGTGCAACTACTTTACGTTTAGGATTAGAGTTTTCTGGTTTTGGCCGTTCACCATCCCCCCCCTCTCTCTCTTCTCTCTCCTCCACTCCTCTCAAAAAATGAACGGGAAATATTTTAATATTCAAGTGCAAGTGGCTGAAAGAAAGTGTTGCGCTGAAAAGCCATTGGCTTATGTTTGGGGATTGTATAAATGTTTGAACGTGTTCAAAATCCGGCTATATTTAGCCGACATAGTAAATTGTTTGCATTTGGCCAATTGACAAGCTCTCTCTCACTCTCTCTCTCTATCTTTCTTTATCTCTCTCTCACTCTCTCTCTTTCTCCCTATCTCTCCCTCTCTCTCTCTCTCTATTTTTTCAAAAGAGAAAAAAAAAACGCATCCATAATATATTCTCATTCACCTAAGTCACGAACACTTTAATCTCTTAAATGCAAATTCGACACTTATTCTGTCTGGCCGATGGGATTTTGAAAGTTGCAAACAGTGTTTGTGTCAACCAAATGATGGACTGATGGTTGTAGATTTGAAAAGTCTTTGGTTTTGTATGAAAAACATAAAGACCATATTTTATACATCATTTATGTGAAAAACTTTTCGAATTGAATTCACAAATGAATACCAATTTTAATTGAATACTGTTGATGCTTCATTGAAATTCTTCATAAAGTTTCAATTCGTTGTAAACCTAGTGAAATATTTATTTTTGACTCGAATTGAACTAATTCAACTTGAATTGAATAATTTCTACTGAAAATAGAATTTTTCCACCCAGAAGACGTATTTTCATAATTCAAATGGAAGTAAATATTTGTTTGGAAACTTGTAAACTCTAGTTATTTACCATTCACTTCATCCATTTCAGAATTACCATCAGAGTTACCTTAATATTTAAGTTTCAAAATCATCCTCAAAAAGAAATTGTAATTGATTGGTATTTGTTCGATAACTACCATGTGATTTTCCATTCAAACGGAGTCATCAATCAATCAGTCTTTTCACCCTTTGTTAGATAAATTGATTCCATTCCAATCGCATTTTTTTTTTTTGTTTCGCATCGCAAAATACCATTTGATGGAAAACTTTGCCGACGCGATGCATTGAAACGATACTAATCATGTTGAGATTTATTGAATTTTCCGTATTGACCATCTTTGTTTGGGAGAAACATATAACGCTGACAAAGAACAGAGACTGTTGCAAAAAAAAAGAAAAAAAAAAAAACTTAGGGAAAAACTAATCCCACATAACAGATGTGCAAAAAAATATGTCAAATCAATATCTATCAAATAAATGGAAGAAAAAACAACAATTCTCTCAATACCAAAATCGTTTCCTGAATCTTCAATTTCTAATAATGTAGCCGAATATTTCCAGGAAAAATGTAATATCAACATTCATTGATTGAACGATAATAATGTATTATTAATAAGGTGTTTTCAAATGAATTTGTCACAAATTGTAGTTCTGAGAATAAAGAAACACCAATCAAATCATATATAATTCGATTGTTAGTTGTTTTGAATCGAAGTCAAAATTTCATGAGTGGTTGGATGCACAATGATTGTGTTTGATTGCTTGTTCCCTTTTGCATTGAATTTGAATCGTTGACGAACCATCGATTCGAGTATCTTCACCCGAAAAAAAAACACACACACACACTCGTCTCTTGGAATGTACGGTCAAATTTCCTTTTATTTTGGTTTATTTCAAAAAGCATCGCCTTAGAACATCAATCTTTCGAAAGTCGATTTGGTTCGTATGCTATCATTCCTTGATTTGGTTCTGTTGTCATGAAAATTATTCGCATAAAATCCTATTATT
>JAQOWM010000833.1:0-215396 GCA_029041755.1 Resseliella maxima | reverse complement strand
AAACAAGTTGGAAAACAGTATCTATTGATGTTATGTGGTCTTCACATTTACGTTTGTAGAGGGCGTTGAATTTTGTCTATCACCATAATTTGTCTCATTGATAAAATTGATGAATGGTTGTCTAGTGCATCAGAAAATGATGAACCCCCCAGCGAAGCATATGAATATGCTATGCATAATTGGTGTTGAAGCTAATGATAAAGATGCTAAAAACAAAGAGCCAATTTGTTCAATTTGCTTTTTTGATATTCGGAATGATTCATTTGAACCAATTGTACTTTCATGTTCACACTTGGTTCATTGATCGTGCATTTTACGGAACATGACACGATTTCATAACAACCGATGCCCCGTGTGCAAACGCATTGTGGATTTGAACGATGTTCAAAGAGTGTTTTTCTCGTATCGCTGATTCATTATTTGAATTCAATTTAACATTTCAACAAAAAAAATGACAGTCATTTTTTTCATATCAATTTTATCGAACCCATCATAATTTCGAAATAGAAATTTGTCACAAGAATAACACACAATCGAATCAAAATCAATATATGTCAAATAAAGGTGAAACAAATGTGTATCGTTGACTTGACTCTTCATTTGAATGAAATCAGATTTTCAAATTGAAACTATTTTTTTTCTATTCATTTTAAATCAAACAAATGTTTCATAAGAACAATCGACATTCGAATCAAATTAAACTTAATTTCCAAGTGAAAGTGAAACATTATTTTATAATTTGATCTTCCAATTACATTCAAGTTAAATAATGTAACAAATAAATAAGGATCATTTTTTCAATTCTATTCTGTCAAATCCATCATAATTTCCAAATAAAATTTTGTCACAAGAACAACACACAATCGAATCAAAATCAATAGTATGTCAAATGAAGGTTGAACAAATGTGTGTCGTTGACTTGACTCTTCATTTGAATGAAAACAGAATTTCAAATTGAAACCATTTTTTTTTCATTCGATGTGATGACATCTATAATTTTAAATAAAAAAAATAGTTTGACAAGAACATTCGACATAAGAATCAAATTAAATTAAATTAAAAAAAAAAATCATAAAACAATAAAATTTTGCGAGAATTATTAGAGATACAAATCAACAGCTAATTTTCCAACTCTTTCAGAGATTTAAACAATAAAATGTAATCGTTTCAAAATATGGATGGTATTTTTTTATTTTGTATTTTCTTTACATGACAAATGGAAATTCATGGTAAGGAAACGTTAATAAATTTTTTTTTTTTTTCTCAAAATCCTTACAATCTAGTATTTCAAATTGATTTTTTGAATCTTTTCCCCATTTTTTAATGTTCAAAATTTTGATTGGCCAAATAATATACATCTTGGAAGTCCAAAATCAAGCGATTCATATGTCTTGCATCTTTTCCACCATAAATAATGACTTTTGGTGAATTATTCAATTCGGTAATAGCGTGTTCATCCAGAATATTCCAGAATCGTTTGGGTAGAAACATGTATGTGTTGTTTTCGAGAGTAATTTTTCGAATACGTTTTCCATGTGTTGTTTCCATCGAAGCAAAGTTGAGTACAATGTACTCTCCAACAGCTAGGTTGTCGAAACTTTTGTATAACTGCTTTACACAAGCGAACTTTAATTTATCCAGTGCGTTCATCTTTAATTCTTTTTTAACTGATCTGCTCTTGATGAATATTCTTACTATCAACTTTTCAATTTGGTCCGTTGATCTGAACGTATTCAAGTTTCAACTGAGACTGTTGCATTTTTTGTATACGAAAACATGATTTTATAAGAAAATTTTTACCCACCCCACCGTCAAAAAATGATATATGTATCGCTTTAAATTATTATTTTTTCATCCGAATTCTTTTTGAGGTGAATAACTCAGAGTTCATTGACACAATCAAAGCAAAACAAATATGTAATGAAAGCCACTGACTTAGCCAAAACAACATTAGGATGTTTTATAAATAATAACTACTGTTATTTTTTTTATAGAACATCGTCAGCGTTTATCCACGAATTATGAACGTCATCAAAACCCAACCATTTGACAAACAATTTTCCATTTTTTTCCGTATTATTTTTTCAATTATATATAAATTTGGATGTTTAGCTATTTTGAGTTCCTCAGCATAAAATGATCCTTTGATATCGTTTCCATCTAAATCAATTAGCAAATATGTTGTTGGATTTGTGTGTTGAATTTCATGAATTTTAAACACTTCTACGGTCCAATTTGCGGTGTACCCCTTATCGAATATTTGTTTATATTTGCTGATTCGTACCAAATCACCGAGTTTAAATTTGAAATTTTTCATTGGTTTCACCACCATGTTGTGATTGAAAACAGTTGCACGGAGATCTTGTTCATTATGTACAGTCACATCATTAGGTTTCATTTTAATTGTTCTATGTTTAGTGTGATTATATTCAGCGATTAATGATGGAAGAATATCTATCCATTTGTACGACCCGCGATAACTAAACTCTTTCCACATTTTATTTTTCAAAGTTCGATTAAATCTTTCAACAATTGTAGCTTTCTTCATAGTAAATGTTGAGTTTATTTTAATTTTCCTTTCATTCAACAGTTTTTTCATGGTTGTATTGTAAAATTCTTTCCGCATATCTACATGTAAATTATGGATTGGATGATCTATAGAATCTAAAATTGATTTCATTGCATGTGTCACTTCTTTTCCAGATTTGTTTTTAAGTGCATGCTTTCTTTGAAAATATATTTATAACTGTTAAAATATATTTCATATTTCTGTTTTTTGAGGCATATGGAATCATCTCTACTAAATCAGCTTGCAGAGTGTCATCTATTCTAATTACACAATGCTGCAAAAAAATTTTTTCATACTCAATCTTTCTAACTATGATTTTCTGTTAGTATATTGTGTTGCCATTCAAATTTTGAAAAAGTCATATCCGGTTGCTGAGTTATGACCCAAAATGTGAAAAAAGTCATTTTTTCGGTTTTTGGACCCTTCTCGAGGCCATAAATCACAAACCAGTTATCATATCCCAGAAAGTAGATACGTTTTGGAAAGGTGGCATCAACACAAACATTTTAAGTGTATGAAATTTGGTCAACATTTGTGGGTGCTATGGGCTCTCAAAGTGACGATCGCCGATTTTTCGACCAACTTTCACGGACTTGACGACCCATATCTCAGCAACCTTTTTCAAGTTTGATAGCTTAACTTTTAGGTACAATTGAGACGAACATTTTAAGACCATGAGCATGGAAATGTGTGATTTTTTTCAGAACATGCAATTTTTGACTTACCTTTCTTTTTTACCTCTTTTAAACTTACATATTTCGGGTATTTGTTTTCATATTATTGAAAGTACTTTTATACAATTATCGGCATAATAATGGGTCTTCAGAACGGAAACATAAAATACCCATGTTTCCTATGCAAATTTGATAGAAATGCTCCAAGAGATGAAGTGTTTAGCCGGAATGCTTGGCCGTTGCGAGACAGATCAGCAGTGAATAAATTTAATATTTTAGAATGGCCACTGGTTGACGATGAATCGAAGATATTATTGCCACCACTGCACATAAAAATCGGTTTAGCAACGCAATTTTTAAAGCGAATTGATGGAGAGAGCGCTGCATTTGAGATACTCGTCGAAACATTTCCTTATTTATCAACGGCTAAATTGAAGGCAGGAATTTTCAAATCATCATAAGGGAAACGTTCATTATTCAAATGTAGCTTCATATTAGAAATATTGTAATGATCAAATAAAGATGCATCACTACTAATAATGTTATTACGATTCGTTTGGAATGCAACAACAACAAATCGTGGCTTATTTACTTGAGTGGTTGTCTTTACACTCCACGTATGACGTGTAGTTTCAGGCATGACCGGCAATTCATATAAATCCCATGATCGGAATGGTAAAAGTAGACTTTCATTGCGAGAAATCATTTTATACATTTTCAATTTAGCTTTATCGCTTAACATCACATGCGGAATTTTCCAATGAATTTTATCGATTTTAAGCTGAAGGATATCGTTGTTTGATTTATAAAAATTTAGATTTGATCGACTTCGCACCAAACAACTACTGGAAATGGTACCCACTTTTTGTTGAACAATAGCAAGATTTTTGGTATAGAGGGAGCTTTCTTATGGATATTTCTATGTAGAATTTACAGCGCCCTCTCGACCATCTTACTAGAACAAATGACATTTCCCGATGTTGGCACCAAAATTAACTCATGCTTGCTATTCAGAATAATTTTATGAAAATCATCACAGAACCCAAAAAGAAATCGTAATGGAAGAATAACTCTATGTTTTCCTACTGTAATAGAAGTTTCACTGTGATTATTAACAAGTAGATATGGTCTCTCATCTGCCGATTTAAGAGCGATCATAGCTTTCAATGTGGATGTAATGCCCGGTAATTTACAACGATCAATTTCTACACCATTTATTTCATAACGCATTTCGCTGAGTAAAAATGCGAAACAATTGTATGCATATGTTGCCTCACCATCAGCAAATGGTGTGCCATCCGCTTTGCTTGTCGAATATTAAATAAATAAATAACTCTCTGATGGTAACACATTCAAATCTTGTGATTGTATAGTAATATGAATTTCATCATTGTTGTTGTATGTTGTTGTATATGGTGTATGTGTATGGGAATTGTTGGCTTACTATATCATCGTCTTGAACGATTTCATTTTTTACTTGCAAAATTTTACTTGACATTTTTTTTTCTTATTTTTGATTTTAACTTTCAATCCTAAAGTTTCCAAGAACTCTATATTTTTCTCATTTAAAACACTTTTGGTTGATGTGCTCTCCTTCACGGTTGGAATCGGAATAACAGCGGGATTAAATGATTGTGTGCTTTTATAGCTGTGATGACAATCGTGATATATAAACATTTTTTTTCTTGTCTCCAGTAAACGTACTTCTCAATCAGTAGTCAAACAATGAATAATGGATACTGGGTGTTTTCACATATTTTATGTATCTTTTTTTATATGGATACGACAAGTGATTTTTTCATTACGAAAGTTCACTAGTTTTCCATCTTGGTCAACTATAGAAATATATAGTTCGCTTATACGACGTTTAGTAACAGGTAAATATATGAGATGTTTTGACTGTTCGTTTATTTTGTAACCAGCTTCGACTGAAGGACTAAATTCATAAATCGTGTGAGTGCTTATACCTAGACCTCCCATCTGATTTTCCCATGAATGCGGGAATTGTTTTTCAAAAATGCGGAAATTGCGGGAATTAGAAAAAATTTTTTGGAAGAAATGCGGGAATCTAAAACTATTAAAAGGCATATAATATTTACCTTTTCTTCAATAGAAATTGATATTTTATTCAAAATAAATTATATATGGTTCATACCTTAAAATAAGGAATTACGATTTTTGAGTTTAGACCATTGCCTGATGAAACGGAATGATTCTTGAATGAAATTTTCACCTTTATGGTAAAATGACAACCTTCTACTTTTGGATTCAAGGCATAACACATCGGTAGAAAAGTTCGTTCCGTTTCTATGAGAGGGCGCTAGTAGAATTATAACCATATCATTTTTAGTTAGTATCAACCTTCAAACTAGATACGTGTATAAATTTGACAGCTGTCGGACTATTAGTTTATGAGATATAGCATTTTGAGTGATGCAACTTTTGTTATTTTAAAAAAAATGGATAAAAAGGAATTTCGTGTGTTAATGAAACACTATTTTTTCATGAAAAAAAATCCTGCCGAAACCAAAAAGTGGCTTGATGAGTGTTATCCGGACTCTGCGCCAAACGAAAGAACCATTCGTAAGTGGTTTGCTAAATTCCATACAGGCCATATGAGCACCGAAGACGATGAACGCAGTGGACGTCCAAAAGAGGTGGTTACACCGGAAAACATAGAAAAAATCCACAATTTGGTTCGAAATGAACGTAAACTAAAATTGAGTGAGATAGCTGACATCATGAAGATATCAAAAGAACGTGTACATCATATTTTACACGAACATTTGGGTATGAGAAAGCTGTTTTCCAAATGGGTGCCGCGTTTGCTCACAAAACTTCAAAAAGACGATCGTGTCGATGATTCTAAGCGCTGTTTGGAACTGTTTAAGCGCAATAAACAGGAATTTTTGCGTCGGTATGTGACAATGGATGAAACATGGATCCACCACTACACTCCTGAATCAAATAGGCAATCAGCTGAATGGACAGAATCCGGTGAAAGCCGATCAAAGCGACCAAAGACGCAACAGTCGGCCGGTAAGGTTATGGCCTCTGTATTTTGGGATGCGCGTGGAATAATTTTCATCGACTATATTGAAAAAGGAAAAACAATCAACAGCGAATATTATATGAACTTATTGGAGCGTTTGAAGTCGGAAATCGCGAAAAAACGGCCTCACATGCAGAACAAAAAAGTGCTCTTTCACCAAGACAATGCACCGTGTCACAAGTCGTTTGCAAAAATGGAAAAATTGGTCGAATTGCACTTCGAATTGCTTCCTCATCCACCGTATTCTCCAGATCTGACCCCCAGCGACTACTATCTATTCAAGAATCTCAAAAACCAGCTCCGTGGAAAAAAATTTAAGACAAATGAAGAAGTCATCGCCGAAACTGAAGCGTATTTTGAGGGCCTTGACAAATCGTATTATAAAAAAGGTATCGAAATGTTAGAGAAACGTTGGACTGATTGTATCACTCTAAAAGGAGACTATCTTGATGAATAAAGTGGAATTTTGGGAAAAAAATGTGTTTTTCTTTCAAACGGAACGAAGTTTTCTACCGATGTGTTAAATTCAATAAATTCAGTTTCCAAATTTTCAAAAAATGAACAAATCAATCTGCAGTAATGATTTGTTGTACACTATTTAATACCACCCAAGCGTATTCTTTGAGTATTTCAGTGTTTTGCAACCATTCGTTTATATATTTCAAACAATGTTCTGGAATAATTATAAAAACGTCAATATTTTGTACATAAAATACTTTCGTGCATATTTACTCACCGTATAGCTCACGAGCTGTACGATAGTAACTGTAGTTTTTTTCCTCAAAATGCTTCATCTATGTACACATTTTCTTCGAAATCGGACAACATTTGAATTTTTGTGATTTTTGGCGTTTTTACTGACTTGAAAAAGTTCAAAAAACCCCCCCTTTTTTTATTTCAAAATATGTCTTTTTTTGGGGTCAGCTTTCACTTGGTGAAATATGAGCACCCTCAGATAACTAATTCGCTAAATACGCCCCTGTTTCCCACAACTTGTTATATTTTGTAGTGATCGGTGGCATTTTGTCGTAATCGAAATTTGCAATATTTGAATATCTAATTTCAATTCATTTAAAATAAAGTAATAAAAGAATCGACGCGAAAATACTTTTTAGACGACACACAAACCACTTCACTTAACTTTATTGTTTGGATTCAAATCACAATAGAACAAATTATGCTGGATAGTGGATACAGTGCGTTGAGTAGCTTACACAGAACTAAATTTATTATTCGCACCTATGCACGCACTGACTTGCGAGTTGCGACAAGCGTTCTTTGTTCTTATGCATTGTACCTACTATGATTGACATAGAACATCAATAACAAAATTTGATGTAAACAAAATGTGAAATGAAAATAAATCTTCTCAATTTAGTTTTTAAACAAATTCATACTTAAAATTTACATGCTTTAGACCTTTCTGTGATTGTTTATTTTATTTACTAGAATGAGCTCGACCCATGTTATTTGAATATTTATGTTCACATGAAATCGATTATGTATATGCCAAATAGTTCAAGTTTAAAATGACAGCCATCCATTGTATTGCATGAAACTCAAAAAATGAAACATCAAATTAGTTTTGAGTACAAAAATTAATTGATTTGCTTTATGATATGAAATGCTCTTGAAAAAATGATGATGAATTAACACATTTTTTCTAACATTTTTCAATTTTTCGGCCAAAAATATGAGTATTCATCAACAAAAATTGAAAAATAATTGAAATGCGGGAAAATCGTGAAAAAATTCGGGAAGCGGGAACCGATTCAAAATTTCCGGAATTCCTGGTTGTTCCCGCACGGATGGGAGGTCTATGTATAACGATACATAAATTCTCAATCTCTTTCTTCGCCACTCTCATATTCTATATCCCTTACTGTCTCTCTTTAACTTATTATTTATGCTACTCTTTCTCTGTTCATCTGCCACTGTGAATGATCTGGATTTTTTATAACCGATTTATCGGTTTAAAATCAAACCTGAATAATTTTTGAGTTTTAATTAACCCGGAATTCGGGGTTTTCCGATATTTTTTGTGAGTGTTCTCCCCTTTTTTCTCTCTTTCTTTTTCCCTATCTTTCTTTCTCTTCTTACCTCTTTCTCTCAATATGCTTCTCCATCTGTATAATTCTTCATTTCTTTCTCTGTTCCTCTCTTGCTATGCGTCAAAAATTTATGAACACGTTCATCGTGCTCCATTAACATTTTCAGTGGTAAACCACGATATATGAAGGTGGTATCCATGTTCTTCTCCAATCTAAGAACTTTTTAATTGATACCATACCATATGCCATATCGACTATTTTCATCCGAAAATAGCGTTTTTGACCATAATGGTAGATCGCGTGGTGCCTATACCACAGCCTGCCCAAGACCTTTCCAATGGTACCCGGGGTTCCCAGATCGGTTGAGCCGTTCAAGAGATTACCCCGAACCATGGGGATGGACACCAATGCTATAGAGACAACATATTTTATACAGAGAAAAAGATCTACATGAGAAATGTACAGATCCTATGTATTTAGATAGGGAAATTTGTTAACAAAATGTTGCGTTGACACTGTACATTTTATATGGCAGTTAGTTGCATTGAAAACGCTAATTTGCTAATGGTGTCCATCCCCGTGCCCCGAACATCTTACATACATAATTTCATTTTTATATACTAGTATATAGATATATAGATAGATGGATAAACTTCTTATTTGGAAAATGAACAAAAATTATATCATTTTTTAATCATCTACTTAATATTGTATTATCTATTAGAATATTTTCCATTCTCCTATATTTTTAAAAATAAAATATAGTCACTATGGTAAGCTGATAGTAAGTATGTGTATGGCAAAGGATTTTCAAGCTTTCATAGTTTTAACATTTATACTATTTCGATTATTTAAAGAACTTCATAGAAAAACTGCCTGCTTCCGATTTTCTTGTTTAAACTTTTCTTCGAAAATCATAATAACTGCGTAGTATTGTTTTATAGCACGGGTGAGCTTTTGATAATGGAATCGCTAAAAATAAATGCGGCGTATTAAACTGTCCGTAGTCGAATCGAAGCATTCCTGATTATTTTCGTCGCCGAACGAAACGAAACATAATATTATTACTCAAACAAAACGAAACAATTGCACTTTTATTTTGCCATACAACGTTATAGCAGCTTGCATAGAAAAATGTCAAGTTCCGTTTTAATATTTTAATTGTATCTTCAGGGGTCCTAACTAAGAATTTTCAATTTTTTGGTTGATTATTTTTTTTACAAATATTGTTCTGAGCAAAAAATATATAGTTTTGAAAATCTATAGTGTGGTAAAAATTGCTAGTTGAATGCATTACATGAATTATTAATTTATATGTAATATTTAAGAACATTTTTGAATTTTTCACATATTTAATTATTCCAAGGCTACATTTACGATTATGCGATTATGAGTAAGATTTACTTGTTTGCGGATAACTGAGTTTCAAATTACACATTTTTAATTGATATTTAATTTAATTTTATTGAATTTTTCATTTGGTTTACATTTGATTTCTATTTCATCATTCGATACTCCATTATGTTATTTTACTTCTTTCAGTATTTCTGAAATAAGCGGTTTGGAGCACTGGCATTGTTTTAGGCAGTGGCAGGTTTTTTTGGACGTGATAATTCTTCCAAAGCTCTAATTTCCTCTGAAATATTTTTTAATATTTTTTTTTATTTTAAGTTTTTAAAAATGTAAATCAATTTTGTAATAAAATTACCTTCATAACGTTTCTTTTTTTCAATTGCCAGCTGTGCATCTTGAACGACTTTCTTCTCGGCTTCAATCTTACGATTTAAAGTTTCTTTCTTCGACAACCGACTATGGTGATAAGCACCATATAATATACCAGTGGTTAGCAGAGTCCAACGGCCGAACTAAAAAGAAAGATGATTTTTTTTATAACAATTGTTTCACGGTTAGAAAATACTTTTTCTATCTCAATTAGAAAGCCTATTTTATTTCCAATTACATAAGCATGATGGTAACCTCACTTATTTGGAAAAAATACAATTAGTGCATATTTTTGAAATATATTTTATGTTCATTTTTTAGTATTAAAATGGTAATTTACTTACGCGAATCAATGGTGAGACATTAACTGGTGGTGGAAGTACTGCTGATGATGACATTTTCTCGATTCGATTGGTTTCGCAAATTTGAGAATTTCGGAACTGAATAATCGATTCTGTTTTATACTCAGATAATGACAGATTGACAGATACGTCTGAATGTGAGAAAGAATGAAGATGAAGACATAGCTTCATAATAATAATGAATTTCACTTACAGATGTCGTCTTTTCATTCGAGCAACATGATTTTTGCTATTATTTTTTAAATCTATCTTCTGAAGTTAAAATACTAAAATAACGTTATTCTTATTTTGGCTAAGTTACTTTCTCATTGTAGCTGGCTAATTACAGTTTTATATGTGTATTTCGTTATGGAAATGAAGAAAAATATATTTGTCTTTGGATAATGATTCCAGAATAAAATTAACTCAAAAGAAAATTTTATGGTGAAAAATGTAAAAAGACGTGAATAAAAAAGATGACAGTCATCTTTTTTCTCCTCAGATATAATATGAATTCATATATAAGACAAAGCCTGAAAAAAGATGGTCAGATATCAGAAAGAATTAAATATTTTAGAATGAATGTATCGACTGTATTTTTAAAATAATAACAATTTGTACAATTGCCCACATTGTTCTCGACTACTTTCAACAATGTGAAAAAATTAAAAATTCAATTCAACACATTGATTGTACTAATCGGTTTTCCCAAAAATAAATTCTCTAGTAAATTAGCATCAATACTGATTTGATACATTTCAATCTCTTTTTGGAAATTTAAAATCCATATACCATCAATTACTAGAGCTATTCACTCATTCCATTGCCAATTATCACAACAATTCATTTATTCTTTGTTCATATAAATAAAATTATGAATAGTAATGATAAATAAATTAATTTATGAATTATTGTGTTTAACCTAAATTATCATATTCAAATAATAGATGCCAATAATAAATAAATAAGAAAACGCTACTAGATGGATTTCAAATAGCCATAAAATATACTATAAAATAAAAAACAAATGTCAAAAAGAAAAACTATTTCAAAGATATTTTGTTTCAAAAAGCTATAATATATATTAGGGTGTCCAAAGAAATCAAATCTAAAGCATCAGCAATATAAATAGAAAATAATATTGCTAAATTAATATTTTTGTACAACAAATATGATATGAAATTGCTTTGTTTGCTTCTACACCAAAAAAACAAATTTTGTAACAAAATACCTAACCTCAAACTTTAGGAATTAAATTCAATTGACGTAATGAATAATAAAAAAATAACTTGAATACTTTAATGAAAATGCAATTACTTTTTGAAATGTGAAAATTAAAAAATAATTTTTTTTTCAATTAAATAAGTAGGTAACGTTGCAAGTGAAAAAAGGGAATAAAATGGTTGTGGCGCGCTTTTGATGTCACAGAAGTAGCTCTCAGTGTGTTACCTAATAGTTAATAACCATGAATATAATTCGGTTTGAGCTATTTTAATTAATAAACGATATTTACTTACCATAATATGATGCATTTTAAAAACATCTCCATCAATAGGTGATTAATGTCGAACCGATTGAAAAAGATTTGAATTATGACGGATCCAATGTACTGACAAGCTAGCCCAATCAGTCCAAGGCTAGCAAAGATCATTAAAATCTATCGTTAAAAACTAATTCTTGAAATTATGTTTTTGATTTGAATTGGAATAGTTCTGGTGATGACTTTAAAATGCAATTCCTTCATTACGTCTTGGTCTCACCAGTGCTGCATGTTTCGGCAAACCAAACAGTTTACAATGACCTTTATAAGGAAATAAAAAAAAAAAATGAGATTAATATTTTAAAAAAGACACTATTTTTGATTTTTGAAAAAAGTCGAATCAGAAAACGCCAGCACTTGAAAAAACGATCACTTACCTTTGCAGCTGATATGTCACAGTGTCATACTGTTTTGAGCCCATTTGGTTGCACTGCAGCGTCGTTCATTCTATCATTAACAGGATTTGGTTGCCAGTTTTTGAAAATACTTTGATTTTTTCACACCAATCTTGAAAATATGAAGCCGGTTCTATTTCCGGTCACAACGGCTGCAATTGCATTTCCCTGCAGTGCCATTTCTCGCCAAATTCGCATAATAGAAATACGTTTCATCTGAAATACACGATAACTCGCTTTGGTCACGATTGTTGGTGGTAATTCCACTATATCTGCGGATCACCTCTTCATCATTGACTTCGACAGCTGGTATTTTTGGCGTGTCATACAAAACCGAACAGGATACACCATCGGTTACGATTGCATTTCCAAATGTCTTCTTATACTTGACAAGGCTGTTTATCTTATCCATGTCGCAGAATAAACTCCAACTACCGATTTTGTTCCAACGAAATTCGGTCTCTGTGATGTTGATTTCCTTGACTTGGTGCAGAAATTATTTGTGTTAGTATTAACATTTAATTCCGAAAGTTTTGTTTGGTTGAATTGTATATTAGACCAAATTCGCCATTCAAAGTTTTTGAGAATATAGTTAATGCAATGATTTTCTTATTATCGAAATCAGTTCACAAAGATTCAATTAATGTATTAGGTGATTTCAATTTGCCCGATTTATTGTGGATTTCGAATGACATTGATAATCCAAACATGTTCTACCCTATTGCTGTTTATTTTGGATTCCTTTCATGAGTTTGGATTATCACAAATAAATAGTTTTTCAAATGATAATGGTAAAATGTTGGATTTGATCTGGACAAATGATCCAGACTTGTTGTATTGCATAAATAGTGATATTTTCTTGGTAAAGTCTGAGGTTCATCACAAGTCCATTGATATTGTCATTTATGGAGATTAAAGTGATAATAATTTCAATCATTGTTTTTATCGTGATTTTAGAAATGCTTATTATAAATGATTGTTTCAACAATATTGATTGGGATTTGTTATTTTCTGATGACTCACTTGATGAAAATTTAAACAATTTTTATTCTCGTGTCAATAATGCAATAGATTCTCATTTTAAATTGAAGAAAAGAATGGTTTCTACACATCCAAAGTGGTTTGATTCAACTATGATTAATTTAAAAAATAAATTTAATAATCTGCGTAAAAAAGGCATCAATCAATGGAAGATGACAATTATTTTAAAAATGCTCGCACAGAATATAATAGATATTCTCGTATCGCTTATAATAACTATAAGATGAAAATGCAATAAGAAAAACTACCAATGACTTACCGAATGAAATGCATTTTCATAAACGGAAGTCGTGCAAAGATAGGGAAATTGCAAATCTTTTTGCTGAAATTTTCGCTTCTGCATATACTCGACATAATTTTAGCTTATCTGATATATGTAATATCGGAAGTTTTGAGGCTGTTGAGAATTTATGTCAAAATATTCCCAAATTGATTATTGATGAAAATGATATTATTCAGAAGATACTTGAAATACCAAATAATTTGATATCTGGTCCTGATCCTGATCTGTTGCCTAATTTGTTTATTAAAAAATGTATTGGTTCCTTGAGTAAACCAATTTTTGTTTTATTAAATAAATCACTCAAATTTGGTCATGTTCCTAGTTTGTGGAAATCTTCTTTCGTGAAACCAATATTTAAAAATGGTTCAAAAAATAATATTGAAAATTACAGAGGTGTTGCTTTACAAAATGTGATTCCAAAAATGTTGGAATCAAACAGATGCAATTTACATTGATGTTGCGAAAGCATTTGACTCTGTGAATATTGACCTTTTGATACATAAATTGAATATCATGGGATTAAATTCTCAATTTTTGAATTGGATAACTTCTTATATGAATGGTAGAAGACTAATTATCAAAGTAAATGATTGTGAATCAGATCCTATTGAAGTGTTTTCGGGAACGGGTCAGGGTTATCCCATTGCCGCAAGATTGTTTATATTTTTTATCGCTGATTTACCAAAATTTAGTATAACTCATCAATCCTTTCCACACCTATAGTACAAATTAATTTTCTTACCTCCCGAATGCTAACGACATTTTTACATTTTTATCGGCATCTCTATTAGGAATGAGTACGACATTTGCAGATGGTTCAGTTTTCATTAAAAACGGTAAGATGGCGTTAGCATTCGGGAGGTAAAAAAACTGATTTGTACTACAGGTGTGATCCTTTCGTTTGCTGATGATGTTAGACTTTCCCGTAACATAGATTTAAACCACAACAACAATTTAGTCAAAGCCAACAAGATACTAATTGGTATGGTCTTCCTTTTTGGAATCAGGCTTATCCAGTACCATACATGAGTCCAATGCAGTATCATCAATATGTAAATCCGGCGCAATTTCATCAGAATTTTGTACCGTATCAAATGTTCCAGCCCATTTCCCATTAATGAATATTTCAAATAATGATGCCAAGGGGAAGAATTGCATTTACTCGTGCAATGTTAATGGTTTGCGAACTAAAATTCCTGAATTTTTTTCTAATATTTTAATTAATGATTTTAAAATTTATTTGTTGTGTGAAACGCACTTAAATAGCACCATAGGTAATAGTGAAATTTTTCCGAACGACTTTGATGTTTTTCGTTGCGATCGAACGGATCTTACAGAGAGAGATCAAACCGTTAAAAAGTCTCATGGAGGTGGTGTTTTGATTGCAACTCACAAATCATTGAATGGTCAGTTTATTTTTGATGGTGAGCTTTTTGGTACGGAAATTATCTGTGTTTGTATAAGCATTAATTGCCGAAAGTTTTATTTGGTTGAATTGTATATTAGACCTAATTCACCATTTAAGATATTTGAGAATATAGTTAATGCTATAGATTTTTTGTTTCGAAATCAGTTCATAAAGATTCAATTATTGTTTCTGGTGATTTCAATTTGCCTGATCTGTTATGGATCACGGATGACATTGATAGTCCAAATGTTTCCTATCCTATTAATGCTTGTTCAAGGAAGGAATTATTTATTTTGGATTTCTTTCATGGATTTGGTTTGTCACAGATTAATGAAGTATCAAATGATAATGGTAAAATGTTGGATTTTATATGGACAAATGATTCAGATTTGATATATTGTTTAAATAGTGATATTTTTTTGGTAAATTCTGAAGTACATCATAAATCCATTGAAGTTGTCATTTCTGGATGTCAGAATAATGATAATAATTCCAATTTTTCTTTCTATCATGATTTTAGAAATGCAAATTATGATGAATTAAACAGTTGCTTCAAGAATATTGATTGGAATTTGATTTTATCCAACGTTTCACTGGATGATAATTTTAATAATTTTTTATTCTTGTGTTAATAATGCAATTAATTCTCATGTTAAATTGAAGAAAAGAATTACTTCAAATCACCCAAAATGGTTTGATTCAAATATGATTAATTTGAAAAATAAATTGAATAAATTGGGTAAAAAGAGACATAATTCGTTGAAAGATGACATTGATTTTAAATTGTCTCGTACGGAGTATAATAGATATTCACGCATTGCCTATAATAATTATAGGATGAAAATGGAGGAATTAATTGTTGATGATCCAATGGAATTTTTTAAATACGTTAATGATGTCAGAAGGACTACCAATGACTTTCCAAATGAAATGCATTATAAAGATCAAAAATCTTGCAAAAATAAAGATATTGCTAATCTTTTTGGTAAATTTTTTGGTTCAGCATATACTCAACACAATTTGAGTCCGTCTGAAATTTGTAATATTGGAAGCTTTGAAATAGTTATGAACTTATGTCATAATATTCCCAAATTGATTATTGATGAGTCTGTTATATTACAAAATGTACTAAATCTTCCAAATAATTTAATTTCTGGTCCTGATAGGTTGCCTAATTTGTTTATTAAAAGATGTATTGATGCACTTATCAAGCCAATTTTTTTTTTAATGGACAAATCACTTAAATTGGGTTATGATCCTGGCTTATGGAAGTCTTCTTTTGTAAAACCGATATTTAAAAGTGGATCGAGAAATAATATTGATAATTATAGGGGTGTGGCATTGCAAAATGTGATTCCAAAAATTTTGGATTCGATAATTGCGAAGCACTTGAATTTTCATATTAAGAACATTATAGATTCTAGCCAACATGGTTTTGTAAGAGGTAGATCGACTATTACAAATTTAGTAGAGTTTACTTCGCAAACTTTAAATGAGTTGAAGCCTCATAATCAAACTGATGCTATTTATATTGATGTTGCTAAAGCATTCGATTCAGTGAATGTTGACCTAAATATTAATATTTATTTATAATTTTCTAAATTTATTTAAATAAACCACCTTTGGCGAAGAAACGCTGTTCGGTGCAGTAGTAATAATAATAGCTACAAGTGATGACTGTTTAACTCTTCAAAAAAGTTTGGAGAATGTATTTACTATTTTAATTTGAATGAATTAAGGTTAAATGTTAAAAAAACGAAAATGATGATTTTTCATCGCTATGGTAACGTGATTGATTTCGATTATACCATTGGTGATTCAAAAATTGAAAGAGTTGATCAAATTAAGGATCTTGGTGTGATTTTGGATGAGAAACTTAATTTCAAAGCTCATATTGAATCCATGATAGCAAAAGCTAGATCTAGACTGGCTTGGATCAAGCGTTTTGCTAGAGATTTCAATTACCCATATATTATTAAATTATTATTTTTTAGTTTCGTTATTCCTATTTTAGAATATTGATCTAATGTTTGGAATACCCACAACTTGGGACAGGAAAGACGAATTGAATCTGTTCAGAAGCAATTATTGCTGTAAGCTTTAAGAAGATTCAAATGGAGTCATCGATTTCACCTCCCAAAATATGAACATAGATTGATGCTGTTACAAATGATTACTCTGAAAAATCGCAGAAGTGTTGCCTAAATAATGTTCATCCTGAAGCTGATCAAGTGTGAAATATGTTCGGAGTCTCTTTTGGAAAAGATACAATTTAGTATTCCATATCATTCTGTCAAAAATATTGAATTTTTGAAAATTCATGTTGTTAATCATGGCTATCAAAAAATATGCCTTTGAATATTTTAATTGAAACATTCAACAAATATTATTAAATATTATTATTTGAAAAATTTTGAATGAGTTTGTAATAGACTTTAATATCAGCTCGAAAGTAGTTAAGAAAAGATTGATTGAATTGTTTAAAAAACCAATGGATTAACCAACAATTGTTTATTTCATTTTGATTCATTTGTAGTTCAACAATCACAGAGACTTGCACCGAAATCATTAGGATTGTTGATTCGATACAATTATTGAATCAACTATTTTATGATAATTAATTGTAAATCTTTCAAAATAATTTAAATAAACCACCTTTGGCGAAGAAACGCTGTTTGGTGTAGTAACAATAATAATAATAAACCGAATAAACGAATTGAATTTTACAGTACTTATAATAAGAAATATGCGCCGCGAATAAAAAAAAATTTAAATTACTTCGAAGAGAAATAAAAACGAGGCGAGAAATGCTATCCACGTGGCCTGTATGCTCATGTGACTGATAAGATGCTGGCGATAATTAGCTCGAATGATTGACCCAAACCCCAATTTAACGCTTCAGTACTAATTGTTCTCGTTGACATTCTTTGTCGACACCATTGCTATCACACAATAAAAAAAATCGATCAGTAATGAAAAGTAACCACAATTTCCTTGAGCATTTTTTGCAATTATTAGGAAATTACTAAAAAAAATCAATTAAAGTAACTCACTGAAAAATAATGTTCACTAAATGACACCATCCGATGTGCCCATCTCCAATAAATCCAATAAAAAATAATGAAATTTCTTTTTATCACAAGAAAATTTGATTTAATTCAATCTAAGCGACTGACTTGGCCAAAATCTGATAATATGAGGCGAATTTTATTGAAAATTAACAGTAACAAATCAACATCGAATTGAATACTTGACACATTTGGAAATACAGAAATCCAAATCTACCACTGGATAATTTTTATTCCTTTAAAATGATTTCGTTATATGTTTCAATGTGACTGTTCATAAACAAATGGTCACCTGTTTTAGATATTTTAAGGCTATCAAAAATGTACAAACGATCACAAAGAATCCATTGATAGATAATTTTTTTGAAATGAACAGATTGGCCATAATCACAATGTAAAAAAAAAACATAATAAACACCGTTTATCAGAACATTCAATTTATCACAAATGAGAATCATTTCATTTCGTCGTTCTATTCTTCATTGATATACTGATATGAAACCATTTCACTTTGGTTGTTTTTTTATCAAGAACATGAACATAATGACACTGCTTTGAAAAAATTTCTCCATGTACAAAATCAAATATGATACACATTATTCATGTTTCAATAAAATAAAATAAAATCAAATCAAATGAGATTCCTAAAGCAAGAGAAAATCTACTGTAAATACAAAAATCATTTAAAACAACAAAGTTTGTATTTAAATTTGACGTTTTGAAATGTGTTTCAGATCTGTCAACATTCATAAACAATACATTGTGAACCATTCTAATGGTTCGTTTCTATATATACGAGGAGCAATAATAAAATTCATTTTTTGCTTCGGGAAGTGTTAATACTAGCAATTATTATTTTCATTTTCATATCGTTTCATAACGTCAATTGAATTCAATTCCTAAAGTTTGAGGTTAGGTATTGTCACAAAAGTGGCTTTCTAGGTGTAGAAGCAAACAAAGCAATTTCGTATTTTTTGTACGAAAATATTAATTTAGCAATATTATTTTCTATTTATTTTGCTAATACCCCAAAATTAAGATTTGATTTCCTTCGAGAAAATTACTCAGTACGACTGTCTTATCAAATGATACGTTTTTTTTACACAGAGATATTTTTTATTTTCAAATTTTCAAGTAAACGAAGACAAATCAACAAATATATCTAAAATGCAATCTACATACGAAATACCTATAATAGAGGACACCTCTAACATAACAATTGAAGAAGTGAAATTCGAACCAGGAATTGACGACAATGAAATTGTGTTCGAATTTGTTGAAACGAATTTAAACGTTTTTGACGATATGGAATTATCAAGAAAATGCATCCTTACAGAAAGAAATCCCTTATTAGTTCAAATTGATGCAACACAAATTGGTGAATTGAAATCAAATCTTGAAGACATCACATTAACTGTTAAGGAGGAATTGGTACCATCTAAAAAAGATATTGTGACTGCCTCCTTCCCCAAAATTAAGACAGTTGTTTGTAATAAAACGCTTTCCAAGAGCAATTTGCGGTAATGTTCAAATTTAATTTTTTAAAATTTGTATATTTTTTTCATCTCAATTCAAGGAAATTTTCAAATAAATAGACTATTACCCTTAATTACCTTTGGCTATCAAAAGTGAAAAATTTACCTATTACTCCTTTTCAATAGCTCATTGAACCGCGCCGCACCATTTCGATGATATACAGCGACCATTTCACATCACGTTCTGGTTCGCAATATGCGAATCACAATACACACCATTTGTTATATCTGTGGGGATAATCACACACTATTTATCGTGTAGTTAACGCTGACCTTTAACAATTGCGTTTGAGCGGCTTGATGCATTAGTTCAGAATTCGTATATATATCACACAATATATGATGTACATTATGATTCACATATTGCAAACCAACACGAGGTGTGGAACAGCCGAGAAATTTTATTTGCTAATCCAAAGTGAAGACATTTCAATTTTTAAAAATTAGATTCTACCAGTTGTCATCTCTAAGAAGTATCGTTCTTGGAATTATGTCATTCAAGAGTTCGCAATATTAAATATTGAATATTTGCTATGCATGTGAAATAGCTTTTTTAAAAAATGTTTTAAAAACATATTTTTTTCCGTTTACTGAAGTAAGACTCATTGATTTTCTAAAAGCAAAGTCTCACAAATGCGAATAATATTTTTCTCTTTGATTTTGTTTTCACAATTTTTCCAAATTATTTATATGTTTATTTTGTTTTCGTTGAGATACTACTTTTGAATATATTATATAAGGTGTATTCTGAAAACAAATTGTATAGTGAATTCAACGTTTTGGCTGAAGAATGCACTAATATTCGAATAAGGAAAGGAACAAAAGAAGATCCGGAATGTGTAGGTGAACGTGGATGGAAAACTTGTCCTATTTGTTATAAGAAACTCAGATGGAAAACGGATTTGGATGTACATTTGAGGTATGAAGATTTCTATTATTTCAAACGTTTTTTATTGAGCTTTTCATATTGAAAAAGGATACATACTGGAGAAAAACCATTTGAATGTCCATTTCATTTTTTTTATAACAATAGGATGCATACTGGTGAAAGGTGAGATCATTCAAATATTAGAAAAATCGTTTTTCAAACAAAATGTTTTTTAACAGACCTTTCGCTTGTCCATTTTGTTCAAAAAAATGCTCAAAAAAATCTAACGTTAAATCACACGTTCGCTCGAAACATCCCGAACAATTAAACGAATATACGAAGCAATGCAAAATCAAATCATATCAGCAATATTTGAAAATTGATGAATATACTACAAAAGAACTAGATTCAACGAATGGAAAATTGTATCAATGTGGCTTTTGTCGAAAGAGATTCCCTCGCAGATGTCATCTAGAAAACCACATAAGGTATCATCTATACTTTAATTCAAATGCTAATTCAATCCATCTCACTTTGTTTTTATATCAATAGGATGCATACTGGCGAAAGGTGAGGTGCATACCATTAAAATTTGAAAAAATCGCGCTCAGTTCAATTTTCATTGTTTTTAATAGACCTTTCGCTTGTCCGTTTTGCTCGAAAAAATGTTCTGTGAAGGCTAATGTGAAGGCGCATGTAAAATCAGTACATCCTGAACATGTTATTAAGTATCTTGAAATCATGAAGAAAATGTTTCATGAAAAATCAAACGAGGGTACAAGGATATCTGAAGACGATCTTATTTTTTTCCCTTCAACTCAGAATACACAAAACGCTCAGAATATAAATGAAATTGCAAGAGATTTGAATGATTCAGATAATGCAGAAATGTATGTGATGATGCATAATGCGTGTGATAAACCATTTCAATGTGGACATTGTGAGAAAAAATTCATAAGTTCCAACAAATTAAAACAGCATATCGATGATTTGAATCTTACCGTGATAAAAAATTCCAAAGGGATTTCCAATATGGATATAAATACAGCTTCAGTTGTTATGGAATGTAGGGAACATTTGCCAACAAATAAGAAAAATAAATTATGTTCAAAAAATATAAATTGTGATAGAAAATTGAAAGAATCAAAAGCAGAACCAATTTTCAGAAAAGAAATTAAATGGTTATGTTCATTCTGTTCGAAAGAATTTTCTATGAAACAATCTCTTCAAAGACACGAAGAGACACATTTACAAGAAGCTACTGGGAGAGGAAAATATAATTGCACTTTTTGTTCAAAACATTTTTCACAAAAGTGGACACTCAATTATCACATGAAGCTACACACTGGAGAAAAAGTTTTCGAATGCAAGACGTGCAATAAAACATTTTCAACAAAATGGGTGCTAACAAATCATGAAAGGATCCACAAAGGAGATAAGCCATTCAACTGTCAATTTTGCCCAAAAAAGGTATAAAAGTTCAATTAATATTTTATCATATTATATTATGTTATTATTATTATTTTCAGTTTTTGTACGTACACGACTTAAAAGATCATGAACGTATCCATACAGGTGAGAAGCCATTCAAATGTTCACTCTGCTCTAAGTATTTTGGTAATAAAAAGATCTTACGCATACATCAGTTAGTTCACACAGATGTCAAACCATTTGTTTGTAGTTATTGCGGAAAAAAATTCCGCCAAAAGCGACACTTGGGAGAACATATTCAAATTCACACAGAAAAGAAATTTAAATGCAGTGCGTGTGGTAAAAAATTTGCCCGAAGTGGCGATTTTAATCGTCACATGAGAAACCACAAATAAACGGAATGATCAAATCAAAATAAGATTTGTCTTTTATTATTTTATATTTGGTTTTTTTGTTTAAAAACAAATTTGTTCTTCTTGAAAAGTTCACATGCACTTGTACTTAAGGTATTAGAAATAACTAATTCTAAACTGAAAATTGATGATAGTTTCGTTGATAGATTAATTCTTATTTATAATAAACGATGTAAGCCACTAAAACTTAACCTATTTCGAATGTTTGCAAGTATTTATTTGCATTAATTTGCGATTAATATGTTCAAATATCAAGAAAATATTAAACATTCCATATTCATCAAAATAAATAGAAATGTGTTTTTTTACCATAAGAATAGTCAAGAATAGAAGTACTTTTTTTCATTTTATTCTTGTGTTATGAAAATAATTGTATTGATTAATTTCTATGTTTATTTCAAGTAAAAAATTCTGAAGTATTTTCAAATCCTTTCGAAACTTTCATTGCTTCTTATATTTAGATTGCATTGGATTGTTGCAAAAATAATTTTGTATATAAATCGTGTATAAAAGCATAAAGGTGAAATTGCACTGCATGTGTTTTCACAATATTGTGTGATATTCATTGTTTACCAATGATGGCTTAAGAGGCAATGAATTTCTTTACCTATGCGACTTTGATTGATGTAAAATAATATGAAATAATGTGTTTTTGAATTTTATATTAGGCGATGTTATCATTAGATGCTTTTGTCTATTCCAGTAGACGTTTTTGTCAATTTTATTAGACGATTGTGTGTAAAAAAAATTTATATATGCTATTAGACGTTTTTGTAAATTTTTTATTGTTATTATTATTATTATTTATATTACTGTACTAAACAGCGTTCCTTCGCCAAAGGTGGTTTATTTAAATAATGTCGAAAAATGTTTACAATTAGTTTAGAAAAAATTTTATTTATTTTTTATTTTTACTTTGATATTTTATTGAATTTTTTTTTTATTTTTGGAGTGATACTTGATTTGTTGTTGTCAAAATGCATTGTTGTGAAAGAGAAAATTGCAAAAGTGATAGGTTAAATGAATAGGAAACAAAAAAGGCTATTCCAGAGATTTTAAAATTAACTTTGCCAGTTTTCCATAAGATTCACCTTTTGCTGTTACCTGCGAACAACAACAACAACAACAACAACAACAACAACAACAACAACAACAACAACAACAACAACAACAACAACAACAACAACAACAACAACAACAACAACAACAACAACAACAACAACAACAACAACAACAACAACAACAACAACAACAACAACAACAACAACAACAACAACAACAACAACAACAACAACAACAACAACAACAACAACAACAACAACAACAACAACAACAACAACAACAACAACAACAACAACAACAACAACAACAACAACAACAACATTCATGTTAAGAACATTGTTGATACGAGTCAGCATGGTTTTGTTAAAGGAAGATCGACCATTACAAACATTGAATGAGTTGAGGCCACTTTTGACTCAGTGAATGTTGATCTTTTGATTCATAAGTTGAGGTTTCTTCTGATTTACCCAATTTCAGTGGTAATTCATCAATTCTTTCATTTGCTGATGATGTTAGACTTTCCCACCACATAACTTCGACTGAAGACTGTTTAACTACAAGAGAGTTTGAACAATGTTGTCGGCTTTTTTAAGAAGGATCACCTGAAGTTGAATGTTAAGAAAACAAAGATGATGGTATTTCATCGCTTTGGTAATGTCATTGATTTCAAATATACCATTGGTGATTCAATAATTGAAAGAGTTAATCAAATTAAAGACCTTGGTGTGATTTTGGATGAGAAATTTAATTTCAAAGCTCATATTGAATCCATGATAGCAAAAGCTAAATCAAGGCTGGCTTGGATCAAAGGTATATACCCATATTCAATTGAAGTTTTGTTTTTTAGTTTCGTCATTCCTATTCTAGAATATGGATCTCAGGTTTGGAACACTCACAACTTGGGACAGGCAAGACGAATTGAGTATGTTCAGAAGCAATTTTTGCTGTATGCTTTAAGAAGATTCAAATGGAATAATGGATTTCACCTCCCAAAGTATGAACATAGACTGCTGCTGTTACGAATGATTTCTTTAGAGAATCGCAGGAATATTGCTCAAATAATGTTCATCCTGAAGCTGATCAAGGGTGAAATTTGTTCGGATGTTCTTTTGGAAAAAATTCAATTCAGAATTCCATATCATTCTGTCAGAAATATTGAATTTTTAAGAATTCAATCTGTTAATCACATGCACGCGTCATGAACGTAGTATCAAATATGATACGATCGAAGCGCTATGTACTTTACATACATTTCAAATGTGATTTTTTAGTTCTGTAGTACACCGTCATTTCATGACGCGAGCATGGTTAATCATGGATATCAAAAACATATGCCTTTGAATATTTTAATTGAAACTTTCAACAAGTACTATAATGATAAAATGTTGAATGAGTTTGTAATAGACTTTAATGTCAGTTCGGAAGTAGTTAAGAAAAGATTGAATGAATTATTTATGAAACCAATAGATTAACCATTAATTGTTTGTTTCATTTCGATTCATTTTTGTAGTTCAGCAATCACAGAGACTTGCTCCGAAATCATTAGGATTGGCAATAGATTGTTGATTCGATACAATTATTGAATCAACTATTTTATGTAAATCAATTGTAAATATTTTTTAAAAAATTATTTAAATAAACCACCTTTGGCGAAGAAACGCTGTTTGGTGCAGTAATAATAATAATAAATAATAACTCTCCCTTTACAACGCCATCTCAACGGATGGAATTTGAACGATGGCAAGCAGAGACGTTGATGCTGTGTGAACAACGAATATGCGAGAGAGAGAATGTGACGTCAGCAACGGCAAACGGTATTCTCTCTCTCCCATATTCGTTGTTCAAACAGTATTAAACGGCAGCGACGGCATCAACGTCTCTGCTTGCCATACATTTTATATGAACAACAGCTATGTGTACCACAGACTCTTTCATACCGTTTGCCGTTGTTCATATAAAATGTATTGCATGTTGTAGAGATTTGTTTGGAACTTTATTCAGATGGCGTAAGCCACTGAAATTTGTCATTGTTATATAGTATAATCAGACTTTGGCCACTCATAAATCATTGAAAGGAAAATTGGTATTTGATGGAGAGTTATATGGTGCTGAAATTGTTTGCGTTTGTGTCAACATTGAACATAGGAAGTTTCACTTGGTTGAATTGTATATTAGACCTGATTCCCCATTTGAAATTTTTGAAAATATTGTTAATGCTTTAAAATGTTTATTCGAGAAAGACTATCATGAAGATTCAATTGTAATATTGGATGACTTTAATCTTTCGAATCCTTTATGGATCTCGAATGATATTGACAATCCAAATATTTCATATCCAACTAACGCGTGCTCCAGAAAGGAGTTACTGATGTTGGATTCCTTTCATGATTTTGGTTTATCACAAATTAATCGTTTTTCGAATAACAATGGTAATATGTTGGATTTAATTTGGACAAATGATCCTGACCTGTTGTTTTGCTTGGAAAGTGAAACCAATTTGGTCAACACTGAGATCCATCATAACCCAATTGAAATTGTTATTCCTAATTGTAATTTGAATATCGAAAATGAATTTAGTCATGGCACATATTTGGATTTTAGAAGTGCAATAAATGATTGTTTTTCTGATATTGACTGGAATTCATTGTTTTCTGATGATTCTTTGGATTGTAATTTGCAGTATTTTTATTCTTGTGTTAATAGTATCATTAATATATTAATATATATTATTCAAGGATCAGAAGTCAATCAAAAACAGTGATAATGCGAATTTATTTGCAAAATTTTTTGCTTCGGCATATACTCAACATAATTGAGTTCAAATGACATTGTAGTCTTGGGAGTCTTGATGGAATCATTAATTTGTGTCATAATATTCCAAAGTTGATGATTGATAAGAGTATAATTCTTCAAATTGTACTTGATTCACCAAATAATTTGATTTCTGGTCCTGATAAATTACCAAATTTGTTTATTAAAAAATGTAAAAAACTCTCATTATACCAATTTCTATTTTATTCAACAAATCACTTGAATTGGGTTATGTTCCTAGTGTTTGGAAGTCATCTTTTGTAAAACCAATATTTAAGAATGGTTTGAGAAACAATATTGAGAATTACAGAGGTTTAGCCTTGCAAAATGTAATTCCTAAAATGTTGGATTCAATAATGGCGAAACATATAAATTTTCACATTAAGAACATTGTTGATTCGAGTCAACATGGTTTTGTTAAGGGAAGAAAGAAGAAATGTCAAAGTTGATGCTTGTTTTTTTTTTCATTGCGCTTGATTGAATTTTTCTTTTTATCCAATTAAATGTATACATTCTATTTATATACGAATTAAATTATTTATGTTTAATCTCGGAAGTCTTTTTCAGTCGAGTAAATTAAAATTCGGTGTTTTTTTTATAAATTGCTTACCTTAGAAGCATTTTTCACGTATATTTGTTGTTGTTATAAAATGTCAAACCCATATTGTTGTGTTAATTCGAATTGCCATGGAGAAAAATTCAGTGGACTGTCCATTAAATGCAGTGACTGTATGGTATCACTTTTAGAATGTATTGCGGATTTTCCCGGAATTTTGAATTTCATAACTAGATTTGAGAGAATGCGAGGAAAAATGTTACCTATCGATCAAAGTATTTGATCTTGAAAGTGAAATTCGTGCAATGAAACAAAATAACCCGAAAACTGAAACATACTTTGAATTATCCGATGATAATAGTGATGTCTTCACACCGGGTTTAGAGAATAGATTCAAGAATCTTAAAAAATTCAATAATCCTAAATCAAGGAAATGATTCTTCAAGTTCGAATTATTTTGACATTGTTGATGAGATTGTGAAAATTATGAGATTGCTGAGTTTTGTAAAACATCTACGACAAATCATAAAAAGGTTGAACAACCGGAAAAAAAAAGCGGAAAAAATTGTTGTCTATCCAGTAAATGGAAGTAATTCATTGCATATCTTCAATTTTCCGAATGATTTCAAACCTTATGATATTGTAGCTATGATTTCAGCGAAGACCGAAATAAATTCTGATTCGTATAATGTTGAATTTGCAAGCAAAAGTAGATATAAGAAGAACAAGTATACAAGTTTCAAAATTTCAACATTGAAAAGAGAATTTTGTGATTTTTTGGCTGATCCTTATATTTGGTCACCAAATTATGCGGTTAAACCATTTGAAGAAAACATTGTGAACTCAAAACTGGAGATAATGTCAAAAAAGTTGATGAAAATAATTCTAAATCAAAGGGAAAAAACAAATCGAAAATAAATCCTTTGGTTCGCAGAACAATTCATCATTAAATGTGAATGAATTCAAGAATTTAAATAATAAAAAAATCAATATTCATTCGTCAAATGAATTCCGCAGGAATCATTTTCAATATCGACAACAAAGGCTTCTACCACAGCAACAGTTTCAATCACAACAACAATTTCAACCACAACAGCAAGGTACTAATTGGAATGGCCTTCCTTTTTGGAATCAGACTTATCCAGTACCATACATGAATCCAATGCAGCATCATCAAGGTTAATTATAAAAACGTCAAAAAAAATTACAAAAACGTCAAAAGTAAATCGTCAAAAAAATTGACAAAAACATAAAAAAAAAAACCAAAAACGTCAAAAATGACTAACAAAAAAATCAAAAATAAGAACAACAAAGTCAAAAACAAAAACGTCAAAAATATCTAACAAAATTGTCATAATAATGTTGACGAAAACGTCAAAAATTATGACGAAAACGTCAACAATTATGACAAAAATGTCAAAAAGTATGACAAAAATGTCAAAAATAATGACAAAAACGTCAACAATTGTCATAATAATGTTGACGAAAACGTCAAAAATTATGACGAAAACGTCAACAATTATGACAAAAATGTCAAAAAGTATGACAAAAATGTCAAAAATAATGACAAAAACGTCAACAATTATGACAGAAACGTGAAAAATAAGAACAAGAAAAGAAAACAAAAACGTCAAAAATAAAGACAAAACCTCCAAAAAATATTGGAGAACAAGATGTCTTACATCCGTTCATGACTGAAAATCCAACGCATACAATTTCTCCAATTTCTATTACGAATTCATTACATTTTATATTTAAACATGTTTTAAGTTTTTCCATAATCAAAACAACTTATAAATATGAGTTTCCTTTAGCGAAAATGCCGGAAAACCCCTTTTTTGGGTACTTTCTCATTACGACTTTTAACCGAACATGAACAGGTCATTTTCAATTTTGAACAATTTGAACCAAACTTTTTGCACACTTGACGCCACCTATACGATTTATCAACTGACTACACCATCGGAAACTACTGAAATATACGATTTGTTGTTTGCATTCCATAATGGTCTATGTGCAATTCAGTGTATATATGATACAGATCACTTCCAATGTAACGGTGCACGACTTATGCCGTAGTACCTTAATGGATCGTAGTACATTCAATTTATATTATGAATGGAGGTGTTGAGAGTTCGAACAAATCAAAGACAATAACAAAAACTATGAAAAGGCCCAATGTTCGGTTGTATTTGAATAATAGGAATTTTCGATATAAACATATTCGAAATATTCTTGCAAAATTTTATGACAAAATTTTAATTATAAAATGCAAAAATCGAAACTAATTGAAAAATAACAAATATTTCTGATATATAATGAACGAAAAACTAATATTTCTGTTTAAAACAAATAAATATTTAATGTTGCATTTAAATTTTCCAATTAATTAATTACATAAAATTATTAAAAATATTCTGTCAATTTAGAACTTGGAACTTATTTGACGATATTGTTCAACATTTTCAACGATATTGTTCAACATACTTGACAATTTTGTTTGGGATTTTTGACGTTTTTGTCACTTGTTTTGACAATTTTGTTAAACATTTTTGTCAATTTTGTTCACGATGTGTGACGTTTTGGTCACTTTTTTTGACAATTTTGTTCACGATGTGTGACGTTTTGGTCACTTTTTTTGACAATTTTGTTCACGATGTGTGACGTTTTTGTCACTTTTTTTGACAATTTTGTCCAAGATGTTTGACAATTTTTTTCACGATTTTTGACAATTTCGATCACGATTTTTGACAATTTTGTTCAAGATTTTTGACGATTTTGAAAATTGTTTTGACGATTTCGCAATTTTTTTGACGTTTTTGTTTAAATTTTTGACGGTCGATTTTTTTTTTTGACGTTCTTGTCATTTTTTTTGACGTTTTTATAATTAACCCATCATCAATATGTGAATCCGGCGCATTATCATCAGAATTTTGTACCGTATCAAATGTACCAGCCCATTTTCCGTTACTGAATATTGAAAACAATAATACCAAGGGGAAAAACTACATTTACTCGTGCAATGTTAATGGTTTGCGAACTAAAATTCTGGAATTTTCATCTAATATTTTAATTAATTATTTTAAAGTTTATTTGTTGTGTGAAACACATTTGGATAGCACCATTGGTAATAATGAGATTTTTCCGAATGATTTTGATGTGTTTCGATGTGATAGATCAAGTCTAACTGAGAGAGATCAAGTCATTAAAAAAGTCCAAGGCGGTGGTGTTTTGATTGCCACTCACAAATCTTTGAATGCGCAGTTGATTTTTGATGGTGGGTCTTATGGTGCGGAGATTATCTGTGTTTGTATAAACATTAATTGCCGAAAGTTTTATTTGGTTGAATTGTATATTAGACCTAATTCACCATTTGGAATTTTTGAGAATATTGTTGATGCAATGAAATTTTTGATTTCGAAATCAATTCATAAAGAGTATTTCACAATTATTGTATCAGGTGATTTTAATTTACCAGATCTTTTGTGGATTTCGAATGATTTTGATAATCCAAACGTTTGTTATCCCACTAATGCATGTTCAAGGAAGGAGTTACTTATTTTGGATTCATTTCATGAATATGGTTTATCACAGATTAATGGTTGTTCAAATGATAATGGTAATATGTTGGGTTTGGTTTGGACTAATGATCCAGATTTGTTATATTGCCTAAATAGTGATATTTTTTTGGTCAGACCTGAGGTACATCATAAATCCATTGAAATTATTATTTCTGGAAGTCAAAATAATTTAAATAATTCTAATTTTTGTTTTTATCATGATTTTATAAATGCAAATTATGATGATCTAAACAGTTATTTTAAGAATATTGATTGGGATTTGATTTTATCCAATGATTCACTGGATGATAATTTGAAAAAATTTTATTCTTGTGTTAATAATGCCATTGATTCACATGTTAGATTGAAGAAAAGAATTATTTCGAATCACCCAAAATGGTTTGATTCAAATATTATTAGTCAGAAAAACAAATTGAATAAATTGCGTAAAAAGAGACATAATTCGTTGAGAGATGACATTAATTTTAAATTGTCTCGTACGGAGTATAATAGATATTCTCGTATTGCCTATAATAATTATAGGGCGAAAATGGAGAAATTGATTGTTGATGATCCAATGGAATTCACATAATCACCATTGTTGATTGCTATATTCTACAGGAGAGTTTCATCAATGTCGACAAGTTTTTTGAATTGAATCACTTGAAGTTGAACGTTGGGAAAACAAAAATGATGATGTTCCATCGTTATGGCGCCATCTCAAAGTTGCGAGGATAATTATTTCGAAACATTGAAGCATTGAAGCTATTTTACAATAATTTCATTGTATGTTGTCATTTTGTCTATTGTTCTGTATTTTATATGAGAAGAACAGCATAAATGAAATGTCGTGTGTATGTATTGGTAATGAACGCATTTGCTTGGCCGTATAAATTGTATGCCAAGCAGAATCCTTGATTAACAATATACATATACGCACTCAAATATCTGTTGTGCTAACTGTAGTTCATGCGGAATGAACAACATTACAAAAGTGATATATAATACGCATATATTGGTGATTATCGACTCTGTTTGCCACACAATTCACATGGACAAACAGAAGTGTTAATTACCAATACATACACACGGCATTTCTCTTGTGCTGTTCTCTCCATATAAAATACAGAAAAACAGACGAAATGACGACACACAATAACAATATTGTGAAATAATTTCAAAGTTTCTGAATAATGACCATGAGATCGGTTCTGATAATAATCGTTTGATGGTTCCACATCTGACAGATCATGATGATTTGATGATTTGTACGACTCGTTTAAATTTAGTTCGTCGTTTAATTTGGTGTAAGCGACTATGTATTCGATATGTTTGACGAAATCAGGTCCATTAAATCCTCTGTTGAGATCGATGATCGCTCTTGTTTAAATTGTCCATCGATGGAAACATATCCCCAAAGCTTTGTTTCGGTACTTGTGTGAATTCACGCGCTAATACATTCTGTGGCAATTTAATCATTCGTCTTATATAGTTTAGATGGCGCAGCCATACTTCGTTCGGAGTTTTAAATACTTCATCCAAATAAAGTATATAGTTCCCTTACTTTTTTCTGAAAAAAAGGGCGTTGAAAGTCATAAGTTGTTTGTGAAAGCTTATGGTGAACATGCTCCATCGTTAAGCATGTGTGATAAATGGTTTCAACGTTTCAAAATCAATGATTTTAACTTCAAAGACAAAGAGCGTCCAGGGCATCCGAAAAAGTTTGAAGATGATGAATTGGAGGCATTATACAATGAAGATTGCTGTCAAACTTCTTGAGTTTGAACCTGCAAAATCATTGAGAGTCATTCAATAAGATATTACTTTGCATTTAAAAGCAGCCGCATACATTCAAAAGCAAGGAAATTTGGTACCACATGAACTGGAACCAAGAGACGTTGAAAGACGATTTTGCATTTCGGAAATGCTGCTTCAGCGTTACAAAAAGGTGTCATAGAATTGTCACTGGTGATAAAAAGTGGATCTACTACGATAATCCCAAGCAAAAAGATCATATGATTATCCCGGGCATGCATCAACATCGACGGCAAAGCCAAATATCCATGCTTTAAAGGTAATGCTCTGTTATCTGGTGGGATCAGAATGGTGTATTGTATTATGAGCTGCATTCTAAAACCGAATGAAACCATTAATGGGAAACGCTACGGACAAGAACTCATCAAATTGAACGCAGCAATTGAGCAAAAACGACCAGAATGGGAGATAAGACACGAAACTTTGATTTTTCATTGTGACAATGCAATCGGATCGATACGTTTTTGGCCTCAAAAGATGAGCGGTTTTTTTGGGAAGGAATCCATAAATTTCCAGAAAAATGGGAAAGAATACTTTGAATAAATTATTTTTTATTTTCTGAATAATTGAACATCTTTAATTTGATGAAAAAATCGTAAAAAATTTCTTGCAGAGCCAATACATGATTGAAACTACGGTCAATTCAACCATTTACCTTCTATTTAGCTATTACTATCACACATTCAAAATATTAATATTATTCTTTTCTCAATTTTTTATCGTTTCATGAATACACCTGGATTTCTCTCTATTGTAGCGGTGAAAATGGTTCTCTTGAATACACCTGGATTTCTCTCTATTGTAGCGGTGAAAATGGTTCTATCTTCGATTAATTTCAGCCTTAAATAAATTTGAATATATGCCTGAATCTGATTAGGGTAATGTCTATAATAAAACAATGCACTATTCAAACATATAATTGCATTTTATTGGAATCTTTCATTAAAGAAGCACAAATTTGCTATAATTTCGGCAATCACTATTAAAAAAAGTATTGTTGTACAATATATAATTGAATGTGAAATTATTGTTCAAAAATTTTGCATTTTTAATTAATGTTCAACAAATATGAAAAATTGTATCGATTTTATTTATAATGGGAATGATTGGATGAACCTAAGCATTTTTCGGTCCAAAAGTGGCCAAACGATTTCCTTAATCCAATTTTGGAAATCATTGGCCAATTCTTGGATGTCATTTGGCCATTTTTGGAACGCAAAATTAATTTTTCCATGATTGAATTCACACGTATTGATGAGAATGATGGTGAAAAAAATTTATTTAGCAGCATTTGGAAAGTACAACTCAATAATTCTTGTTAATACAAATTCTTTCAGAGTCCTTTATTTTACATACATTCGTATCAATAAAGAAGCACACTGTATTTTAGTTAGAACTTGAACTAACGTCAAATGGGATTTTTTTTGCATTCAGCACCAAAATGAATGTAAAAAATCCTATAGGATTTTTTGCAATGTATAGATATTTCAATACTACACACAAAAAAATATCGTTACGATTTAAGTATGTGTGTGTGTAGTTATTGAAAAATGAACATTTGTTTTGCATCTGTGTAGAAGTGTTAAAATTCAAATACAAAAACTTGTATGTGTTGTGTAAAATTGTGTATTGATGACAGTTCAAAAATCAAATTTAAATTATTTGAATTTTAAACACATCTACACAGATGCAAAACAAATGTTCAGGTTTCAGTAACTACACACACACACATACTTAAATAGTAACGATATTTTTTTGTGTGTATAAACAAATTGGCGCATTCATTTTAGTTGTCAATTGTTTATTGCACACATACACGAAGATTTCATCTTTGCTATGTCGAATGTTACGACAAACGGATTATACACAAACACGTACACGCAGTAGCAGGATTCTTAAAAATGTTTCTTTTTCAATGAAATATGTACTGGAGAAATATATTTAAGAAGTATGCTTCTGCGTGTATGACTCTACGTGTTTGTGAATAATTCGTTTGTTGCACTCTACCAACCGACATAGCAAAGATGAAATCTTTGTGTATGTTTGCAATACACAATTGACAACTAAAATGAATGCGCCACTTTGTTTTTAGTATTGAAATATCTATAAATTGCAAAAAATCCTACAGGATTTTTTACACTCATTTTGGTGCTAAATGCCAAAAAATCCCATTTAACGTTAATTCAAGTTCTAACTGAAATACAGTGCATTTGAAATAATACAGTCAAATAGTCAAATTGGAATTGATTTAAAAGTTTATTTATTTTTGTGGTGAAACAAATTTTTCCACAGCGGTAACCGATAATCCAGCACTTTTCAACGCTTGAATTTTTTCTTGCAAGTTGGTCGATTTTGCTGAAACTGTTAACAAAATTAATTAATTTATAAAGCAATTTTATTTATTTACTGTTTACCAGATTTGACTGCAATAGTTGACTTTGTGTCTGGTAAAAGCGATATATTATTCGAGCTTGGATGATCACTAGTATGCTCATCGATTGCAGCAGATGAACTGATGTGAACAGGTTTTTTCTGCGTCATTGCCACACTATCGTTGTCATGTATTTTTGGATAAATTTGACCTTGATTAACATAAATTTCATCTTGAGGTTTGCTTATATTCTCGTATCCTTGTTGGTCAAACCAATCTTCATTTACGTTTGATGCAGATTTAATATTAAAGGTCATTGGACCTGTTGAAATTAAATCATTTGTCCCCAAAATGTGGGTTAGATTTTCAGAAATTGCAAGTCCACCATCAACAGGGAATCTAATTCGTATAGAATCGACGACATCAAGAAGGTTCTTTGCATCCATTGCAAGTACATGAGCAGCCGACAACATATTTCTGAATTCAGTTTAATTAAAATGTTATATTAGCAAGAAAAGTTTATAATTATGTGCATTGAATTCTTGAATATTTATACGCATCTCTCGAAAAAAAAGTTTTTTATTTTTATGTCCACCATCAGAAAATTCATAGCCATTTTAGGTTTATTATTTTTAAAAGTACAAGTGCTATAAAAAGACTCACTTTCGATATTCAATATCTAGTGTTGTGTCGCTATACTGTTGCGCCAAACGCATTGTAGAAACTAGTTCAGACATATCTTTTGCCAAAACTTTGTGCGCCATTTCTACTTCTCTATTTTTGAAATAAAAATAAATCATATAAAAATTGAAATATCTAGACTTTCTTTCAAAATTCATACTGACTATCATCTAATTGTTCATACACAATGCTGTTTTTCACTACATAATTCATAGGTAAGTTGTATTTTAATGTTTTTAATGCAATGTTTTTTCAATGGGAAGTGAACATTTTGTTTGCACACAAAAAGTAGCATTTTTTACAAGCGTTCCAAAAAAAAAAGATGGGTTAGAAGTGATTTCGACTCCATTTGGGGCCTATATTTGCCATTTTCAGAGATTTTTCACTTATTTTTTTTTTTTTTATTGACCTCACCAATGTGAGGGGCATCTGTCCAAATTAACAATCACATAAAAATTAGTCCATTCATCCACTAAAATCAAAATTAGTGGAAAACCATAGTTTTCGACGTACGGACTCCACATGTAAAAATTCGTATTTGGGGTTTTTAGGATGCCCTGAATGAAAGAAGAATTTCTCGAAAATTGAATTCACGTTTTGGAATACCAAAACGATACTTGCAAGATTAAAAAGCTAAATACACGGAAAATACTGATATATTAAAACTATGGTAATTCTCTATCGAAAGTGTACTGCGATTACATTTGTAAGGAATATTGATAGTATTATCAGCATATTGTTCTATCAATATACACGTATACATGAATGAGTGAGGATATTAATGAAACATATTTTTATTTCTATCGAAACACTTCCAATAGAAATTTCAAATTTAATAGGAACTCAAAAACAGACATGTTCATGTACTGAATAAATATCTGCTGATAAACTTAGCAACTAAATTTATCCGCTAAATCGTTGCGCGAACGCTTCAACGCTTGCGGTACAATATCTCTCGTATGTTTGTTACGCTTTGACGTTGTTTATGTGCAAATCACTGGGATTAACGGTCGAAGCGTAACAAACACACGGGGAATATTGTACCGCAAGCGTTTACGCAACGATTTAGCAGATAAATTTAGTTGCTATAACAGATATTTATTCAGTACATGAACATGTCTGCGCAAAAAAAAACTTATTCAATAAACGGAACATACACAATTTTTCGTTCAAAAAATTTATGGAACGTTTTTCGAATAAATATTTTTCAGATTCACTTTCATTTACAATTTTTGTTTTTTTGGATTTTATAATCGAATTTTTATCGAAATATTTATCGTTTTTATTCTTATTTTTTTCCTTATAAAATGAAAAGAAGATATATCATTTCCGAATTAATATAAGTTAGTTATCAATAAAAATATTTTATTCATTTAACATCTTTGGATGAAGAAGCAATTCAATGTAACAGAAGCAGTTACACTCATTTACAACTAAACAATTGAATTACTGAGTGCAAAAGAGACACATATTCTCTAGATAAAGAGAGGTTACGCGCATTTATTACCTAATGGAAAATAGCTGAAAAGCAGAGCTGACATAAGCACGAAATTGGTGCCGGCACTTGATAGATTGATTAATTTTTTATAGATAATTTTGGTATATATTACTGAAAAAATATAAAAGTCTTGAATATCCATAGAAAAAATTTCCAAGTAGTACTAGGTGCGCACTTAACAAAGTAGGTGCCGGAACTACTTCGATGCCAGTATCAGCTCTTCTGAAAAGGAATGCGAATAGTAATAGTTGGTTGTATGAAAACAACTAAGAGTCGTTGGATATGTTTGTTTCCAACGTACTCACGACAAGACAATTCTAACTGCAAATGATAAATCCGCTTTTCATTTTATAAGGAAAAAAAAATATAATAATAAAGAGTAATAAATTCGATTATAAAAATGAAACCAGAAAAAATGTTCGGTTGAATAAAGGCACAAACAAAAATTGTAAATAAAAATGAATCTGAAAAATATTTATTCGGTTCCTTAAATTTTTTGATTAAAATATTTTGTATTCATTGAATAAACTTTTTTTGCGTTATCATTTGAAATGTCTATTGGACGTTTTTCGATAGAAATAAAAATACGTTTCATTAATTATTCTCACTCATTCACATATTTTTGTTGTCAAAAACAAAAGATTTCTAGTAGAATATGTACTCTGTACTGTTTTGTATGGTTTCTAATATGTCAAAATTCTTGGTGAATATATTTTAAAAATAGTAAATTTGAATAATTTCTATCAGTATTTCTATACTGCCATAATTTCAAATCATTCGCTGAGATTAATTTTTTTTTAATTTCTTGGAATTCTAAATATTGTAATGAGAATCTGGTCCAAACATTTCATACGTCATTGCGGAAAACAGCATTCTGAATGAAAAATTACTGATGAATTATAAATTTTGCAGTGCATTAAGAAGAGATTATTTGCTATACTTAAGTGCTTGCGGAGAAAAAGTTGTAGCCAGCGCATCAACTGCAGAAAGGAGTGTTCGGAGTTCGATACCAACATATCGTACTAAATTTAAATATTCAATTGCGACTGCCTTTTCTACCCCATGACTTAGCGACATAATTGCTTTGACAACATTCGTAGTTGCAGAATATACATTATCATTAGTCCGATCAATTGATTTCGATACATCCTTCCGTTCATGGTTATTACTAGAATGCATTGATTTATTTAGTATGCTTTCTTCAGAGTAGTGTGTTCCATGAGTGCTTTCAGCTATCGGTTCGATGCTAGTTTGAGAAGTTACGACTAAGCTCAAACGTTTTTTCTAATCAAAAAAAAAAAAGATTGTTATTACATAAAACAAAGGTACATGTTGAAAGATCAGATCACTAAATTTGTATATAATCCATTACGCAATATATTAGTTTTTCGCTTCTAAAGAATTTTAGATGAATAATTTTGGAAAAAGGTTTCAGGGAAAAATGATCCAAAAATATTTTGGCAAAAACCATACGGAAAATTTTTTTTTATTATTTTATAATCTTAGTTAGACCATTTTTCAATCCAATTTGGAAAGTAACAAAAATGAGCAAAATTTTCAAAAGCTCACAGAAAAATGTATATTTTCTCATTACCTCTTCTTGTTGTAACCACTTTGAATCAATTTCACTTTCAATTTTCTGCTTTCGAAGTCTATCATCAAAATTGGGTACAATCGGCTGTTTAAAATAGAAGAAAATTCATATAAATTTGAAATATTAATACGGAATTTTTCAAACATTGGATTTTTAATTACATTTCTAACATTTTTTGTTTTTTAAATATGGTGTATGCAATAATTTACGAACTTTTTTTGTTCAAAAGATACATTTATTTCAATAATAAAGTGAATGATAACATTAACCAATATATTCTCCATCGTTCGCGCCATCTTTCAGTAAGTTTGTGGATTCTGCGTCGAAAGAATTCCTTATCTTTTGAAGCTATCCATTCAGCGACCCATTTTTGTATTTCTTCAAAGCTTTTAAAGCGTACATCGGCCAGGTCAATTTGCATCGATCGAAACAAATAGTAGTCCAAAGGGACAAGGTCTGGAGAGTACGCGGGTTGATCAAGCTGATCCCAACCGAAGTCTTTTTTTCTTTTTTTTCACGATGTTTGCATGATGTGGCTTGGCGTTGTCATCGTGAAATAAAACTTTGTCTTGTTTAGTCGCTATCCGTGGTCGTTCTATCTTCAATGCATACTCCATTTTGATTAATTGTTGCTCGTAGCGTTTACCATCAACCGTTTGGCCAGGTTTTAGCAACTCATAATATTCGACACGTTCCTGATCCCACCAAATACATAGCATAACCTTCTGGTAATGAATTTCGCGTTTTGATTGCGAAGATGGATGAACATATGCTGCTTTACGTTTAGGATTATCGTAATAGATCCATTTTTCATCGCCAGTAACAATTTGACTCAAAAGCTACGTTTTTATTCGCTATAAGTTTCCACAAGCAAACGATGACTTTCTGTAAACGTTTTCTTAGAAAAAAATTGGCCCAACAAAACTTCCCGCAAATGCTGCTTTATCCTCCAATTTTCAAATTGTTCCATCGTTGAAGAGAAAAATGATGCGCACAAACAAATGAAATTCTTTTGACTGATTTTGACAGCATTTGAATAGGCCTTCAAAATGACGTACCTTCAATTGATCTACTACAGCCCACATGCATGTGGTGACATCTGTTGTAAAAGTTCGGAAATTATTGCATACACCTAATATGATAATTCTCTCAGTGATCTAAATTAGTTTTTGGATGTTATGTGCAAAGGGCAAACAACTACCAATAAGAAACCAATGCATAAAGGTAGTGAATGGTACTGATTTATATAGCGCATCTATTGCTCTCTCGTTTCGTTATTCAAATAATATATGAAATAGTGTCAGTTTGTGCGTATTTTTTTTTTTTGCTTCAGTCATTAAGTCAAAACATACATGGGCAAGGGGGAGGGTATTTGGGTTTTAACAACCACTCCCCCCTCTAAATTTTCCGATTTCCTTAACGTCTTTCTGTTTTTGAGAAAAATTTTCGGATTTTTTGGTTCGAAAACTGAGGACCTTTTTTTTGCTCTTCACTTTTCGAAATCGGAATTTAACACGAATCAGAAAGTCTTAACAAAATTTGACATGAATTTGATTTGTTTCTTATGAATAAAAAGACTTGAAAAAAATAAAGTTCATAAGAATCAGAAAGCCTAGTAAAAACTTTCACAGTAAACAAAAGTTCTTCTTTGATCTTCAAACAATAAGTATAACAAAATCATTCGAAATGAAAAAAAATCGCTAATAAATATTTTGCGAGTTGATATGTCAAAAATCTACTCATGCAACTCGCTGAATCAACGTTTCTACATAATGATCTGAAACAAAATCGCAGGAATTTATTATCTCGTTAGTTAGGCATTAATTGTAACCCCACTTGAGCTATTTCGAAATAAATTTGTGCTCTTTGAATAAATTTCAGAAATCCTTTCTCAAATTATATCGAAACTCACACAATGAAATTTAATTTTTTGATAGATTTTTCTCACTTATAAAAAAATTGCAAACGTATTTGGATAAAAATTCACATACATAGGTAACATGCTTTTCAAATAAACTGCATTCTTAAAAATCAAACCTGAGGTAATTTTGACTCATCATTTGCGTCAGAGGATAGGTTGGTACACAAAGATTTACTATTTTCCAACATTGTGTTTTGATGGGAAATGTTAACATTAAGGGGCATGGAAACTTGTGTCATTTGCGGATGTGTTTGTGTAACTTTCTGTGCTGTAAACATTTTTGCTGACGAGTTTGACCACAATGGATACATAGGCGTATAGATTGCATTTGGCGAATGATTCTTAATAGCTGCGGAGTAAAGATAATAAGATTTCCAAGGATTTACTGTTTTATCATGAACATTGAGCTTCGAATTATTTAATTTTTTTCTAATTATTGACAAAACACTTTGAATATCGGTAATAATGATTTTCGATTCAAATAGAATTTTATGTTTGTGACATCATTTATAAATGTTTTTATGTAGCTGCGGTGCCAAACCTGGGAGAAACGTAGCAAGACTTTCAGAAAAAAATAGAAAAAAATCGTTTCAAACGAAAAAAATTAAAAAAAAAAAAATATTGTGCAAAATTTGTACGATTGACAACTCTGGTTTTGGGGCGACATACGAAACATTTTCGAAGATATAGAAATTTCAAGAAATTTGAATTTAGAACGGTAGTTCTGGCAACTTTTTTGTTTTTTGAGAAGATGGATTTTGAAATTCGATTAGCAACTTGTCAAATGGGATTTTAATATTCTTATTTTCGATATTATAAAACGCTAAAATTAGACGTTTTCACCGGAAACAGAAGCAATATCATAAATATGACAAAGAAACCTAAGCATTCCAGATTTTTTTTGATTGACCAGTAAACGTTACGCCAAAGTTTTTTGGTGGTTTGTTCGGAAATTTTTCTAATCTTGATTAAATCCACAACTTTGCCGAAGACACCGAACATATGTCCTCATATATATTTTTACAAATACGGTTTTTTCTCTCAATTTTTGAGCAATCGGGCTGAATGAAATTTTTTCCGGATTTTCGGGCGAACTCAGATCCAAAAACAGAATGAGAGTTAAGAATGAATTGAAATTGAATTCCCAATGTGCATCGAAACAAACACTGAATGTTTTCAACAAAACCGACAAAAGTAATTTCAGTATTTTGTTTTTGATGTTCCTCTTAATTAAAATCGCTATTAATTATGAATTAAATAATGATTTTTTCTTTGTTTCAGGCAATGTGATATTTTGCCTGGGGCGTCAAAGTGACCAGGTTCAGCACCGTGTATTTGAACAAGCGTTCGTTTATTTAACTAGAGATATACGAAAAACCAAGAAAAAAAATGTATGTCATACTCATGAAAATAAAAATACTACAAGGTGGCGCATAATAACTGTTCATATTTTGCTGTTCACTCTTTTTCGTACAACATGTATTGCGATTCACTTGGCCGTTATTTTATATATACTTCATATATGAACAGCTTAGAGGAAAAATGTTATGTAGAAAAGTCATGTGAAAAAAAGTTCTCTCTCCTATATAAAATATATATAGTACATTTTACAAGTTCTCAGAATACTTGAATGAAAAATTATATGCAAAAACGTGTTTAAATAGTTAAAAATATTTCCATACAAATCAACAATGCGAGTATATTTTATAAAATATATATATTTTATATAGGAGAGAGAACATTTGTCCACAGAACTTTGCTACATAACATTCTGGCTCTAAGCGGTTCATATTTCCGATAAAAAGAAAAATATGGCTTCAAACGGACTTTATTCCATCAGCTGCAAAACGAAGAGATTTACTTGAAATGTATAAAGCAATTCATAAAAACATGCTGATTTGCAAAACAGTACCATGAAGATGTTGTTTCAAATAACAACTCATACAAAATTGTTAATCAAATGTTTAAGAATTCTGCTAACTATATTGGCCAAACAGACATAAGACAGAGATGTTAGAAGCACATTTTCAGTTGAAAGTAAATAATCCCCGGTTTTAGAACAAAGATCGGGATTTATACTTGGGAAACATATTCTGTGAATAAAAGTTATCAAACCATGAATCGAAATTGAAAAATCTTACTTCAAACTGATGTTGCCTTTTAAGAAAAAGAAATTGAACAAATAATAACAATAATTTTACAAGTACTCAAAAACAGTACTTGAAAGAAAAATTATATACAAATACGTGTTTAAATAGTTAAAAATATTTCCATACAACAAGTGAATCAAACAATAAAACACCAGAGAAATCATGATTAGTCGACAAATCAACTGATGATGATGCGTACATGCATCGAAACAATTGTATTGAAATAAATTCAATTTTATGTAATTTAAAGGTGTTTCATTGTTTGATTCACTTATTTAAGTCATTGATTAATTACGTAGTACTAAAAACCAAAAAGTAAAAAAGATTTCCATACAAATCAACAAAATTTCAATGCGAATATATTTTATTAAATTTGAAAGACAATTTCGGGTTGTAAGGTACAGTAGATAACTCTGAATGACAGATATGTTTGACGCAGTATGTTCCACGACTAGTGTTGGCTGCGAACGTTTGTTGTTCGTTCGTAGAAAAATAAAAATTGGTTTTTGCTCGTTCGTTCGTTCGTAGAAAAATAAAAATTGGTTTTTGCTCGTTCGTTCGTTCGTAGAAAAATAAGAATTAGTTTTTGCTCGTTCGTTCGTTCGTAGAAAAATAAAAATTGGTTTTTGCTCGTTCGTTCGTTCGTTCGTAGCGTTTCAAAAAAATCGTTTGTTCGTTAGTACCATTATCTAAAAATGTTTGGCATACATATTTAATTTGAACAAAATAAACTCAAAATAAACTCAGAGAAAAAATCGTGCGAAGAAACAAAATATAATTTCAAGTATGATTACAGAAATGAAAAATATAATTCAATAAACAATTCATATTTTGATTAAATTTTTATCCCTTTTTTTGTTCACCATAAAAAAATATAAAATTATTCTATTCATTGTTGTTTAATTGTATTAATTTACAAAAGTACTGAGAAGAACTATGTTTAGAATATATACAGTTCTTCAATTCAAAAAATATTCGTTATTCATGTGTTGGAAATTCCAACTTGGATTTCATGAGGCAATCTAAATAACCTGAGCATTGATTGTTTTGTATAAAATAAAGTTTAAATTGAATTCTACGAACGAACGAACGAGCAAATTTTATTTTTTAAAAATTACGAACGAACGATCGAACAAAAATCATTTTGTCAATTTCTACGAACGAACGAACGGACAAAAATAAGCATTTTTATTGTTACGAACGAACGAACGAGCAAATATGATATGTCTAATGCCTACGAACGAACGAACGAGTGTTCGTAGATGTTCGTAGGCCAACACTATCCACGACAATGAAAAATCTCTGTGTATACGAAAATTGGTGGTGAAATTTTGTATTAGATTTGTAAAAATAGCTGCGTGCCGTGATTTGTTTTTGTAACTGGTTTGAGAAACATAACAATATTGTAAATATGTAATAATAATAAGGACAATTTCTGAGGAACTTCAACTCTTTATTAAGAGAAATTAAAAGAAGCTTAATCGTTTAGGTTGAACCATATTGTTAAGTGAAATGATGTAAATATACTAACATTCGACATTTTGAATGTGTTGTTGCACAAAAATCAAACAACGAATTTAATCTTCTCGATGAATGATGGTATTTTACTACCAAACAATTCCGGCCTTCGGAAGAATAAAAGTTTCGGAAAATTTTGAAAATTTGAAATATTCACGACTTTTTAAATAATAGAAATAATTGCATCAAAGCAATTGTTAAAATTGTGAATTTTATTTTTTTTTTTTTTTTCAAATTGAACTATTTTATTTATTTTTAGCAATATATTTGATTGTTTTAATATTATTTTGGAAAATACTTATTCTCGATAAGTTAACGTAGAATTTGACCATTCTCAAGATTCGTGAGATTCGCGATAATCCGAATGGATGGATTATTATTTTATAGTGAGATTATATGTGATATATACGATTCATTAGACTCTTAATTTTGTATTGGATTCCTTATTTTTGACAGGTGTCTACCCCCTAGGTTGAGCTACGTTGCTGAATTAAATATGAAAAAATATGGCTTTGTTGAAACTTAAATTTAACACTGAAACCATCCTCAACCTAAATAATTTCTTTTATCAATGATTGCTTTATTCTGCAGGAGAGTTTGAATATTTTTGTTAAATTCTTTGAATTGAATCAATTAAAAAATTAGAAAAACCATCAATAACTTGCCTAACAAGTTTTAGAACTGCCGAATAATTTGGGTTCTAGTACTGATGGTCTGCCTAATATGTTTATTAAAAGATGTATAAATTCTTTAATTAAACCAATTCTCATATTACTTGATGAGTCGCATGGTTCGGCCTATATTCCTTTTATATGGAAATCATCTTTTGTTAAGCCAATTTTCAGAAATGGATCATGAAATAATGTAGAAAAATACAGGTGTTGCCTTGCAAAATGTAATTCCAAAGATTTTTGATTACTATTCCATATTGTAGACATATGTTTATGCATAATATTCTTGGAAATGTTCATTGGGGATTGTTATGTTCTTCAAAAAAGTATGAACAATGTTGTTAAATTTTTTAAATTGAATCAATTGAGATTGAATAAAAAAAGACAAAAAGGATGATATTTCATCGCTTTGGTAATTTTATTGACTTCAATTATACCGTTGGTGTTCACAATTGAGGGAGTTTACAAAATTAAAGATCTTGGTATAAATTTGGAGGAGAAACTTAATTTCAAAACTCACATTGAATTTATGGTAGGAAAAGCTAAATTAATACTGGCATGGATTAAACGTTTTGCAAGAGAATTCAATGACACTTGTACAATAAACATTTTATTTTTTAATTTTTTCATTCCAATTCTAGAGTATGGTTCTCAATTATGTAAGCCAGTTTTTACTATATGCTTTGAGGAAATTCAATTGGGGCAATGGTTTTCATCTTCCTAAATATGAACATAGATTGCTGTTACTTCAAATGATTTCTCTGGAGATTTTAAGTTTCTCGTCCAAAATTATTCCAAAATCTTTAATTTTGTCAACTCTCTCAGTTGTGGAATAACCAACGGTATAATTGAAGTCAATTGATTATGATTGATAAATTAATATGTACTATAGTAAATATTGTTTAATAATTATGAATTAACCACCTTTGTATGGTGCCGAATAAAAATAATAATAACTTGCAAGTTGAGATATAAGATGTATATCTACTGAACGTAAAAAAAGGTATTAAATAAAATATTATTATTATTATTATTATTATATACTCAATTATATTGATGTGTTATATAACTAAAAAGCTAAATATAAAACAGACAATTATTTTGCGCCACCAGAATTTAATAATTTGTGAAAAACACTATTTTTGTTCTTTCGAAAAAATGTAATATTTCAAAATGCCAGATTTCAAAAAACTACCATTCGATTGAAACGCCTCCGCCTGTTCCTGACATCCTACATGGAATGAATTAATGTAATGTTAAAACAAACTATAGACAGAAAAACAAATAGTGTATAAACTTTATCAAAAAAGAACCTCGATCATTTGCTGATATATTGTGAGCTTTTTGCAAAATCAAATTTGATGAAGCATTAGATTGGTGTGTTCTATTCGGGAGAAGGGACCATTGTTGCAATAATGTTCCAGGAGGGATCAGTCCCTTAGATATACTTTTACTTAGTGCAATACTTGCGCAACTTTTTACGTTGGCTCCACCAAAATCATATATTGATTCTTGTATTGGTTCCGTAGACCCGGTAACGTTGTTTGAATGCATGTGATATGTAGGTACAGAGAGATCTGTGTGAAGTACGATGTAAAATCCCATCATAATTTTGTATGCAATTGTTGAGTAAAAATGTTGAAATAAAATGTTGTACTTAAACAATTGTTGTAGTTTTCAAATATATTATTTAGATTTTCTAATGTATATATATGGCACAATTCTTTGTGATTTTTCATTCAATATTTAATTTTTTGATTTTAATTAATTCATCAGTTCGGGACAACATGTCATTTCGGTGCTTTACTCAGGACATCTAAGAACCATGAAGCAAGAATTATGATGAAATTATGATATCTTGAAAGGTCTCTTCCGAACTCATAGTAAATTAAACTTTGTATAAAAAACCACAAACTATAACATTTTGGCCTCTAATACTACAATATTTAATTGAGATCATCAGTAATTTGTATATAAAATGCTGCATTCTACCAATATTGCAAATATTCGAAAATTCAGTTTTAAATGTTTGGTGATCATTATTTAACAATTCATAAGGGACCGTAATAAATGGCATTTTTTCAATGACTGGTGGTCTCAAACTTTTGTACAGTACAATGCATAAATCATGATATTGTACCTTGATGTCTTTTTTCTATGTTATTATGTGAATTGTTAGTATTTCCATTGGATTGATTTCTTTCTGTGTTTTTTCCATGGTTTTCATCACATAGTTTGTATTGAACTACATGTTGCGAGGTATGTTGACTACCGTATTCAAAACTGTTGTTTCGAATTGTTGATTCATAATAATTCAATTTGCCCATATTAGCTCGCTCAAGACTAGCTGAACGCGAATTGCTAATGAAACAATAACCAGATGATAATTCATTACCCGAGCTCAATTGGCGAGTAAGAGATATTGATCGGGGTTGTTTTGATTGAGCAGAACCCTGAACACGATCTAGAGAGCTTATACGGGAAGCATATGATATGTTTTGTGTTGGATTTCGTTCTAAACTTCTTGATTTCTGTACTGTGTCACCATTAAATGGTACTTTTGGAGAATATGTAATAATTTCACAAACATTTGATGCTTGCAAGGTTTTATACATTGGATCAACTGAGAGAGTGCGTTGAGTTTTTGTATTGATTATTTCACATGGAATCGGATAGTTAGCTTGGAAAATCGTATCATCAGTTTTACTTTCCTTAAAAATGGCAGACTGTTCATGATTAGTTGAATTAATAACAAAATGCTTATTTATATGTGAATTTTCACCCATTATGGGATTTAGTTTTAATAATTCCGATGCAGGCAACATTACCGTTTTTAGAGGTAATATTGGTGTTTCATCTTTGTGTGGTTCATTTTTTGCAGAGTCAATATGCACTCCCAAACTATTGAATACCGTTGCGGGTGTATTATAAGCTGAAGGATTCATTGGACGATTTTCATTTTCCCGCATCAATTGAGCTAATACTGCAGGATTTTGTGCTATTATATATGTTTGTGGAGCTGTCAAATTTTCACTCAAACTCAGTTTTGATGTCGAATCTGCTTGTGGAATTCTAGAAGGTTTTGGAGGTGGTACGTCGTCACCACCCCATGACATTGCAGCTACTCTCCGGTTTTCTCGCTTCATTGTTTCACAATCACTAACTCTTTCCTCCAATAGGATTTCGCTGGGTAGAAAATAAAAAAATAAACAATAAAAATTAATTTGGCCTGATAGTGTTAGTATTAATGCAATATTGTCATATATTGTGATTATTGTTAGTACGGATTTGACTTTACTGATAAAATAAAAGCCGTTTGTTTATTTTTTTTGTTTTCAAAGTATTGCCCATAGAAAGCTAGAGGCAATTTATGCATCCCATTCCGAAAAAACTTTGCAGATATGATGATGATATGCTCTTTTTTTGCTGCATTTCTCATTTCAATTTGTTGATTTTAATTAATTTATCAGTTCGGTGTTTGTTGCCTTACTCAGACGTCTAAGAACCATGATTCAAAAATTATAATGAATTAATTGGTCTTTCATTTTTCAAATTCCATATTTTTGTTGTTCTACTTCCATACATAATTCTTCAGTAATATTTGAAGAGGTAGTGGAAATACTCGAAGCAAATTGTGTTGCAGCATTAACAGAAAGTGTTCAACATTTGATTTTAATACGTAAGTTTTGAGATATAATATAATTTTTAATGAACATTTCATTTACGTATATTTTAGGAGATCATTAATAATTGCGCCCAATAACAAGTGTCCACGATTCAGCAAACAATTATTTATGTTACTATGCTAAGATTACTATGTTAAGATACTAAAAGGAAAAATCGTGTTTCAATTTAGTTTAGTGGATTGTCTTCGAATACACTAACCAAACTAATCATCAACAAATTAGCACAAATTAAACTAATCATGGCTGTAGTAAAAACTAATCATTATGCACTAAATATCTTATCAACTGTACTAAATGGAATATTTATTTGGGCTAGACGGTTAAACGTATCAAATTTGTAGTAAAAACTTTACAAGTACATCGGTTCGAATACAAAATTGCTATATAAATGAGCCCGAATTGGGCCAATTTGTTAGATTTAATTGCCTTAATATTTTTTGCAACATAAGTATGTGTGTTGAGTATTGGTATAAAAAATATTGCAAGTTTTCAGGCAAAAAAAAAAGTGATTTGGTCATTACATGGACAAATGAAAGGTGCTTCTTCAATTTAAAAAAGATTTAAATGCCTCTACTATGCACTGATATGTTAGCAAAAGTTATGAATTGGTGATACAATGGGAACCACCTTCAAATGCAGCGGCATTCGTTCATTGAATTTGACGAACAGCACGCCAAGAACCGCATGTCGGAAATCGTTCAATATTCGATAAGACAAATAAGGCAATTGTAACACACATTTAAGCATATTCTACACATGAATGTAATTTTCTATTGCGTGTGAATGATTTCAATCTAGGAGAAATTGCTTCATGTTATGGCCTATTAAAAAATGCCAGAAATTGAACAAAAATTGAAAAATGGTAATGCAACCAGTGATTTTATTGCACAAATTTTTCGAAAAAAAAATTGGACATTTTTCTAAAGACCGGGTATGATTGAAATAGGGAAACTCAATACCTGGCTCTCGATACGGTAAGCTGGAGAAGAATTTTTAAGGGCCTTCCATTACAAAACAGACCAGACCCTGAAGGGCATTAATGGTCTTTAAATGATCGTTGTTGTTGTTTTCTAGAGACCGTGGGCAAGTAGTTGATATCTAAAAATAAGAAAACAATTCGAAAATCCACCAAAGGAATACGTCGTAAAGCTGAGCAAAAGGTAAATAAAAAATCTCGTAAAGAAAAGAAAGTACTGTAAATGAACATGTCAGATACAACAGTGAAACGAAAACGTGTCGGTGGTTTTAGTGATGATGACATCGCTGAATTAGCCAACGATTTTCGTATGTTTGAAAAACTCAAGAAAAACATCGGGGGAAAAATAGACAGAAATGGGATTTGAGTTTTTGTTTTACATTTTTTCTTTTGATACGAAATGTTATAACTATCTATTGAAAATGTTGCTGTTAATCACATTTACAGAAATGAGACACCACAAAAAAACAAAAACTCAAATCCCATTTCTGTGTTTTCGTTTTACTCTTTTGATTGGAAATGTTATGTGTATGCACTGAAAATGTGATTAACAGTAAAATGTTCAGTGCATAGTCATAGCATTTTATTATGAGAAGATAAAAAATGTAAAATTCCTTAAATCTTATTTCTGTGTTTCCGATATTCATATTTTTGTTTTTTCTTTTGATTCTAAATGTAATGTCAATGTACTGAAATTGTTTTAGGCATAACACAGACTCGCGATAAATCGTGATGATTAAGCATGCTTCTGAATAATTTAATTTTAGTTTAAAATAAATACATAGTTGAAATGGAAAATAAAGTCATTGTTATATCAAGTTGATACTAATTGAAAAAAACATTTATCGATCGATTTTTCTGGCTTTTCCGATCGAAAAATGATAAAAATAAATCAATTTTAGACCTTTTAACTAGAGGTGTCACTTGCCTAGGCTGATCCATGGATTCTCAGGATTTGGCCTGAATTCCATAGCTTTCTATATGGAATTTCATAAAAAATGTGTGTGCATAATTTTATATTCATTTTCATATGAAATTATTGAGAAAAAAAATTTCTTGTTCCTTATGTAAAAATATTTTTCTTAAAATAAGAATAAATTGTTTTGTGTGTATCTTTCTCTTTTTTCTCATCTCTATCTCTTTCTCTCAATAAGCTTGTCCATCTGTCTCATTCTTCATCTCTTTCTTTCTTTCTTTTGTACATTCCTTTTTTTCTCTCTTTTTCACTTACTCTCATTGCTTTCATTTCTGTCTTCGTATGTTCATCTAAGGGGAGTTCTCACAATTCAAATAAGACTTGTTTGATATTGACTTGTTCTTTTACTTTTTCCCCTCTATTCCTTTTTTACTCTCTCTTACTTATCTAGATATTCATACTCTTCCCTTTCTCTTTTATTCAGTGCTCTTTGTGGGCTTGCTTATAACCGGCTGATTTTTCTAAGCTGTTTAAATAAGCCAGCTTATCAATACGGATCTGACGCATCGATCAATAATGCGTCAGATCCGTATTGATAAGCTGGCTTATTTAAGCAGCTTAGAAAAAGCAGTCGTTTATAATCAAGCCCACGAAGAGCGCTGTTTTTATTGTCTTTATTGTCTTTATCGTTATCGTTTCCCATCAAATTCCAATTTTCGAAATGACTTTTTTAATATTCAAAGTTTTCTAAAAAAAAAATTTTATGATCCATATTTGCTGTTTATTTGATTATTTGTTATAAAACAATAATTTTGAATGAAAAGAATCTTTCGAAATTCAAATTTTGTCGAAAATTGATTTCATTATAGTCTGACCAAAGCGGTAAAATGCAGGGCACGTAGAACCTACAACGTTCCCACTTGACCTCATCATGCCAAATTTTGTGACCACCGAAAGTGTCGAACTCGTGGTAACCACTAAGTGTAAACTCTCTACTTTGGGTTTGAAACGGTTTAACGTGGTCATCGTGTTCAATTTTGGTAGTTTTACATGGTTTAGCACGATCATTGTTGTCGATTATCATGGATTATTTTTACCGCACCAAACAGCGTTTCTTCGCCAAAGGTGGTTTATTTAATTAGATAAGGTTTTCAAAAATTTACAATTTTTTTCATAAGTTCAAAATTATTCAAAAACTGCATCGATTCGACAATCTATTGCCAATCCTAACCTTCTATTAATCTATAAATTTAAACAATTCATTCAATCTTTTCTTGATCACATCAGAACTGATAATATAGTCAATAGCAAACTGGTTCGAAAGTGGACTTTCTTCATTGTAATAATCGTTAAACAACAACAACAATCATTTAAAGACCATTATTGCCCCTCAGCGTCTGGTCTGTTTTGTAATGGCAGCCCCTTAACAATTCATCTCCAGCAAACCCTATCGAGAGCCAGGTCTTGAGTTCCCCCATTCCAATCATACCCCCTTTAGTTCAAATCGTTTTTAACCGAATCCAAATATCGCCTCCGCGGTCTACCTCTACCTCTCGGTGCATTCACTTCCACATTCAAAATTAAAACTTAAAAATTCAACTTTGGTAAACGATACTCATTCATATGTTATACATGCCCAAACCATCTTAATCTCGACTTTCTTGCTACCTCATCAACCGCATCCCCATTCAAATCCTCACGCACTTTCTCATTTCTTATTCTATTCTCCCATTGGTTCCTACGCGACACTCCCGAAATCATACGCAAAACTTTCATATCAGCCACTTCCAAACCATGAATTAAATTGTTTGTTTCGACCCAGCTCTCGCTATCATACGTGATAGTTGGTCTGAAGATTGACCCATGAATCATGAACTTCGTTTCTTCACTCAACTCTCGCTTATTAAAAATATGTGATCTGAGCTGCGCAACAACCTTATTACCATTCACTCTGCGATGTTCAAATTCCTTATCCAGCTTGCCGTCTTCAGAGAAGATGCAGCCTAAATACTTGAATTGAGACACCTGCTCAAGCACACTCCCATTCAACAGACAATTCACTTGCTTCCGATTTTTCCCAATATGCATAACTTGTGTTTCTGAACTGCTAATGGTCATTCCAAAGTTCGTACAAGCCGCTTCTAAATCGCTAATACTGTTTTGTAGCTCCTGTTCTGAGCCGCCAAACAATACTAGGTCATCTGCATATGCAAGAGTAGAGATAATGTTTCCCCCCAAAACTACGCTACCCCTCAGCTCAGCTGACTTATTATTAACTGTACGGGCACTGCATGCCCCCAAGAAGAACGCGTTATATTTTGAAAAGATTTGTTAGAGGGTCAGTCCTTGTAATTCATCAACACATAATGTAAAATGTAGCCACTGGTCTAACAAACACATAAATATGATTGCTTATAAAATCTGAAAGTTAGTTCCTGAAATATGTATAGCAGAAATTCGAATTTGCCATACAAAATGCACTACAGGCACTGCGTTGACGGGATTAAGGATTTTTTTTTACCAAAGACGGTTCTAAAGTTAAAGATGCCTGTTTACGCAAAGAATGTAAAAAGATATTATACTAAGATACTTACTACATAGTTTCTTTGATGGATTTGAAATCAGGTCTTTTAGATGGTTCATATGTCCAACATTGGGACATCAATGAATAAAGTCTTGGTGGGCTATTTACAGGAAGAGGCAATCTTTCTCCATTTTCCAATTTGCTAATAACCTCACTGTTTTTAACTCCTTGAAATGGCTTAACTCCGAGCATTAAAACTTCCCATATACATACACCAAACATCCACACATCAGATGCTGTTGTGAATCGACGGAAATTTATGGATTCTGGAGCCATCCACTTAATTGGTAACATTCCTTTGCTTGAATGATAATATGAATGGTCTTCAACCCATCTTGACAAACCAAAATCAGCCAATTTGATACAATTTTGTGAGGACACCAAAACATTGCGTGCAGCAATATCTCGATGTACAAACTTTTTCGATTCTAAGTAGCTTAATGCAGTCGAGAGTTGATAACAATATAACAGCAAAGTTCCAAGTTTCAACCTTCATGTAATGGAAAAAAGAATTATAAAAATATACATTGAAGAGGAGAGTAATTTCAAAATTTTCCTTTATCTTGGAAAAAAAATTTGTCAATAAGAAATTTAAAACAATTTTTTTTTTAGATAAAATGCGTGTAGGAAATCGAATTTTTCTTTCGAAATACCTAGGAATTTTCAATAATTTCCTTACAAATAAAAAAGACACTTGGAAAATGGGATTCCTAATTCAAATAATCTAATTTAACCATATCCTTGCAGAATCTTGGGATAGATATGAGAAAAAAGGTTTAATATTACTAATACTACTGTGTCTAAAAAATACCGGGAACTTTGTTATAAAATGAAAAATCTTTATTTATTCATCCAAATCAATTTCATCGCCTTCAGTAATCAAGTAATCCCCTCCCATTATAATACACTTATGCCAACGTTTTTTCCAATCTTCAAAACACTTTTTAAATTCGATTTCCGGAATGGCCATCAGTTCCTTCTTCGAATAGTATAGAAGTATATGTACGAGTCGTACAGTACGACTATGTTGTGAATTTTTCAACAGACGCAGAAAAACGTTAAATTTCAAAAAAGTCGTAGTAAATAGAAGGAGGTTATGTTAACTGTCAACTAATTAATACCACTTTCAATTTTACTCCGGTTTTTTATTGAAATTAATTAATTTAGAATACTTTTTTTATTTTTTTTTAACTGGAAACGTATTTCTAAGTTTGTGATTAATTTTAATTAATTGAAGTTTTTAGTTTAAATTATAATTCTCAAAGAGTTTTTTGGTTTTGATTTTTTTTTATTAAGTCTGTTGATTTGTTGTTGTTCAGTATGCATTGTTGTGTAAAGGAGAAATGTAGCAGTGAAAGACTGAATGGCTTGCATGTAATTTGCTATCTTTGCAAGAAAAAGAGATATGTGAATTGTCTTTACAAACATTATGGTCTGGAAACAAAATATTTACTGACGCAAATGGGTATCATGGATGGAGAATCTTGTAAAGCAATTCCTGAGATTCTAAATATTACATTGCCAATTTTCCATAAAATTTTTTCAAATGATTCACCATATGCTGTCACTTGTGATTTATGTAAGGCTCAATCATTTAAAATAGCGAATGGTGATTTGAAAGTAATTGAACAGGATAAAATTGATGATATAAAGAGTGAAATTGACCATTTAAAAAAGGAAATTATTAAACTCAAAACTCAGTTGACAGTGAAAACAAACCATTCAAGTGAAATAAATAGTCTGAGCACTTCGAAAGTAAATATTCAGAATGAATTAGAAAATGATCGGATTCAAGAAACCACAAATGATGATAATTCTGAAGTTTTCACTCCGAATTTAGTGAGCAGAATTGAAAGGGCTATTCGTCCAAAAATTATTCCAAAAATTATTCCGTCTCCAATTGGTGGTATTTTTTCACTTTTTGTTTCTGGTTTTGATGTGAAAACGAAACCAATTGATTCGCTTATCGTTGAGAATACTAAAATGAAATCTGATTCATTCTCAGTCGAAGCAATGTCACGCAAGAGATATAGAAAGAAAAAATTTGTGTCTTTCAAAATAAGCACATTTTCAGAAACTAATTGTAGCTCTATTTTGAATGGTACTTTTTGGAAGCCGGAACATGTCATTGCTGCTTTTGATCAACAAAGAGTAAAAACAGTTGTTCCTCCAGCTGTCAAAATGCAAACTAAAGAACAAAATAAGAGAAATAACGGAAAATTTAGAAAAATAAATAATTATGGAAACAATAACATCAACAACATCAAAAACAACAGCAACAACAACAGTAATAATAATTATCGTAATTCTCGAACGGTTTTTGATCAAAAACGGAATTACTTTGTTAATTTTCAAAGGAGATTTAATTATGGTAATCAGAGATTCAATAATTATCATTCAGGATTTAATAATAACCGGAATAATGGGCATTTGAATCACCAGTCACGTCAAAATATTAATCAGCATAGTGAGAACCAAAGAAATCAACAACCGTTTCAACCTCAACAGCAATTCAATCAAAACCAACAACAACTTAATTGGAACGGTTTTCCTTTTTGGAATCAAGTGTATCCAGTACCTTTCATGAACCAACCACAGTATCAACAATATGTGAATCCGACACGGTTTCATCAAAATTTTCAACCCTATCAAATGTACCAGCCCATTTTCCATTATTGAATGATCATTGCAATGATGTTGATATGATGAACTATATATACTCGTGCAATATTAATGGATTAAGGACTAAATTACCAGAATTTTTTTCAAATATACTGATTAATGATTTCAAAATATATTTGCTTTGTGAAACGCATTTGGATTGCACCATTAATAACAATGAAATTTTTCCAAATAATTTTGATGTATTTCGGTGTGATCGAACCAACCTTACTGAGAGAGATCAAACTATTAAGAAGACCAATGGTGGTGGTGTTTTGATTGCCACTCACAAATCTTTGAATGGTCAGTTCATATTTGACAGTGAATTGTATGGTGTTGAGGTTGTTTGTGTGAGTATTAACATTAAATTCCGAAAGTTTTATTTGGTTGAATTGTATATCAGACCTAATTCACCATTTAAAGTTTTTGAGAATATTGTTAATGCAATGAATTTCTTATTATCGAAATCAATTCACAAAGATTCAATTATTGTATCGGGTGATTTCAATTTACCTGATCTATTGTGGATTTCGAATGACATTGATAATCCGAACATTTTCTATCCTATTAATGCGTGTTCGAGGAAGGAGTTATTTATTTTGGATTCCTTTCATGAGTTTGGTTTATCACAAGTTAATGGTTTTTCAAATGATAATGGTAAGATGTTGGATTTGATCTGGACAAATGACCCAGACTTGTTATATTGCCTAAATAGTGATATTTACTTGGTGAAATCTGAAATCCATCACAAACCCATTGAGATTGTCATTTATGGAAGCCAAAATGATATCAATAATTTCAATCATTGTTTTTTTCTTGATTTTAGAAATGCTGATTATGATATCATAAATGATTGTTTCAACAATATTAATTGGGATTTGTTATTATCTGATAACTCACTTGATATTAATTTGAACAATTTTTATTCTTGTGTCAATAATGCAATTGACTCTCATATTAAGTTAAAGAAAAGAATTGTTTCTACTCATCCAAAATGGTTTGATTCAAATATGATTAATTTAAAGAGTAAATTGAATAAATTGCGTAAAAAAAAGCATAATTCATTGGAAGATGATAATTGTTTTAAAATTGCTCGTACGGAATATAATAGATATTCTCGAATTGCTTATAATAACTATAAGATGAAAATGGAGGAACTGATTGTCGATGATCCAATGGAATTTTTCAAGTTTGTTAATGCAATTAGGAAGACTGCCAATGACTTTCCGAAAGAAATGCATTACAATGATCGAAAATCTTGTAAAGATACGGAAATTGCAAATCTTTTTGGTGAATTTTTCGCTTCTGCATATACTCGACACAATTTGGGTTTATCAGATATATGTAACTTCGGAAGTTTTGAAGCTGTTGTTAATTTATGTCAAAATATTCCCAAATTAATTATTGATGAAGCAGATATTATTCAAAAAATTCTTGAAATTCCTAATAATTTGATTTCTGGTCCTGATCGTTTACCTAATTTGTTTATTAAAAAATGTATTGGTACCTTGAGTAAACCAATTTCTATTTTGTTAGACAAATCTCTCAAATCTGGTTATGTTCCTAATTTATGGAAATCATCTTTCGTTAAACCTATATTTAAAAGTGGTTCAAAGAATGATATTGAGAATTACAGGGGTGTTGCTTTACAAAATGTGATTCCAAAGATTTTGGATTCAATTATTGCGAAACACTTGAATTTTCATATTAAGAACATGGTTGATGTGAGTCAACATGGTTTTGTAAAGTGAAGATCAACTATTACGAATTTGGTTGAATTTACTTCTCAGACGTTGAATGAACTAAAGCCACATAATCAAACAGATGCAATTTACATTGATGTGGCTAAAGCATTTGATTCTGTAAATGTTGAACTTTTGATACATAAATTAAATATCATGGGATTGAATTCACAACTTTTAAATTGGATCAATTCTTATATGAATGGTAGGAAACAAATTATCAAAGTAAATGATTGTGAATCAGATCCTATTGAGGTTTTTTCGGGTACGGGTCAAGGTTATCCCATTGCTGCAACCTTGTTTATTTTGTTTATCATTGATTTACCAAAATACTGTGGTGACTCATCAATTCTTTCATTTGCAGATGATGTTAGACTTTCCCACAATATTGCTTCAATTGATGATTATTTAACTCTCCAAAAGAGTTTGAACAATATAGTTAATTATTTTAATTTGAATCAGTTGAAATTGAATGTTAAAAAAACGAAATTAATGATTTTTCAACGCTTTGGTAATGCGATTGAATTCAATTATTCGATTGGTGATTCAAAAATTGAAAGAGTTGATCAAATTAAGGATCTTGGTGTGATATTGGACGGGAAACTTAATTTCAAGGCCCATGTTGAATCAGTGATAGCGAAGGCAAGATCAAGACTGGCCTGGATCAAACGTTTTGCTAAAGATTTTAATGATCCATATACAATTAAAATTTTATTTTTCAGTTTCGTTATTCCTATTTTAGAATATGGTTCTCAGGTTTGGAACACTCACAGCTTGGGACAGGCAAGACGAATTGAGTCTGTTCAGAAGCAATTTTTGCTATATGCTTTAAGAAGATTCAAATGGAATAATGGATTTCACCTCCCAAAGTATGAAAATAGACTGCTGCTGTTACGAATGATTTCTTTAGAGAATCGCAGGAATATTGCTCAAATAATGTTCATCCTAAAGCTGATCAAGGGTGAAATTTGTTCGGATGTTCTTTTGGAAAAAATTCAATTCAGAATTCCATATTATTCTGTCAGAAATATAGAATTTTTAAGAATTCAATCTGTTAATCATGGCTATCAAAAACATATGCCTTTGAATATTTTAATTGAAACTTTTTACAAGTACTATAATGATAAATTAAGCATTCCATATCGCCCGGATGAATCCGGGTTCGCCCGGATTTTTTTTAAATTCCGGCCAAAATTTCGCCCGGCCCGGACGCCCGGATAATGTATTTAAAACCCGGATTTGCCCGGATTTTTCGAACAAAATCGTTGATTTTTAATTTTTTTATATTGATTTTTAATAATTTTATTCATTTCAAGTCATCATTCACAAGTTAAATTTTTAATAACGTTAAATAATTTTTTGAATTCAAATAAAAAATATGTACGATGAATCATGGAATAAAATATGTATCAGATCGAAATTTCAATCTATTCTTGCTTCCATATGCCAAAGAAAAATTCAAACAATTGAACCATTCAGGTTGTGATTTGTTTCATAAACAAATTCCATTTGTCAAATTGACATGATAAAATGATTGTCATCAGAATCGAATGCAAATCAGTTTGCATCTTATCATCTTTGCGTTCAGATATGTAAAAAAAAATAGAAATGCCTGGTCCAAAGAGTGGTTCGTGTTTGTGGAATGAGAAATACAGTAAAATATTTCCAGGATTCACAAGTGCAAAAAATGGCCAAAAAGATCATTGCCACTGTAATAGATGCGGAAAAGACATTTCAATTAAACACAAAGGGCGTGGGAACATCGAAAAACATATGAATACGAATCAACATAAGGAGAATTGCAAAAAAATTGCCCGGATTTCGCCCGGATTTTTAATGCAAAATTTCGAGGCCAATCGCCCGGATTTAGCCCGGATTTTTTGAAAATTCGCCCGGATTCGCCCGGCCGGATCACCGTCAAAAAAAATATGGAATGCTTATGATAAAAATTGTTGAATGAATTTGTAATAGACTTTAATGTCAGTTCGGAAGTAGTTAAGAAAAGATTGAATGAATTATTTATGAAACCCATAGATTAACCAATAATTGTTTGTCTCATTTCGATTCATTTTTGTAGTTCAGCAATCACAGAGACTTGCTCCGAAATCATTAGGATTGGCAATGGATTGTTGATTCGATACAATTATTGAATCAACTATTTTATGTAAATCAATTGTAAATATTTTTAAAAATCATTTAAATAAACCACCTTTGGCGAAGAAACGCACCAAACAGCAGTAATAATAATAATAATAAAATGTACGAACAGTTCTGTCAGTGTACATGCCATGCAAAGGTCGAAAGAAAAATAAAGTACTGAAATTGTCTAAGTAAATGATGACTTACGTAATACGCATTGCAAAAAATATTAATATGAAAAAATTCAATCGAAATAAAAAAAAACATGTACAAAAAGATTTGAAAAATAAATGAGTGAAACAAAATGAATGAAGAATTTAAATTACTTAAGTAAACAAAATTAAATTAAAAGAGACAAACAATGTTAAGAAATAATTATATCAAAATGAATAAGTGTTTTTTTCTCGGCATTAACGTGATTTCTCTGTACAGTGTGACACACTTAACTAAATACGGCAAAACTCATATAAACAATCACAATAATTCTTTACTTTTCATTTGATTATTTTTATTGGGCCTTTATATGATTCGCAATTACATCAGTATTTGAAAGAGTCACCTTGTTTATCCAAAACTTGATCGCATTTAGAAGACATGCTATCACTCAAATTTTCGGAATTTTGCTCGTCAATGATTTCCATTCCCGCTTTACAGCTGATTCCAGCTGCTTGGTAGATTGATATGTTTTTCTTTGAAGCTTGTGCTTTAATACTGACCCAACATTTTCTATCGGTTTGCAATCAGGAGAATGAGGTGGCCAATCCATTTGTTTGATACCGTGTTCACTCTTCCATGCAGTACATTTTTTACTTTTGTGTTTTGGTTCGATGCAAGAAATGATGACCCGTTTGTGTAAATAACTTTGCTCCAATCGGTGTTTATATTTTCATTTACCCATTGCATTCGTTTTTCAATATGTTGATTTTGCAAAAACGGCTTTTGTTGCGTAGAAGGGTATTCTAGCTCATTTCCATGCAGTCTTCGGCGCACAGTTTCTCTCAAAACGTCTATATTCTATTTGTGTAGTACTTCTGTACTTTTACGAAGAGACATACCTGGATTTTTTTTGATAACCGATACAATATGTGAATCTTGGCGTGAAGTAGTTGCTATGTTGGACGGGTTTCGGAAATATCATCCACATTATTTTCCTTTTTCCACTGGTATGTCCATCGCTACACGAACCCTTTCGACTTTTTCATATACTTCGCAGCCTTTTCCACGCTCATTTTTGGTCCTTTTGGATTTGAAGTTAAGAAAACTGCTTCAAAACGCTTACTATACTGGTCGGACGACATGATTTTTGTATGTTTGAACTTTCACAATCAATTATCGACTGTCCATTCTTTAATTGCAAATCATATAAAAGCCCAATAAAAATAATCAAATGAAAAGTAAACAATTGTTTATATGAGTTTTGCCGTATTTAGTTACTTAATTACACACTTGTGTCACACTGTAATATAATTTTGTCACAAACAAATTTTTTTTTTTTATTTTTTGTCGCGAGGTGAGAACTGCCCCTAACTAACAATAATAATTATTGACTAATTACTAACTACTGTTAGTAACTAGCAATTTGGGAAATTTTGTTTTGATAAATATTCCATTGATATATAGTATATGTGTGTGAATTAAACATCAATTAGATATTTAGAAGAATGAAGCGAAATCATTTTTTAAATTTGAAACATAATATGAAAATATTACGAACACGAACCATACATGTTCGGACGTGTTTGTTTGAATCAGAAAAATCATGTTTGAGTTAGTTCCTGTTCGGTTCGAATTGTTTGGAAGGAAATAGAATTGGTTCTAGTTCGGTTCCTGTTCTGTTCGAAATCGATCGATCACGAACGAACACAAACAGTTCCTGTTCGTGAACAGCTATAGCCTCGGCTCACCTCTGGCACTATATTCGCTCGATTGATCGGTTGTTTCCGGGTCGTACGCATAGATCCAAGCCTCATCTCCAGTTATCATGCATTTCATCCCGTCCTGATAGTCAAAAAACATTTCTTCGCAGACTTCAACACGCCGCATTTTTTGCAAAAAATTGAGTGTTTTTGGAACCAATCGAAATTTGACTCTTCTCAAGTCCAATTCGTCTTTCAAAATTGAATTGACTGAAACTTTTGAAATGCCAACAGCATCAGCAAGGTCTCTTATTCGATAGAGCCTGTTCACTGAAGGCCTTCTGCAACATTCTTAGAGTTTTGGCTGCAGAAATTTCATTCCGCACACAAATCTTTATGAAACTTCTTTGTTGAATAATTTCAGACATTGTAAAAATCGAAAAATTCACTTTTAGTTATTCACAAAACACAAGCGTAACTAGATGACAAATGAAGATAATGGAGTAAAATTTGACACAGCGACAGTTCTACCAACTTGAAAATAAAAGTATTTGTCCCTATCGAAATACCTACGCAATTTAAATTCAAATTTCCCGGTATTTTTTAGACACAGTAGTAAATCTCTGTATATCTAAATAATCAAAGTGATTTCACACACACACATTAATTCTACTGTCAAATACACAACTGTCAGTTTGAAATGGCTGGTTTCCAACGAAAGTTGGACATTTCACAATATTTTCTGCACACCAATACATATATATGTATATATAAAATGTGCAGAAAAAGTTGTGAAATGTCCAACTTTCGTTGGAAACCAGCTATTTCAAACTGACAGTTGTGTATTTGACAGTAAAATTTATGTGTGTGCATTATACAAAATGTGAACCAAACATAATAGATCTGTCAATTCGTAGTGAATCTGAGTAAATCTCAATGAATGTTAGTTCTTACATCATGAATCTTAAGATTTTTGATATAAGCAAGTCTAAGCCGTATCTACCCTCTAGTCCAGAATGTGTGACTATACATATTATTTTAAAATGGAGGGAGAATGATGTATAATTTAGAAAATTAACTTACTTTTTTGCATGAGTACGTAAGTAAGCACGTAATTCACCTAAACGTGCTAATTCCATTACAATCCAAATTGGAGGTCCACTACAAATGCCAATCAGGCGAATTATGTGTGGATGTTCGAATTTCTGCATAATATCTAAAACAACATAGTATATACTAATTGGTATCCAAAAGAGATAGATTTGCGATTTATTAATTTGTTCTATTCAATCATATGAGAATGCATCAAAAATGTAAAAAACGCCACTTCACACACAGTGAAATATTGAGATTTTGAATACAAGTAGTTTTTTTTGGAAAAATAAATGAAAATTGCGATCGCAATAAAAATTTTTTTGCAAATTTTTTTTTTCAAATAAATGAAAATAATATTAAAAATACTCGTAAAATAAAACCCAATTTATTTAAAAATTCAAATTTCATTCAACGCGTGCTGTGTCGACATTATGACAGCCTCATCTCATGAGATGCGAGCATGATTGATTTTGGCATTTCTTTGAAAGCAATATGAAATGCAACTAGCACTGAAAAATGAGTTTGAATTTTTTCCTCTATTATTTCCCTTTTAAGTATGTTTAGGACTTTTTTCCCGATTTTACTATTAATTGTTATAATTGAATAACCGATAAAAGTTTGAAAGTGCGTCCAAAATGCAGAGTTTATCTTTCATGAAAATATCGCCTCTATTTGCACGCGTAAGATGTAATATTTTTAAAAAATCTAAAATACTCACACGCCTCTTCTAAAAACTTTTCAGATGTTATCAAATCAGCATCAGCTTTGCACGTTTTAACAGCGACATGAATAATATTTTTATCAATATTATTTTTGGAAGATTGTGTATCATCATTTTGACTAGATAAATCAGGTTCTGATTGTTTTTGCTTTGGGATTTGTGACAAACGACACGTTCCGATATGTACATCTCCAAATTGTCCAACGCCAATTATATCATTAAGAGTGATTTGTGATCTATCAAGTTCGTAATTGCGTACAGCTGGTTGTGAATAATCATTATCTTAAATACAAAAACGTGCATTAAAAATGAAAACAATTTAGTGAATTTTTTTAACTTAGCGATAACATGGTTCAAATCATTAAATTATATATTGTTTATTAGAGAATTATAACCATTTTAGCGTTCGTCACACTTCATGAAGTTGTTAGTTTATTCAAGTGAAATAAAATAAAATGTACCTTCTTCTTCATCTCTTAAGCCAATATCAACATAATCTTCACTTAATAATGGCATCTGTGTGTCTAACTTTAGCGTTACCATTGATGTGTGGATACCCATTTGAGTATCATCTTCTGATACTATAAGAACAGAAAGAAATAATATAAATATTCATATAAAGATTATTGAATGATATTTTAATATACATTTATCATTTTTTGTATCATAATTCAGAATTTTTGATGTTTGTTCTAATGGGTTTGTAGAATAATTTTTTGCTACACATGATTTTTCATATTTATTTTGTGTATGTGCATGCGAACGATCCCAAAAGCTCATTTCGGTGTTATTTACCTAAAGAAAAATAAAAAGAGAAAATTAAATTAAATTTTTATAATTATGATTATATGAATATAATAAAAAATCGTTGAATAAATACTGTAATTAAGTAAATATTCTTTAAATTTGAGATGGGTAGTTGAGATCATACTGCATCTTCGATGAAAATAATTACATACAGTTACAGTTCGTCTACGAGCACCACCTATAGAGAAAAAGAAGAAAGAAATAAATACATGTAAGTTTATTTATCAATCACATTTGTTCAATATGAATCAATTTACCTACCTAAAACATATTTCTTCTTCGCTCTTTTGCTGCACGACGTTGTATCATCATTTCATGAAGGATATATAAAACCAGGGCCATGAAATGAACAACAACAATAACAAGTATTTAGACATAAGCAAATGACAAAAAAAATCGTCACAAATCTGGTGGAAAGTAGAATAAGCATTATATTTGGGTATGATTTTGTTGACAAGAACTGAAAATGGCTTTGTACTGTACAGAGTTTTATTTTTTTTCCGATAGGTGTGCTGCGATAAATGTATTCAGTGCCGATTTCATGTTCTTGTATAAAACGTTGTGTAAATTATGTTTCGTGATGAATTTAGCGATCCCAAACAATTGTTTTCTTCTGATTCATTGATGTTCCAGGTAGTGCGCGAAATATATAGATGTTAATACTTTCATACGAAAAGTATTAAGACAGTATTAAGATACTCAATTTGCAACATCTATAGCGAAATAAGGTAAGACGGAAAAGCATTTTTCACGATATCTCGTGAAAATGAAAAGATTTTCTTGATTTATTATTCTTCATATTTTGAATTTGTCAAGTTTTTTCAAATTTTTGTGTTTTACAAGTGCGAAATGAGGTTGGACGCATTTGCTCTTTATGGTTGTAAAAATCATATTTTTTGCGAAACTTATATCAATACTTGACCTTTTGCAAATGTAATGCGATGATTCGAAGCGGGAGATTGACATACAGTGATTCGATTTTGGCCTGTGGGATGTTTTGTCAAGCCGCCTTGATGGCTGCCGTCAATTTTTGTCTTGAGTTGAATTGTCGACCCTCTTTATAATCTTTTCGAGCCAAAATCGACTAGACGTTCTAAATGATGTTCATATGTGGTGATTTTAACGGCCATTTGTTGAAACGATAGCTCATTCCTATCGAGCCCAAAAAAAAATCTGATGCAGAATTGTTAGGAATGGTCAGAAATAGAAACCATTAAAGTTTTATCCATGGATCATAATAAAAAAAATCTGATAATGCTGTGGATCCGTTAAATGGAGATATATCCAGGATAAATGATGATTTTTGTATGAAAAGTGTCCATTAAAATAGGCATTTCACGGCATTTTCGTCATAGGAAACTCATATTTTTTAGCGAAAAAAATGTGGGTCCTCGAAATTGGAAAGTCGGTTCCATTGTTTGTTCGGTCCCTAGATGGGTTTTTTGGTGAGAAATGGAACTTTTTCGCCAAAGGAAACTCATATTTTTTTGCGAGAAAATGTGGGTCTTCGAACATTGGAAAGTCGATTCCATTGTTTGTCCCTAGAAGGCGAAAATGAAAATAAGGAAAATCTCATAGTATGGGACTCCTTTTGTTAGAGAGTAAGTTGTTTTCATTATGGAAAAACGTAAAACATGTTATTTTAAGATAAAATGTAATGAATTCGTAATTGAAATTGGATGAATTATATGCGTTTGATTTTGAGTGCGGAAAAGTACGGATGTAAGACATCTTGTTTTGTTGTATTTTTGGCATTGGGAAATGCTCAACATTTTCTGGACACGTCGAAACCCAACTGGTAAATGGTTTTCAGCCGTTAATTGCCGGGCAGACTTGAAATCATTCGCCGCACTTCAAATTAAACGCCGTTTTCGTACCGTTGATACAGTTGATGGATGGGCATTTTTGTAGTTTTTACCATAATTATCGCGATTTTTTAGGAAATATCGCACTACTTTTTACTTCGGATCTTTTCTTTTGCTATCTTCATTCTTTTAGTGTGGATATTTTGACTTTTTCCGCCTCTATTTGGTTTGCCGTGACCCATTGTTATTTGACTGAATTATTTTGAAATTGCAGAAGCATTATCAATAAGGTGCATGTTAAGTTAAATCTAAAGAACTAGTCGGAATTTATTTAAACAGTCTATATTTATTTAAAATTCGAATAGAACTGAGAATACTTGATCATAAATTAAAAAACTTGATTAACATATTATTTGAATATATTGAATTTATGACAACTTTCATTATCCTCATAAATAATAATATATTTCGATTTCTTGTTTAATTTCAGTCAATAACCCTTCAATCCATATGCCCTCTTTAACTGCTTCAGTGAGTGCTTTCAATTCAGCCTCTGTATATTATAACGCTACACAATTTTGCTTTTTTGAATTCCAAATTTCATTTTTGATACCAAACATATTTCACATTTCTTTTCAGCACAGTTACATTTTTTAAGTTCAATACCAGTAATTATTTTCATTTAGCATTTTTTTAATTAACTCGTTGTTTCGATGACCAAAAATTCGATGCATTTCATGTTTTCTGTTTGATTTCGTTATTGTATCCGATGAAAAAATTTTTGTATTTAATATTGAATTTAAAATTTACTTCGCCGTTCAACTTGTATAAATCATCTTTCATAATTGCTGTTGCAATTATCTTTCCGTTTTTGATAATATCTGCTTTTTCATCTTACAAATTTACTTGAATGCCTTTTTGATTTAATTTGCGAATTGATATAAAATTTCCCTTGAGTTTCCCTTAATATCAAATTTGAATCCATTTGCTGCTTTGATTTTCAATTCTTGATAAATTTGAAAAAGATTTTTCATTAATTGAAATGTGACTCGTAGCTCCCGAATCTAATATTCATTCATTTTCGTTGAACGATTTAATTTCAAATAGTTTTTCTGCTTTATTTGATAAAATTCTATCATCGTCTTCATCTTTATTTGATTTGCTGCTTTCACCATTTTCTTCATGAAATGCTTTAAGTTTAAAGCAATTTTTCATTTGTTAAATCCTTTGGAATTGTTAAATCCTTTGGAATTCTGGAACATAATGCAGTAACCAATCCATTCCAACTTTTGGGGAGACTATTCAACAAAATGCCTACTTGATGAACTTCAGAAATTGGTTCGCCTAAATCAGCAGATTTCAAGGAGAAACTGTTCATTTTTCATGTTGAATATCATCTTCTTCATGCATTTTTGTGCCATACATATTTGTTAATATGTTAATAATGTTCGAAACACTTTCACTTTGATAGAACTGAGAATACTTGATCATAAATTCATTAACATATTATTTGAATATATTGAACGATTACTATGATTTACTGATGATGATAACTGTGAATTTTAACACAACAAGTGTCAAAAACGAGAGCAAAATTGTTTATTTCATTTGGTGAACTGTCAAACTCTGTAGAAAACGAATGTTTTCATTCAAATGATTTTAGCGTGATTTTTTTTTCGTATAGAATACAGCGCTGTCTTAGGGAACATTTGAACTATATTGCTTGCAAGGATTTTATTGTTGTAAATGCGTATATTTTTGTGTATGCTCTGAACCTTTGGCGTCTTACCTTATTTCGCAATTGTAGAAAGCAAAAATTTAGAAAATCAAGAAAAATTCAAAAAATAATTTTTTCTGTGAAATCACGGATAAATATCCGTGTTAAACACCTAATAAAATTTAAAAAAAAAAAGTGCAAAAAAATCTTTTCATTTTCACGAGATATCTTGAAAAATGCTGGTGCGTTTAACCTTATTTCGCGTACTGTATACAGTTGATATATCAATTATATTCATTGTCTGTATGTTTTGATTTATAATGTAATTAAACAATGCATTTAGTATTCGCACACAGATAAAAAAAATTCGGAATATTGGCAACACTGTGTTGCGATTGTCAAAATTACAACCACATTTGTAGGGCTGAGAGTTAAAACGGTTTATACAAAAGCTCAGAATAAAAACGGTTAAGAAATATATTTAGTAGTACAATTGCTAGTTGGGGCCAATTAGCTGCTGGTTGGTACCAACTAGTGGGTAGTTGATACCAACTTGCTTTGCTAGTTGGTAACAACCATTAAATAGTTGGTACCAATTAATAGCTAGTTGGTAGCAACTAGTAGGTAGTTGGTACCAACTAGCTGCTAGTTGGCGCCAACCAGCAAAATAAGTTGGTACCAACTAGTGGAACTACACTGACAGAACTGTTCGTACATTTACTACAACTTTTTTGAAAGAGCCTCGGAAATGACTGAAGGAAAATTGGGCTCTTTTAGTACACCTGACTTGACATTTGCAAACCTGAAATTATCCATAAGAGGACGACATTTCTGTACTAAATCTAAAAAATACACATTAGATAGCGTCACTAGTGTACTAAATCCAACGTGGGTTGACAGTCACATTTGCCGATTAAAAAAAATAAAAATAAAAAAAAACACTTCAAATTAAAGCACTTATTATGTGTTTGAATAAGTAGAGTAATTGAAAATGCATTTTTTCTTATATATATTTCACAAAATAATTGTAATTTATTGACGACTTTGAATTTCTCTCACCAGAATTGACCAATAAGAACCTGATACAGGGGAACTGTACAGTGGAAATACAGCATGGATGAAGTTATTGCGCAGCAAATGAACAAATGACTCATAAAAAGAAAACATTTCCAAACATGTTCGAGAAGTCTTATAAAATCCGCGATTGAAGCGCCATCTATACCGTAATTAATATGTCTATTGACAACGAATTGAACTAGAATGTTCGGTAACATTTGTTGTATTGCGCAAATTGCTTGTTTTTTTTGTTGCTATTTTGCTGCGCAGTTTCTTTCCAGATGGCGTGTCAATAAAAAGAGAACAAAATGACACATCTTTATTCTGTAAAATTTTTGAAAATCTTTTCAATTCCAAAATCCTTTATAATAACAAAATAATAAAAAAAACGAATTAAATCATTATAATCCTTTTGAAGTAATAGTTTTCCTCGAGTATTGTGTCTCTGAGCCGACAAAAATCGGTGTAGTAGAACAGCCCCATCTGTTGGATATTTCAAATTTAGTACCAAATTAGTACTATTTGACAGCTGTCAACTAGTTGTTCTAAAAACCCATTATTTCCGAGCCTCTTTAACGTTTTTCTGCGTCTGTTGAAAAATTCACAACATAATCGTACTGTACGACTCGTACACATACTTCTATACTATTTATATACAGTTGAGTGCGAAGGAGAAATATTTTCACACACAGCTATGTTTCCCCTCTTCCCGCTCAATAAAACATATAGAAATCTGTGTACGACAATGTTGTGAATTTTTCAACACATGTAGAAAAACGTCAAAATTCAAATAAGTCGTACTAGATGTACAAATAGTTCTGTCTGTGTAATTGGCCCCAAATAGCAATATTTACTACTAACAATAATTCTTAACCGTTTTTATTCTGAGATTATGTATGAACCGTTTACTCTCAGCCTTACATTTAAGATATTTACAACAATGGCTGTAATAAAATAAATCTTGCTGTTATGGAGCAAGAACACAACCATTGTTGTAAATATCGCAAATTTGGTTGAATTTTGACATTCACAACCCAATGTTGCCTATATTCTGAATTTTTTTTTATCTGTGCATATGCCATTTGATTGTACACAATTTGTACATCTCGCGTTTTTGCATTTTCAAGAGTACAGATAATTACTACTATCTCTTCAGTGCGTGTCAGTATTTCAATTCTTTTTTCAATGCCTGACTGATCCCAGCATTTTATGCAATCATTTTTTATTAGAGTGATTGACGAAGTCGCACAAAAATAGATACAACAACAACAATCATTTATAGACCATTAATACCCTTCAGCTTCTGGTTTGTCTAGTAATGGTCGCCCTCTAACAATTCCTCTCCCCGTCGAGATAACCAAAGACAATCTCTGTCACACGCTCTCATGATCTGAACTTAATTACGTATTTCAATGTATCTTCATGAATTATGGAGAAAATCTGGTACATAATGCAAACAGATGGCGCTATTGTTAGTGCTTTCGGTTTTCGTTCTAAAGAACACTATCCGCTTGCACAAAACTAACTTTGTAAGGTATTTTTTGTAAATTTTTGATCTTATGAAAAAGTGAAAAGACATTAAAACGAAAAGAAAAATGAACAAACGAGGAAAAATGAATGTATACTGTAATTAGGCAATTTCCTTAAATTTTTGATGTGCGTTTGCCTGTCATTCTATGTTCAGGTCATCAAACAAGAAAAAAAAAGAGAAATTACTACAAACTACTATTCTCTTCATTTTTGCATTGTTCTTCATCTGAATTCCGATATGTACAAAAGTTATATACGCATTGAACAGAGATTTTTGTACAATACAAAGGGGAGATTAAGAAGAACTGTCATATAACAGCGCCTTTATTGAATCCACAAGCAATACCGTGTCTGTGTACACACGTTGTGTTGTACTATGAATATGTTGTGTTATAGTACGAATAAGAATGTATGGCAACAAACCTGTAGTTTCGAAATACATATACACAACAAGCATTAGTGGCATTTCTTATGCGACAAAATGTCAAAATATGTGTCGTAATCAGCCATTGATTTCATCTCGTTTATTTGTTTTCATTTTTGTTTTCTGGCTTATATTTACTTTACAGAACTTTTTATGTAGCGAACATTTTTTTATTTTTCTTTTTAGTGGTGCGATTACCAATTTTTTATTTACTGATATTTCTTCTAAACGCAAAAATTTGTTAACACGATCGCTCATATTCCCCATGCCCATAAAAAAATCTGATGTTGCAGAATTTTTGGGATAGTTATTATTATTATTATTATTATTCGGCACCATACAGCGTTTATTTGCCAATGATGGTTTATTAAAATACAAATTAAATGATTCAACAATTGCACCGATTAACAATCTATTGCCAATCCTAACGATCTAAGAGCAAGTCACTGCGATTATTACCTGCAATACTGAGTCGTACAGAAATATACAGAACAGAGATTAATCCATCAGTCTCTTGAACAATTCATTTCATCTCATTTTAATTACATTCGAGCTGACATTAAAGTCTATTACGAATTGTTCCAAAAGAGGAGTTTTTACATCATAATAATTATTGAAAGTTTCAATCAGAAAACTCAAAGGCATATATTTTTGATAGCCATGATTAACAGTATGTTGAATACTCAAAAATCTAACATTTCTGACCGAATGTTAGGGAACTCCAATATGAATCTTCTCCAAATGTATATATACATTTATTTAGATATATCTGAACAAATTTCACCCTTGATCAATTTTAGTATGAACATCACTTGAGCAACCTTCCTACGGTTATCCAAAGTAATCATTCAAAGTAACCGCAACCTATGTTTGACGTCCATGTGTTTATCATACTTTGTACACTATACACAACGACAGCTGTACTACTCAATACTTAAGAGCACTGAGAGCACATAATTTTGGTGGCACCACGAGTGTTACATTTGTCGGTCTCATCCGTTTGCGTGCAATGCTCTGCACCAAATATTATAATATTTATAAAAATGATTGATTGAATTCTGCGAAGTAGAAAAATAAAATTTAGATCACATTGCACAAAAAATATAACGAATTGAAACCGTGCCATTTAAAATTATTATCATTGTTGAATATGAAACAGTCATTCTGTAACTGCGCATTAAGAGCGCAAATATTCAGCAATAAATATCATGCTAAATAAAAAGTTCTGTAAAGTGAATTTGTGCCGCTTTTCACATTTCAAAATGAGAAATAATAAAAATTTCACAAAAAAATAACTTTAAATAATGTGAAAAAAGTTCGAACATTTGTACGAAAAAACAATTTCCATGAAGAAAATAGGAAAAAAAACAATGCGCAATCGAGCCTCTAATGTAAATGATTATGAGATTGACGTGCTTGCTTAATCCACTGTACCATAAAGGCTTTGGAATTTGTAATGATTTTTCTCAAATTTTTTTGTTATTTTTTCCATATTTGTTGTCCATCAAACATACCATTTCTGTAGGAAAAATGTCATATATACCATTTCTGTGGCAACTACGGTTTGCTCACAAAAACCCAAGAAGGTAAATCTCGGTGGTAATCAGTTCTGGAAACGTCAGCTTGAAATAAATCCATCGGATGGATTTGACGCTGCGTTGGTTGATTGCATTTTTTGGATTTTTTTACAATGTGGCCTCAATTTTTCCATAGTGGTCAAAGTCAAAAATTGTGAATTCTTTCAATGTGGCCTCAAATTTGACGTTGGCCAAAACGGAAAAATTTGGCCACATTGTAAATAAATCCATTTGATTTTCTTTGGGGGTGAAATCCCATTTTGCAAAAAATAATAGCAGAAAACTTGAAAAAAAATTTGTTTTGCCTGTGGTGGAACTCTGATTATTTTCCGCAAAAATCATTCAGAAAGTATGTTTAGGCTGTGTAACAGAGAAGAATTATTCTATGGCTGTGACCTTAACATACTTTCAGAATGATTTTTGCGGAAAATAATCAGAATTCCACCACAAGCAAAACAAATTTTTTTTTTCAAGTTTTCTGCTATTATTTTTTGCAAAAATTTTTGGGATTTCACCTCCAAAGAAAATGGAATTGGGTGTACAATGGTATTTTGAACCATTTACAACGAAGCTTACTTTTTTGGACCAAATAGCGATTGTTAAATGTTATATGTTGGATTGATCTCAACTACCTAATCTCACTTTCAGCGATACCAATTTCGCCATCACGACAGGTTTATCCATTATTTTTATTTTATTCATATATATATAAATAAATATATTAGCGATATTATTATATACCAATAGGCAAACAAGTTATCTCTCGCTATTTATTTACCATACGACAATAACCATCAACCAAGTCGGCTATACTATCGACTGTTTTTACTCCATTACAAGTTATAACCAAGTCATCAGAGTTTCCCAAAACTGTTATTTTTAAGAGAGTTTTCATTTCATTACATAAACATTGCTTTGTTTCTCGTTCATCTGGTACTTGTTCTATGACTGTATTTGCTTTGGCACTTTTTGCGTCCTCGTCATATTTTTGCTGATTTTCAACATGTAGTACTGATGTTGTTATTTTCACTATGTTTTGAAAATCAGTAACACGAGTAGGATTTGCTTGTGGATGAGTTATATATGAAAGACCTGAAATAAGAGTTATTGTGAAAAATGAATAAAATTGTTCAGGTTTGGTGGATTTGCTAGCTCTATAAAATGAATAGGATCCTGTGGTGAAACTCTGATGATTTTCCAAAAAAATCGATCGGAAAATATTTTTGGGACACAGTCACCATTTTTTAAGGCCATTTTTTAAGGACACATTTTCAAGAATTTACATTTTTATATCAAAAATTTTACCGAACGTTTTTTGTGGAATGCCATCAGAATTCCATCACTGTAAATTTCTAATAGTTTTGTTTGCCGAATTTGAATTATTTCAATATATTTTAAAAAAAATAGACAAATTATTACAAATAACACATGTCGCACTCATTTTGAGACTACATTCAGGCGTTTATTGCATTGCATAAACAAACAGAAACATGCCAGAAATTACTGGCAATATTTGTTTACTGTTAAACACAAAATACACAAACATTACAAGACGCGATGGCGTGCAAATTGGATTTACCAAATAGTTTCGCAAACCTTTTTGGCGAAATAAGTACAATGGAAATTGTTCTTTAAAAATGTTTTTCGATAGTTTATGAATAAAGCAAACTACTATTCTTCCTATAGAGAAATATTCATTTTGTTTGTTTGTTTGCTGTTTAAATGGCGTCCGCTTGGATGTAATCTCAAAATGAGTCGGACATGTGTTACCAAGATATTACGTGAATATAAATTAATTTGAATTGCAGATATAATTGATGCATATGTAAAAGTAATAATAATGGCTTACCAACATGAGGACCTATGATTAGATCTACTGGAATATTCCACCCTGATCCCAGTGTTATAATAAATTTTTCCTGATCAAAATTATACTGTGTTTTCAGCAAATTGAAAAATCTGAAAATTGGAGAATAGAAATTATTATACTTCTAAAAAAAACTTTTCAAAATTCAATACATAATATTTGGCGGCATTTTTTATAATAGAGACATTTCAATATATAATAATTGGCGATAAGGGGTCTTGATCTAATTTTCTCACTGTTCAGTTTGAATGCATTATCTTTCGAACTCTTCTTTTTACCTGCTTTTATCATTATTATTATTATTATTATTATTATTCGGCACCATACAGCGTTCCTTCGCCAAAGGTGGTTTATTTATAATATTTACATATTAATTTACAAATTATAATTAATTTAATATTTGCACCGGTTCAATAATCTATTGCCAATCCTGATGATTTCGAAGCAAGTCACTGCGATTATCAACTGCAATATTAAATCCAATAGAATCAAGTACAATAATGATTAATTTTACAATATCTTAAATAATTCATTAAGCTTCTTTTTAGTTACATCGGAGCTAACATGAAAATTAATAACAAACTGATTCTGAATAGGAGTTTTTTCATTATAACAACAGTTAAAAGTCTCAATCATAAAATTCAATGGCATAAACTTTTGATAACTATTGTTAACAATATGGACTTTTAAGAATTGAATATTTCTAACAGAGTGATATGGAATTCTGAATTGAATCTTCTCTAAAAGAACATCCGAACATATTTCAGCCTTGATTAGTTTTAGTATAAACATTACTTGTGCAATCTTCCTACGATTCTCCAGAGAGATCATTTTAAGCAATAGCAATCTATGTTCATACCGCGGAATGTGAAATCCATTACTCCATCTAAATCTCCTCAATGCGTATAACAGAAATTGCTTTTGGATAGACTCAATTCTTCTTGTCTGTCTCAAGTTGTGAGTGTTCCATACTTGAGATCCATATTCTAGAATCGGAATAACAAAACTAAAAAATAAAATTTTAATTGTATATGGGTCATTAAATTCTCTGGCAAAACGTATGATCCAAGCCAACCTAGACTTTGCTTTGGCTACCATAAATTCGATATGAGCCTTGAAATTATGTTTCTCGTCCAAAATTACACCAAGATCCTTCATTTGATCAACTCTTTCAATTACTGAGCCATCAATAGTGTAATTGTAATCAATAACATTTCCAAAGCGATGAAAAATCATCCTTTTTGTCTTATTAACATTCAGTTTTAATGTTTTAAATTAGATTCAATTCAAAGTATTTAACCACATTATTCAAACTTTCTTGGAGAATAAAACAATCATAAATTGAAGTTACATATAACTATTTCCCACCATAGTGGGAAAGCCTAACATCATCAGCAAATGAAAGAATGAACGAATCTCCACTGATGTTAGGCAAATCAGCAACAAACAATATGAACAATGTTGCAGCAATGGGGTAACCCTGACCCGTACCAGAATGAACAATGATAGGATTTGATTCATAATTGTTAATTTTAACAATTTGTTTTCTACCACTCATATAAGACTTAATCCAAAAAGTTGATCATTCAATCTCATAACATTCAATTTGTGAACCAAAAGATCAATGTTCACTGAATCAAACGCTTTGGCAACATCAATATAGATTGCATCTGTTTGATTATGAGGTCTCAGTTCACTCAATGTTCGAGATGTGAATTCCACTAAGTTAGTAATGGTTGATCTACCTATAACAAAACCATGCTGGCTTGAATCAATTAAGTTTTTTATATAAAAATTCAGGTGTTTCGCAATGATTGAATCCATAAGTTTTGGAATTATGTTTTGCAGAGCAACACCTCTATAATTTTCAATATGATTCCTTGAACCACTTTTGTAAATTGGTTTAACAAAAGAAATCTTCCACAAATCAGGAACATGTCCAAAATCGAGTGATTTACTCAATAAAATCGTTATGGGCTTAATTAAAACTCCAATACAGTTTTTAATAAACAAATTTGGTATACCATCTGGACCAGAAACCAAATTATTTGGCAAATCACTAACTTGTTGCAAAATAGTTTCTTCATCAATATTCAAATTGGGTATATTCTGACATAGGTCCTGTATTGATTTAAAATTCTCATCATTGCAGACATCAGATAGTACCAATTTGTGCTGTGTATACGCAGAAGAAAAAAATTCAGCAAAAAGATTAGCGATTTAAAACCATTATAATCCATTTCATTTGGTAGACTATAATTTGTTTTTCTAACAGCATTTACATGCTTGAAAAATTCCATAGAATCAATATTAATCAACTCCTCCATTTCCATCTTATAATTATTATAGGCAATACGAGAATTTCGATGATAATCCGTTCGAGCAGATTTAAAATTATTTTCATCATCCAATGACTTATGCCTCTTCTTTCCTAATTTGTTCACTCTATTTTTCAAATTCACCAAGTTATGATCAAACCACCTAGGATGAATTGAATTATTTTTCCTTATTAAATGAATGTGTGTATCGATTGTACTCTTAATGCAAGAGTAGAATTTATTCAAATTATCATCAAGAGAAACATTTGATAATAATGAATCCCAATCAACATTAGAAAAACAATCATTTATTACATTGTAATCTGCATTTCTAAAATCCAAATACGTGCAGCGTACATTTTCATTACTAACATTAACTTTATGATCAAAAATGACAGTTTCAATGGAATTGTGGTGGATCTCAGATTTAACCAAAAATATATTACTATTAATGCAATACAACAAATCTGGATCATTAGTCCAAACCAAATCCAACATATTACCATTATCATTTGAACAACCATTTATTTGAGATAAACCAAATTCATGAAATGAATCCAAAATTAGAAATTCCTTCCTAGAGCAAGCATTAATTGGATAGGAAACATTCGGATTGTCAATGTCATTCGAAATCCACAATAATTCTGGCAAATTGAAATCACCTGAAATTATAATTGAATCCCTATGATCGGCTCTCATGGATAAATCTTTCAGTGCATTAACATTATTTTCAAAAACTTCAAATGGTGAGTTCGGTCGAATATACAATTCCACCAAATAAAACTTCCTATGTTCAATGTTAACACAAACACAAATAATTTCAGCACCATGTGGCTCACCATCAAATATTAATTGACCATTCAAAGAATTATGAGTGGCAATTAAAACACCACCCCCATGAGACTTCTTTGTTGTCTGGTCTTTTTCAGTAAGAATTGATCTATCACAGCGAAATACATCATAAACGTTCGGAAATAGTTCAATATCATTGATGGTATTATCCAAATGAATCTCACACAACATATATATTTTGAATTCGTTGATAACACTAGTCTACAAAATTAAAAGAAAATTCACGTACAAATATTCCATTGCTACAGAGTGATAGAGCGGACCACAGAGACCTCAAAACCACTTTTGGTTGATATCCTTATCGGCACGGTTTAGAATATTTTTTTCAAAAATTCATTTTTTTGAATTTGGACATTCAACGCTGCCATATGGACAGATGTCAAAAAATTTGCATGCTTGATGTAATTCAACTTCGAGTTGCTATGAGAACTATAAGGTCATAGCTATCAGACGCCGCAACAATATATATGATCGGTTAGATTGGTAAAAAGTTATGCCAGAGAATGTTCTGAAACCCAAGGCAACAAATTACGATTTTCAGTATATTTTAATAAAATGGAACCACAGATCTCAATGTTATCGTAGTTTTTGTCTCGGTTTCATGCCTGATTAATAAAAATGTATTTATTCAGAGCCTAGTTGTCAAAGATATGGCCGTTTTGTAGCCAAGAAAATGAGTCTTATCGCAATTTTTTCCAAATACTCAAAACCGCTTGATATCTCATTTTTTAGATATTTAATAATCTATGCCAATTTTAAACCACTAAATTCATGAGAACGTTTCTAAAATTAATAAAATAAAACATACATATATATTTTTATATTTTTTACCTTTTTATTCGATTTTTAATATAAAATAGATAAAACCATACATAGTTACATTTATTTTACAATCGTTTATTAATTGTGTTTAGTTTTGTTCAAATCGTTTTTCAGCCACTAGAAATGATCTTTTGGTCCTCTTTCTGCGGTGCATGGCTTTTGTGTCTCGCAATAGAGACCAACAATATTCCCCAAGCATACTAGGTATATACCTAAAATTGAATCTGTTCTCCATATCTGCGATGTCTTGGTGAAATCTTTCACCATGCTCATCACTATAAGCTCTCATATTTTCTGGGAAGAAATCCAGGTGTGATTTAAGGAAATGCATTTTCAAAGTTAAATGCGCTCCTATTTTCTCATAATTGTCCAATATATTAGCCACAAGTTCTCTATAATTTGAACTTTTTCTGTTTCCGAGAAATCCATCAATCACATCTTCAAATGACTCCCAAGCAGTTCTTTGTTCAGGAGTTAAATGAATTTTAAATTCATCGCTATGCATGACTCTTTTTATTTGTGGTCCCACAAATATTCCTGATTCCACTTTAACTCTCCTTGATACTGATGAGCATGGTGAAAGATTTCACCAAGACATCGCAGATATGGAGAACAGATTCAATTTTAGGTATATACCTAGTATGCTTGGGGAATATTGTTGGTCTCTATTGCGAGACACAAAAGCCATGCACCGCAGAAAGAGGACCAAAAGATCATTTCTAGTGGCTGAAAAACGATTTGAACAAAACTAAACACAATTAATAAACGATTGTAAAATAAATGTAACTATGTATGGTTTTATCTATTTTATATTAAAAATCGAATAAAAAGGTAAAAAATATAAAAATATATATGTATGTTTTATTTTATTAATTTTAGAAACGTTCTCATGAATTTAGTGGTTTAAAATTGGCATAGATTATTAAATATCTAAAAAATGAGATATCAAGCGGTTTTGAGTATTTGGAAAAAATTGCGATAAGACTCATTTTCTTGGCTACAAAACGGCCATATCTTTGACAACTAGGCTCTGAATAAATACATTTTTATTAATCAGGCATGAAACCGAGACAAAAACTACGATAACATTGAGATCTGTGGTTCCATTTTATTAAAATATACTGAAAATCGTAATTTGTTGCCTTGGGTTTCAGAACATTCTCTGGCATAACTTTTCACCAATCTAACCGATCATATATATTGTTGCGGCGTCTGATAGCTATGACCTTATAGTTCTCATAGCAACTCGAAGTTGAATTACATCAAGCATGCAAATTTTTTGACATCTGTCCATATGGCAGCGTTGACTGTCCAAATTCAAAAAAATGAATTTTTGAAAAAAATATTCTAAACCGTGCCGATAAGGATATCAACCAAAAGTGGTTTTGAGGTCTCTGTGGTCCGCTCTATCACGCTGTGGCAATGGAATATCTGTACGTGAAATGCTGTCGACTAGTGTAAGTATACTGCAGTATACTTGCCATGGCAAAAAATTCAGGCATTCTTGTCTTCAAGCCATTTACATTGCAAGTGAAAATATGATTATGTTGTCTTAATAAGGGCGAGTTACACTCATTGGATAATTCATGTTCGAATGTGACATTGGTGGGATGAATGGAATTGAATTGACATTGCTCTGATAATAGGGTACCTGATGATGATAAAACTGGTTTTGATGAGGAGACGCACACAGAGGAAAAATATACAAACACTAATACAGAAGCTATATAAATATTCACAGCGAAAAACATCGTAGTTCATTGGGAAAATTTCCGAATCATTGATGGTATCATCTAAATGAGTTTCACATAACATATAAATTTTAAATTCATTAATTAGTATACTGGAAAAAAATTCAGGCAACTTTGTCTTCAAACCATTAATATTACATGTGTAAATATGATGATTTTCATTTAATAATGGTGTTGATACATCATGGGAAAATTTGCGGTTGGAATGAATGGAACCGAATAGACATTGGTCATTTGAAATGGATTGTGACGATAGTATGGCTGCTGATGAAATGGAGGCGGTTGATTGAATTCCATTCGCCAAAAAGGATAATATTGATTTTGCGGTAAAACATCTCGACTTTGCCGTGAATAACCATTTTGATTAAAACGATTTTTAGAATTCAAAATATTCTGATTATTCCGGTGATCATCGCTGATTATATTATTATTCTGTTCAATTCTGTCACGTTTCTTTGATAATTTTATATTATCCTTGATGTAACGTTTTTCCATATTCTTTGATGGAATCGAACGATTTTGTAAATTTGATAATGCATTCTTATTTTTCAATGTGGTTTTTAAATTATCTCGATTAACAGCAGGATCAACTTTATTCAATTTTCCAGAATTCCCTTTACCATTGACTCTACGTACAAATGGCTTAATCTGATAATTCGGTGACCAAATGTCTGAATTAAACAATAAATCACAAACACCTTTACTCAAGGTAGAAATTTTGAAGCTGATATGTTTGTATTTTTTATTCACTTTTTTACTCGCAAAATCAGCCCTAAATGAATCCGATTTAATTCCCAGTTTTCCAGTTATTAATGAAACTAGATCATCAGTTGTGAAATCATTGGCAAATTTTGAAACATGTAACATGTAAACACCATCTAAAGGCTTAATAACTGGTTTCACAATTACTTCTGGTTTATCTGAAGTTTCATTAAACTGATCAAGTTGAGTAACCAATTTTGAAATCACAATTCAAATCAGCAATTTCAACATGAATTTTCGTAATTTCAGCAACAATATCAAAATTATTCAAGTCCATTGAATCATCAGATGAATTTCTCAACTGTTTGAATCTCTTCATCACTTGAGACAAATTTTCATTATAAGCATCCTCTGATGATATTTGTCCAACGTCACTTTGAGAACGATCATTAATTGAATTGCTTTTATCCATTCCGATCTCTGAATCATCTTGAACAATCTCATTAAGCGTGTCATGAAATTGGTCTGTACTCAATTCTACATCATTTCTATTCATAACAAAAAACTTATCATTGCAAATTTCACATGTGACAGCAAACGGTGAAATTTCACTGAAAATGTAACAAAAAACTTCAGATTTTCATCATTCTCCTCATTGGTGTCACAATAACCCATGATCCATCTTTAAACTTTTTCGCCAAACCAAAATATTTAAGTAGTTTTTTAACATGTTCTTCTTTTTTCCTCATACATTGAACAAATATTGGATTACTGCAAAATTTACATTTCAAAGAAATACCACCATATGTCAAACCCTGACATTTACTTTTAACACAGCAATGCAAATTTTTCATGATTACAACAACAAAAAATTAATACTTGAATAAATCACAAAAAAGTTTAACAAAATCCACTTATTAGAAATGAACTTCAATGAATCTTTATAAACCAGTATAATTATCTTGTAAATAAAACAAATTAGTGTAAAAATGATGGCAAATAATTATTATGACGAGTCATTCCATTTTGAACATGATTTTTGTTGGATTCATTAGACAAATGAGAATTGGTTTTTTTTCCATTAACCACTTTAAATTCATTTACACTTGATAGTGTCTTGCTTTGTGAAATCGATGGGTTATTTTGAATTGGCTTCACATCATTCAATTTCGTTTTGATTTCATCAACCTTAATGATGTTATTCAATTTCAAATCCACTTTGATTTCTTCAAAAGGTTTCACAACATAATTTGGGGACCAAATAGAAGAATCCAACAATAAATCACAAATTCCCCTTTTCAATGTAGATATTTTGAAATTTAAAAACTTGTTCTTCTTATATTTGCGTTCGCTTGCATAATTTACACTATAAGAATCAGGATTTATTTCATTTTTATTTTTTCCTGAAATCATGGCAACGATATCATCAGGCTTATAATCTTTATTATTATTATTATTATTATTTAGTCTCGAAAATTCAATATTTCTAACAGAATCATTTGGAATTCTGAACTGAATCTTATCCAAAAGAACCTCTGAACATATTTCACCCTTAATCAGCTTTAGGAAGAACATTACTTGAGCAACACTCCTGCGATTCTTCAAATAAATCATTTATAACAACAGCAATTTATGTTCATACTTTGGAAGGTGAAATTCATTACTCCAATTGAATTTTCTTAGAGCATATAGCAAATATTGCTTCTGAACAGACTCACTTTGTCTCATCTGTCCCAAGTTGTAAGTGCTCCAAACCTGAGATGTATATCCTCGAATAGGAATTACGAAACTGAAAAATGAAATTTTAATTGTATATGGGTCATTAAAATCTCTAGCAAAACGCTTGATCCAAGCCAGCCTTAATTCAGCTTTTGCTAACATCGATTCAAAATGAGCTTTGAAATTAAGTTCCTCATCCAAAATCACACCAATAAGGCAAATTAACATATAATTTCAATTGTGAAACTAAATCACACACAAGTTCAACGCCATCTACAATCGCAATCAAATGTACATGTAATATCATACCGGTTTGTGTCTTTACTAAGAAAGTTGGAAAACAGTATCTATTGATGTTATGTGGTCTTCACATTTACGTTTGTAGAGGGCGTTAAATTTTGTCGATCACCATAATTTGCCTCATTGATCACACCAAGATCTTTAATTTGATTAATTATTTCAATCGTTGAATCAACAATGGTATAATTGAAATCCTAGGGGGAAACATTTCTCACGAGTGCGTCCAATTTCTTGCGAGTTTTTGCGAGTTCGTTGTTGGTATATTTAGTTTGATTTTGAGCTATTATTCATAGACTGACAACTGACAACTGACTCTCGCGCTTATTTGCATGCAAACTTGAACTTGAACTCGTACGAGTTTGTACATGTTATTTAAATGGAGTTAAAAATTGAAATGCAAGTTCAATTATTTTGTGTAGATTTCTTACAAGTTCTGCATGGTTTTTGCCGGTTGTCGAGTTGTTGAATCCCCCTAGTTGAAATCTATGATATTACCAAAGCGATGGAAAATCACCATCTTAGTTTTTTTAACATTAAACTTCAATTGATTCATACTAAAAAAAGCCAAGCACATTGTTCAAACTCTCTTGGAGAGTTAAACAGTCATCAGTTGAAGCTATATGGCGGGAAAGTCTCAAGTCATCTGCAAACGAAAGAATTGATGAATTACCACTGAAATCGGGCAAATCAGCGATAAACAATATAAACAATATAAACAATGGGATAACCCTACACACAAAAAAAGAATGTGGTAAAACAGCAATTTATAGTACAAAATATACATTTCTGTTTATCTTACCACATAACTTCAATATTTTACCACAAGCTATGGATGTCGAATTATATGGAATTGTATGTGGTAAAATCTCAAAGTTATGTGGTAAATCATATATCCACCACTAAATTTAACTGAAATACCAATTTATTTTTTTGTGTGTAACCCGTTCCCGATAGGATCTGATTCACAATCATTTACTTTAACAATCTGTCTTCTACCATTCATTTAAGAAGTAATCCAATTGAACAGCTTAGAGGAAAAACGTTATGTAGAAAAGTTGCGGGCAAAAATGTTGTTATTCAATGTATTTGTTGTTGTTTTTTGTATACCAAATACATTGAATAACAACATTTTTGCCCGCAACTTTTCTACATAACGTTTTTCCTCTAAGCTGTTCAATTCAAAAGTTGAGAATTCAATCCCATATTATTCAATTTATGTATCAAAAGATCAATATTCACTGAAGCTTTGGCAACATCAATATTTATTTATTTATTTATTTATTTGTTCACCGCCAAATACTGGTTGTATCTTTTGAGATATACATAAAGTACATACATATATTAAAATAGAATAGTGGTGAATGAATGGTATGAATCACAGATGTCATCACCATTAAAGAAACCACATCATTTTTGAAAGTAATTACAGATTGAGAATTTGTTATATAAAATTTAATAAATGTTGCATTTTCAATATGCTTTACAAAATTACATTAAATCATTCATAAAAACAGTGTTATAGTTTGAAACAGAGGAGAAAGTAGAGAAATGATCATCCCCCAGAGCTAGCAATCGAGATTTGAATGATGACCTTTGGAGATTCAATGAAAGAAGATCATTGACTTTGTTTGAAAATTTGCACATTTGAGTTATTGGCACCGTCAGCAAATTTTTGAACAACTTGTCGTTTATTTTGATGCGGTTCCCATTTCTCAAATTGCGTTCATTTTGATTGAGGCTGATTTCATCCCTTAACAACGGACAATGAACATTGTTATGCAGCAAATCGAAGATAAACAGAATTGAGGCATTGATTCGGCGACGTTGAAGTGATTGCATGTTGAGTTTGCTTAAACGTTTTCTATATGATGAAGTTTGATAGTTGTTTGAGACATTTGGATACATTTTGAGAGCAAACATTGAAAATTGACGTAGACAAGACTCTATTTTGTTTTTGTGAATTTCATAATACGGTAACCAAACCAAACTGCCATATTCCAAGATAGATTGAACAAGAGTAAAATATAGTGATTTTAACGTATGAATGTTCGGAATATCGAAACAAAATCGTTTAACAAAACCAAGCGCTGTTGATGCTTTAGCCACCATTGAGTTGATGTGAAGTTGAGTTTATTGTCGAAGATAACTCCTAAATCCCTTTGTTCATTAACCCTCTTTTTTTTGATATTGTCATAATTGAGCATTTTTTGAGATTTAAATAAAGCCTGTTTGCTTCACACCAATGTGCTAATTTATCAATGGAGTTTTGAAGTTCAATTGTGTCACCAATATTGTCAATAGACGTTGCCATTTTCAAATCGTCAGCAAACAGAGAGATAAAAACACCATCTCCGACGGTGCCTACAATATCGTTTATGAATAACAAAAACAAATTGGGTCCCAAATGGCTACCCTGTGGAACACCAGAGTTGACAATAAATTCAGTAGATTCCGTTGATCCAAACTTTACAAATTGACAACGATTTGACAGATACGATTTTAACCATTTGACCAAGTTCGATGGAAGATTGAAGTTTTGCAGTTTGGATAAAAGAATTGAATGGTCAACAATGTCAAATGCTTTACTAAAATCGGTGTACAGCACATCCACTTGTCTGTTTTCGTTTATTGCCTTATGAGAAAAGTGCAAAAATTCCAATAAATTAGATGTAGTAGACCGGCCCTTCATAAAACCATGTTGTTGTGGTACAATTTTATCTTTTACCAAATTACTAAGCAGCATATTGATTAAACACTCGAAAAATTTTGCATTTGTTGGTAATTTTACAATACACCTGTAATTTTCAACTTTTGAACGTGCACCTTTTTTAAAAATGGGACTGACACTATAACGTTTCCATTTGACCGGAAAAATGCCAGTTTCAAGCGATTCGTTGAAAATTATAAAGAGTGGTTTGTACAGTTGGGCAGCGCAATTTTTAAGCAGTAATGGATGAATTCCGTCAGGACCAGCACTTTTTTTAGTGTTAATTTTGAGAAGTTCATCGAAAACGAAGAATTCATCAAGTCGCAATCGATCAGTATTAGAAATGAAGTCATTTTGAGATTGATTTTGATTTTGCAATGGAGATGATTGGCTGGCAAAATTGCTTTTGAAAAAAGTTGCAAATAGTTCAGCCTGTTCACTCTTGATTGTTGTTGGAAATTATAATGAGAATTCATATATTGACGGTTAAGAATAGAGTTGACAATAATGTACTGTGAAATGAGAATCGGCAAATTGGTATTTGAAGTATGAAGAAATGTCCAACACAATAGAATTAGCGATTCGAATATACAGTGCAGTCAGAAGCGACATGTAACGTGTGAACGCAATGTTTAATTGGTTCACATATAGAAGTAAATTAGCATGAAATAAGAAATAAGGATTATGTATAGCAAGTAAGAAAACCAATCATAATAAAGTTATCGGCAACCTATTGATTTTAGTTTTGAGACATATTGTAGGTGGTCTCACAATGAGAATATTCAAAATTCAAAATTGTATAAATAGAGTGTGAGATCATGAATAAAAGTTAGTTGTATTCCGGCAGCAACTCTGCGTGTATTATTTATTTTGCATCAGGGTTATGGGCCCAGCTAACGAGCAATAATAGTGCAAACCTTTGATTTCAAGTTGAAATTTGAGTTTAGGCAAAAACAGCTATTATTGTTAAAATCACAAACCTTTATTCTCGTTGAATACAAGTTTAGGTGATTAGTTTTTTTGGGATAAAAACGGATGATGTTTGGTATAGAAACAGAGGTGAAACCAAATTACGTGCATATTATTGATCCATCAACAGCGAGATGGAAAATATCTGATTCAATTGCAATATCATCAAGAGTCAATATTTATTTGGACAGTGGTTTCTATAAAATAGAATATACGGGTAGCACGAGGACAAACGAACAGAGTGGTTTGGTCATCTTTAATGAAGCAAAGATCCGAAAAATCATTAGCTGGCACACTGGTGAAGAAAAGAGGTATAAGTTTTACAGGCTCGGTATATGTACGTGTCGAGCAAGGAGATATTTTGAGAATCACCAACGGAGGTGGTGAAATCAATCCACAAAATATATCAACAAAATACATTATAAATATATCTCAATTAGTGGAAAAACCCAGCATTTAATAATGACTAACGACAAAGATGAACCAGTCGCATCAAATAGTGATGAGAATATTACTAACGAATTAGCGGAAAAAGTAAAAGAATTACCGAAATCAGTAGCAGAGTTGAATTCAGAAGAAAATACGAAAATGGCATTTCAAAATCCTGATTCAAGCAATAGAGTTTCAGGTGGAAGTAGCAAATTGGGCTTTGCAAAATTAAAAGGCCGTGAAAACTTCGATGAATGGCGCATAGCAGCCAAATCATATTTAATTATTAAAGATCTATGGAGAGTTATTGAAAAACCATGGCCACCAGAGGATTCTCCTAATTCAAATGCACTCGCTATAAGTGAAATTACATTGTTGATAGAACCATCTTTATATAGTTATATAAAGGAAACCAAAAGTGCGAAGGAAGTATGGGATGGAATTGTGCATGCATTCGCTGATTCTGGCACTGCACGGAAAGTAACAATTATGAGTGAGTTGGTATCAATCAAATTGGAGAAAATTGGTAATATGGAAAAATATATCAACGAAACATTACTTTATTGGGCCAAAAGTAAGTTGGCAGGTTTTAAAATTCAAGAAGATATTATTGCTTCACTATTGTTAGGTGGACTCCCAGAGCAATATCGCCCAATGATATTGGGTATTGAAAATTCTGGAAAAGAATTGACCGTTGATTATGTAAAAACAGTTTTATAACAAGGAATAAAAGATCCAATGAATAATCAAAAAGAAAACGGAGAAAAAGCTATGGCAGCGATATGGAATGTGGGTTTAAAACGAAAAAGAAAACAACAAATAATAAACGTGCTTGTTTTACATGTGGAAGTTTTTATCATTTGAAGTTCCAGTGCCCAAAGAAGAAGAAAAGGAAGTGTTTTAATTGCGGTCAAACCTCGCATTTGGCTAATCAGTGTAAAGCACCGAAGAAAAGTGCAAATGATGCAAATCTGAAAGAAAACGAAGAGAATAAACAAAATAATGACAATAAAGAAGAAAAAGTGTTAGTTGCATTATAAACAACAAACAACTGATAAATAAAAATGAAAAGTGAATGGTACATTGACAGTGGTGCTACGGCACATATGACGAACAGAAAAGACATATTAAGAAATGCTAAAGAAATTAAACATAAAGAAATTTCAATAGCAAACAACAGAAAATTAAGAGCTGAACTAATTGGTAACGTACAAGTGAACTTGTTAGTTAATAAACAGAAAGTTGAATGTGAACTCAAAGATGTATACTACGTACCAAATTTATGTGGAAATTTATTATCCGTGAAACGTATAACAAACGAAGGTTATGAAGTAGTGTTCAAAAGAAATGTGTGTCACATTAAAAACGAAAAAGGAAAAGAAATCGCGAGAGCACAGTTAATAAATGGCATGTATATGTTAGAGACACTGACTGCAGCATTGGTTGCAAACGAAAATTGCATAAGTGTAGAAAATGATCAAGGAATGACATGGCATAGAAAATTTGGCCATATAAGTTACGGAAATATGGGTTTCTTGAAAAATGTGAGACATCCCAATGTAAAATGTATGATTTGCATAAAAGCAAAACAAACAAAAAAGCCATTTAAACCAGGTAAAAAGAGAACCACAGAAGTTTTGGAATTGGTGCACTGTTCACAAATGGCCCTTTACCAGTTGAATCGTTAAGTGGTTACAAGTATTTCATGACGATAATAGACGATTTCTCAAAGAAAGTATTTTTGTTTCCAATCAAAGTAAAAAGTGAAGTTTTTGATAGATTCAATGAATTTAAAATAATGGCTGAGAAACAAACGGGAAAATCATTGAAAGCAATAAGAAGCGATAATGGTACAGAGTATGTGAACAGCAAATTTGATAATTTGTGTAAAGAATTTGGAATTTTTCATCAAAAAACAATTCCATATAATCCGCAACAAAATGGTGTGGCGGAAAGGTATAATCGTACAATAATGGAACGAGTGCGATGTATATTGATAGATTCGGAACTAGACAAGAAATTTTGGGCTGAAGCAGCAGTACAGTGGTCTATTTGTTGAACATTACTCCGAAAAAGGGTAAAAAGTTGTCACCGAATGAGAAATGTTATGGAGAAGCCTTCGACATAAATAAACTGCGGATTTTTGGGGAAACGGCGATGGCATATATTCCAAAGGAAAAAAGAAAGAAATTGGACGACAAATCAGAAGAATGCATATTTATCGGTTATGCACCAAATGGCTATCGATTGTATAGCAAAGAAAGGAAGATTGTTATCATTAGTGGAGATGTTGTTTTTACGAGAAACGAAGATAAAAAGGTAATTGAAATTAATAATCATAATGTTGAAAATTCTCTTATAGTAAAAGAAGAGGTGATGTGTGATCTTCCAAGTGAAGGCGTTCCAATGAGCTATGAAGAAGCAATGATCGACAAAGACGCAGAGAAGTGGAGACAAGCCATGAATGAGGAGTATGAGGCACTCATTGAAAATAAAACATGGGTTTTGACTGAAATACCTGGGGCCTATTGCACCATTCATTGTAAATTGTAAATTGTAAATTGTAAATTGTAAATTGTAAATTGTAAATTGTAAATTGTAAATTGTAAATTGTAAATTGTAAATTGTAAATTGTAAATTGTAAATTGTAAATTGTAAATTGTAAATTGTAAATTGATCAGGGGTGAAATATGTTCCTCCGAACATTATGAAATGTATAAATAGATTATAATCTAAGAATGTTTTAAATACAAAAACCTGAACAAAATTTTTATCATCTAATTTTTTATGTATACATTTCATAATTGATGAAACAATGAAATTGTTTCCCAATTATTAATGAATAAAACGATGCCTTAAAATAAAATTTCACATAATTTGGAATATGTTTTCTTTTATTAGTTAAATTTATTTCAATCAGATGAAAATATTTGTATGTTTAATAATTTGTTAATATACAATGATAGTGGTTCATCGCAATTTACAAATAATCTTACAATTGTAAATCACATTTTACAATAAATTGTAGAATTGTAAATCACATTTTACAATAAATTGTAGAATTGTAAATCAATGTTACAATTTACAATTTACAATTTACAATTTACAATTTACAATTTACAATTTACAATTTACAATTTACAATTTACAATTTACAATTTACAATTTACAATTTACAATTTACAATTTACAATTTACAATTTACAATGAATGGTGCAATAGGCCCCTGAAGGAAAGCGACCGATTGACTGTAAATGGGTGTACAACATTAAAAAAGATGCTGATGGAAATACAGTCAAACACAAAGCAAGATTAGTAGCAAAAGGCTTTGCTCAAAAGGAAGGTATCGACTACAACGAAACATTTTCGCCGGTGGTGCGATACACAACGATAAGATTTTTATTGGCATTAGCTACGAAATTGAACTTGACAATTCATCAGATGGACGCGGTGACTGCGTTTTTAAATGGAAATCTTAAAGAGGAAGTTTATATGAAGCAACCAACTCCATATGAAGATGGAACAAATAAATGTTGTAGGTTAATTAAGTCGATTTACGGTCTCAAACAGGCCAGTAAAGTTTGGTGCGATACTTTAACTGCTGTATTATTGAAAAATGATTTAAAACGTAGCACAGTTGACCAATGTGTCTATTTCTCCATTGAGGGGGAGAATATTTTGATAGTATCAATATATGTAGACGATATACTAATATTTTTTAATTATTCAAAAAGGGAAGAGAAATTAAGAAATAGTTTAAGTAGTAATTTTAAGATGAAATTCATTGGAGAGGTATCATCAATATTACGTATTAAAATAATTAGAAATAAAAGTAAAAATACAATATCAATTGATCAGAGCAGTTATATACGCGAAATTTTGATGAAATTTAATATGAGCGATTGCAATCCTGCACCTACACCAATAGATGTAAATCAAAAAATATCATTGGAAATGTCACCGAAAAGTGACAAAGATAGAAAAGAAATGGAAAGAGTTCCATATAGAGAAGCTATTGGAAGTTTAGTATATCTGGCCATGATTAGCAGGCCAGATATAAGCTTCGCAGTTAATTTACTAAGCAGGTATTGCGAAAGTCCCGGGAAAGCACATTGGGGTGCGGTAAAACGCGTATTGAGATATTTAAAAGGGACAATTGATTTAAAAATTACATATGGTTGTAATAGTAATAGCATAGTAGGATATTCAGATGCCGATTGGGCATCGGATTTAGATCAAAGAAAATCTACGACAGACTATATGTTTACGATGTGCGGTGGCAGCATTTCATGGAATAGCAAAAAGCAACCGACAGTTGCTTTATCATCAACCGAATCCGAGTATATGGCCATAGTGGCAACCATTCAGGAAGCAATTTGGTTAAATTCCCTTTATACCGAATTGTTCATTAACGAACAATTGAAAATAAAAATTTTCTGCCATAATAAAGGGGCAATGCAGGTTATTTTAAATAACAATTACTCACCAAGAACGAAACACATTGATATTAGGGCCAAATTTATTAGGGAAAAGGTTGAGAGCGGTAAAATAATTATTGATTATAAACAGACAAATGAAATGCCAGCCGATATATTGACAAAAGCATCGGCGTTCAGTAAGATAGAAAAACATTTACCGAATTTTGGTTTTTAGAGCTAAGACATGTTGTAAGTATAAGAATTCAGGGGGAGTGTTGGAAATTATAATGAGAATTCATATATTGACGGTTAAGAATAGAGTTGACAATAATGTACTGTGAAATGAGAATCGGCAAATTGGTATTTGAAGTATGAAGAAATGTCCAACACAATAGAATTAGCGATTCGAATATACAGTGCAGTCAGAAGCGACATGTAACGTGTGAACGCAATGTTTAATTGGTTCACATATAGAAGTAAATTAGCATGAAATAAGAAATAAGGATTATGTATAGCAAGTAAGAAAACCAATCATAATAAAGTTATCGGCAACCTATTGATTTTAGTTTTGAGACATATTGTAGGTGGTCTCACAATGAGAATATTCAAAATTCAAAATTGTATAAATAGAGTGTAAGATCATGAATAAAAGTTAGTTGTATTCCGGCAGCAACTCTGCGCGTATTATTTACTTTGCATCAATTGTAGACGATTTACCATTCAATTGTAATTGTTTTGGTTCACTTGATACATTTTTCTTGGTATTAACAAAGCGCCAAAATGACGATGGATCCGATTGAAGAGATGATGACATTTTATCCACGTATGCATTGTACAAATCAGAATTTAATTTGGAATATTCATCAAGTGTTGACAAATAACTTGAATTATCGCCTGTTTGTTTCGATCGCTTCCATTCCTTATTCTTTTTGTTTTCGAGTGACTGTTTTTCCATTGACGATTTTTCCATGGACAATTTGTTGATTTGTTCCTTTTTTTGGTCGGTACGAAATTGCTGATTGCATCATTGATGATTTCATGGAGAATGTTTACTTTATCATCGAGTGTTTTATTTGAAAATCTTAGCATAAAATCGATGCCATCGAAATATCTATTAATTGAAATGAAGTTAGCGATTCAATCACTTCATCCTTGTCATTGCTCATATGCCATTCATATGTTAATAAAATAGGGGGATGGTACTGACCATCGATTGTAGATAATGGCGGTGGCTGTGTAACTTCGACATTTGAAAAATCATTTGTGAAAACTAAATCGAGCAATTTATCACCGGCGTTGCGAATTGAATTGATTTGATACATTCCGTTGCTTAAGATATCGTCTATAAAATCTGCTGCATATTGTGGCGATACACTGAATGGAATAAGAACATTTTGTTCCGAGTCGTCAGCCATCCAATTGACAATGGGTAGGTTAAAATCACCCATTAAAATAATTGTGTCATATGGACCCAATTTTACGCTATTAATAGCCGAAATATGGTCATTGTAAACAGTTGATTGTGAATTGGGTGGAATATATGCTGCATAAATAAACACATTGAAAGTAGCATTCATTGATACTTTCACACAAACATACTCCAAATGAGCTGAGTTGTCGAGCACAATGTTTGCTGAGTTTAATTTGGAGCTCACAGCGATAAGAACACCACCACCACGGCTTAAGATTGATCCGGTTTCATATCGATCTTTGCGAAAAACATTGTATGAATTGTCGAAGAATTCAGTAGAAAAATGAGATTTGTTTAGCCAAGTTTCAGTCAAAACGATGATGAAATATGCAAATAGAGACGAGTTTCCAAAGAAAGTTTTTGATTTAGTGCGCAAGCCACGAGTGTTCTGATAATAAATATCACTACGCACTAACGACGGTTCAACATGCTGTTTAACTGCCAGCTTAACATTTGATTTATTAGGAGCAGTTGCTCCGATCCCATGAGCTGCGATGCGTTTTGGATGTTGCAATCGAAATTGCCCTGCCGCACGAATTGGTAATTTTGATGCCTGTTTGAGTGTAATTTGTTGCGGCCATTGTAGTTTTTTCGATTTGAGTTTTAGTTGGACCGATTATGGTTGTATTCATTTGATTTGGGGGCATGAAAATAATTTTTGCGATTTGAATTTGAAAAATCATTTTTAAATCATTTCAATGCTTTTGTTATGGAACAAATCGGTTGAACTTTAATATGGATTAAAGTTGAACCGATTTGATTTGAGGGATCTGTCATTCAAAGTGGAGTTTGAATTTGATTTTGAAAAGTCTGGCTTGTGTTGAGATTTCCGGACTGAGAACGGATTGAAAGGAATTTTCGGTGGTTGAGCCTTAGTTTTTGATTTGGTCTTCGATGGTTTAACAATGAATTCACTGGCAGTAATACCACTTGGCCAAAACGATTTATCAATGTAAGCTTCATAAAATCTTGAGTGTACCGATAATTTAAACGAGACAAATGTTGAAATTCACAGATAATAGCTTTTTGCACTCAATAATTTCAGATTGGTCACGTTGGCGAACATTAATGTGATCCAAAATATCTGTTTCAGTCGTCGATGGCTTAAAACGAGACAAATAAATGGTGCGATAGTTGGTCGATGTAGCTTTGTTTACATTTGAAACATTTGTCAAGATATCTGTAGCATCAGATTCATAATTATCGCTGGAGATGCGGCGTCGTTTTTGATTCATCATCATTATCATCTGTATCCATTTGAGATGATTTGTCAGATTGAGAAGGATCAACAGAAATTGTCGGTGGTGTTAAAACACAATCAGCAAGTTTGATTTCACATTGTTGTTGTTGCTGAACATTTGAAACTTGCTGCAATTGAGTTGGCTGTTGTGAATGTGTTGAACGTTTGTCAGCCGAGATAGTGTTTTGATTGTATTGGTCGTAATGCGGCGAAAACGCACCTGTCACATCGGGAAGACAATCATCACAAAACCATAGCAAGTTCTGAATGTCATTTAGCAATGTAATCAACGATTTTTCGTATTGCTTTTGACAAACAAGAAAAATGAAAACTAGCCTTACACAGACCGAGACAGTGAATTGAATTATCTGTGCTTGTTATTTCAAAATCACATGATTTGCAATTCATTTTGATATAATGTTTACATATAAATTGCATTAGTTTGATTATGTGGCTTTAACTCATTCAATGTTTGAGAAGTAAACTCTACCAAATTTGTAATGGTTGATTTTCCCTTTACAAAACCCTGCTGACTTCTATCGACTTAAAGTTCCTAATAAAAAAATTCAAGTGTTTTACAATTATTGAATCTAATTAATGCCCCTATAATTTTCAATATTTTTTTTCGAACCACTTGGTTTATATGTATATATATTGGTTTCACAAAGGAAGGCTTCCATAAATTAGGAACATGACCAAATGTAAGTGATTTGTTTAGCAAAATAGAAATTGGTCTACTCAAGGTCCCAATACATCTCTTAATAAACAAATTTGGTAGCCGATCAGGACCATAAATCAAATTATTTGGTAATTCAAGAACTTTTTGAATAATATCATTTTCATTAACAATTAATTTGGGAATATTTTGACATAAATTCCTAATTTCTTCGAAACTTTCATTGCCACATACATCATTGTCATGCTGAGTATAGGCTGATGCGAAAAACTCCGCAAAAATATTTGACATTTCTTTATCTTTGCATGATTTACGATCATTATAATTTCGAGCATTTCATTTCTATTTCATTGAATTATATTAAAATGCAAATACAATTCAAAATGCCTCATTATAATATAAGATATCCGGAATTTTGGCATTGGAGGAATAGGAATTATTCAAAATTTGAACCAATTGATTTCATGTTTTATGAGTATTTCGAGAAATTCCAACTAGCAAAATTTAGTTACAATTGTGTAAATATAACAAGTGAAATGGTTGAGTAAACATAATTTCTGCCAGTTTCGTGGCAGCATGATTGTGTCTGATTTAGGCCATTTATGACATTAAATCTATAACAAGTTGGTCTCAATATGGTTATTGTTACATTGCATATATGTTATTATAACAAAGAATAAATATAATAATGAAGAACAAAACTTAAATGGGAAATGTTATTACAAGTTTAATCATTTTGATTAAACGATATTGTAAAGTGAAATGATAATAATAGACTTGAAATTTTTGAATTTAGGTCTTTTATCATACAAAAAATCAACAAAGAATGCAATTTTCTGAATGAATGTTGATATTTTATTCATTTGACTGGAGATGTAATTCATTCCAGAGAATTATTTTAATTAAAAAAAAAAAATAATTTTAATTTTGAGCAATAAACAGTGTTAGATCACGTTGCTGAATTATATATGGGAAAATATGCTGTTTGTTGAATATGTGTAACATTTTACTTAAATTTAACAATTTTTGCTTAAAAACATAATTACAACTACCATAAACAAAAATGTTTCAGTTCTGTCTTTACATATTTTAAGTTTTCAATAATGCATATTCAAGTGACAAAGCATCTGTAACTATTCAACAACAAAATTTTAGTTGCAAATCAATATTCATGTAACTAGAAATGGGAAAATACATGAGGATTTGAATTTAGATTCGGTTGACGAGGTCTAGATTAAGATGGCTTGGGCATGTAAAGCGTATGAATGAGTATCGCTTATCAAAATTGATATTGAATTATTAATTAATGGTCTTTAAATGATTATTGTTGTTGTTGTTGTTGTTGTTGTTGTTGTTGTTGTTGTTGTTGTTGTTGTTGTTGTTGTTGTTGTTGTTGTTGTTGTTGTTGTTGTTGTTGTTGTTGTTGTTGTTGTTGTTGTTGTTGTTGTTGTTGTTGTTGTTGTTGTTGTTGTTGTTGTTGTTGTTGTTGTTGTTGTTTTTTTTGTATATAAGAAGAAGTTATGTTCTGTAGAAGCGTATGAATGGGTATCTTTTACCAAAGTTAATTTTGAATGCGGAAGTGAATGCACCGAGAGCTAGTGGTAGACCGCGAAGGCGATATTTGGATTCGGTTAAGAACGATTTGAACGAAAGGGGGTATGATTGGAATGGGGAAACTCAATGCCTGGCTCTCGAGAAGGTTTGCTGGAGAAGAATTGTTAAGGGGCTGCCATTACAAAACAAACCACACGCTGAAGGGCAATAATGGTCTTTAAATAATTGTTGTTGTTGTTCATTTGTGAATTGTTGGCAGATTTTTCAAATTGGTGTCCAAATTATTGTGTAAAACCATTTGAACAAAAGGATAGTAAAATGAATCCGGATAATAATGTTAAGCCAGTGAACAAAAAGGCAACTAAAAATTCTTCGAGTGTTGGTAGCAAAATTCATCAAAATCATCATGTAAATAAAGGTAATTCTAGTGTGTCGAAACTTCGGAATAAAATTAGTATTTCAAAAGTGAATAATGAAAATAATCAGAACCATGTTCACAATAATAATAGTTATGGTCGTAAACATTATTATCAGCAACCAAATCAATTTCAAAAACAGCAACAGTTTAATCAGCATCAGCATAATAAGTATTTGAATGATTTTCCTTTTCGGAATCAGTCCCATCACCTTCCAAATACGATTCCTATACAGTATCATCAATTGATGAACCCAATAAATCATGATCAATTTTCGAATTCTGCCCAATATCATCAGAAATTTACGTAGGTTACTATTTATATTTTTTCAATAGGGACATTTTAGTGGTGTCAGATAAAAATCGTTGTGATTTTCGTAAAGTTTGACATTTTTGATGGTTACCCGTCTTCAGAACTTTTTGTCATATGGGCGCTTTTTTGTTTGTTATCAGTCATTGGAAAATTTCATCTCGGCAAAAAAATGGAATTAACTCGTGAACATTTTCGTGCGATGATTTTTTATAATTTTCGAGTTCATCTCACTCAACAACAGTGCTTCGATCGTCTTCATTCGGCCTTTGGCGATGAAGCACCAACACTCAAAACAATTTATAACTGGTTCAATGAATTCAAACGCGGTCGCCTGTCTCTCACTGATGAATTTCGTGGAGGTCGTCCAAAATCAGTTGTTGTTCCGGAAAAAATCGATGCTGTGGAAAAAATGATAAGAGAAGATCGTCATGTGATATACTGTGAGATTGAGGCAACTCTGGGCATTAGTTCCACCAGCGTGTATAAGATATTACATGAACATTTAGCTGTGAGAAAGATTTGTTCTCGTTGGATCCCCCATAATTTGACGATAGCTCAGAAAAAGGCTCGTGTCGATTGGTGCAAAGAAATGCTCAAGAAATACAATCGCGGTGCTTCGAAAGACGTGTATAAAATCGTGACTGGTGACGAATCATGGATCTATGCGTATGAGCCTGAAAGTTAACAGCAGTCGACTGTATGGGTCTTTCAAAGTGAACCAAATCCAACAAAAGTTGTTCGAGCACGAAGCACATCTAAGCAAAAGGCTTGTTTTTTCGGAAAAACTGGTCACGTGGCAACAGTGGCACTTGAGCAACGTAGAACGGTTAATTCTGAGTGGTACACGACCATTTGTTTGCCAGAAGTGTTCAGTGAATTAAGAGAAAAAAAATAAGCACCGTCGAATCATTCTTCATCATGACAATGTGAGCTCTCACACATCTCGTCAAACAAATGAATTTTACCATACAGTCCTGATTTGGCACCCAATGACTTCTTCTTGTTCCCTTACATCAAGGATAAACTGCGTGATCAACGATTTACGAGCGCCGAAGAAGCAGTTGAAGCGTTCAAAAACCATGTTTTGGAGGTGTCACCCGCCGAATGGCAAAACTGCTATGACAAATGGTTCGAACGCATGCAAAAGTGTATTGATCATAAAGGGGAATATTTTGAAAAACAATAAAGCCATTTTTAACCATAACTAAATTATTTTTCCTAATTTTTGAAAGAATATAAATAGTAACCCTCGTATACCATTCCAAATGCACCAGCCTTTTTACAATCCATTGACTCAATGTTTTTATTAAAGGATTTTAATCCTTTCTATATATGCAATGTTAATGGATTAAAAACAAAGGTTCCGGATTTTTTTTCAAATATACTTGTTAATGACTTCAATTATATTTGATTTTAAATTTTGTTAATTAAAGTGTGAATAATATTATATAGAATAATCAGCCTTTTCTTAGACGTAGAATAAATAAATAAATAATATTAATAAATATTGTTAATGAATAATCTAGGGGACTAAAAATCGTGTTATTTATTGAGACTCACACTCGATTATGAATATATCCCATATGAATTAACACAATATTTTATTAGCTTATTTTGCAGTTTAATTTAATTTAATTTCGGCAGAAATCAGAGTTCCTTTGCCAAGGTAGTTTATTCAAAATATAGACAAATAAATAAAACAATAACAATAAATAATTAATGATCCAAATGTCACACCGATTCAACAATCCTAACGATCTAAGGGCAGGTCGTCGTTTATAAAATTGCAACAATGAATCGAATGAGGAAAATTATAATGATATTTCAAATAATTCTGCTGAAAACTTACTTGAGCATGTAGTCCATTTCAGAAAAGTTGTAAACTTTCTTGTAACCCGTTTGTATTAATTTTTTCAAGTTTTTTTGTTTTATTGCGTCTATCACAGTTTTTGGTATAAAGTTGCTAAAACCAATCTCTTTTTCTATATAGTCAACATGATGTTTTTTATCAGATGATTGATTGGTATCTTTATAATAATGCCGAATACCTAAGCAACATAGTTGAATTGCTACATCTTGATCAATGTTTGTCAAATTTGAAAGTATATAGTCTTGTTTAACCTAAATAAAAGAAGATAATAATATTGATTGTCTGGATAAATATTTGTAACTGTCATTTTTTCAAATATCTCACAAATATGTAAAGTTTTCGATTTAATATTTTTACTAATTTTATTATCAGTAAATTATGCGCACATAACAAAAATGTTTATATCAATACTTATTGGATTTATTTAGATATTGTTGATTTGTTGCTAGCTTCAAGTGGGAAACAAGTATAGCCGCACTGACAATTTTTAATGTAAAAATTACATTTTTTCCCAAAATTGTCCCTGTGGGTGGCATTCACTGTGATAATTGAGAATTTGAATCCTGCTGTCGAATAACTGCATTCAATTCATTGATGTTGAACGTGTTCATGACAAAACATTGAATTTACATTGTTTAGATAGTAACAATATCACGGTGATCGGTGATATTGATCGGTGCAATGATCCGAATGCATTACATGTGCCGAAGCGCACCGTGATATTGTGCTTATCTAAACAATATAAATTAAATGTTTTGTCATGATCACATTTAATATCAACAAATTAACTGCCGGAAGACTGTCGTACAACGGAGGATTGGCGGAAGACTTGATTTTGGCCTGAAGCATGTTCTCAATGATGTTTGAATCTGGTGATTGGCCGGCTAATTGTCGAAAAATTTATTCCGCGCTGATCAAAATCGGCTATAGTTAATCTGGCCGCGTGACTTGGGGCGTTGTCTTGTTAAAATTGCCAACCTAAACCGACGCAATGGTACCATAAGTGGCAGCGTACAGTTTTTTGTTTATTTGTTCGCTCGAATTGTTCCCAAAATATTTCGAACGTTCGTTTGTTTGTGCGAAATTTTTATAAATATTTCGAACGTTTGTTCGTTTGTGTGAACTTATATTAGAAAAGAAAAATATGAATAAAACAAAGGCTTAGAGCCAGTCTTTAAGCTATTTGCAAGAAACTATACTAATAGTGCTGACATGGTGAACTGTCAAACTCTGTAGAAAACAAATGTGTTCATTTAAATGATTTTAGCCGTATATTTTTGTGTATGCTCTCAACATTTGGAATAAAAGTATCATTTTTAGGCCAGAAATTTCACTTTGATGAAGAAATATTATTAAATTTGTCAAATTTTTTGATTTTACAAAATTCGATGTAAAATATTATGTACCGAAGAAGGATTTATGGTACCCATATGCTGGGAAATTAGGACCGACTATCTCCTGATACCGCATTGCATTCATTCTGATGGATATGATCAGTTACGAATGAGCGAGCTCCTTACAGCTTTCAATATTGGCTGGCAACAACATTGGCTTATACTTCATTTTTTGGTATTTTGAGTTTCAAGCACCATTCAAAATTTGTTGAACACGTCGAACACCAATAGATGAATAATTTTCAATTGACTGGCAGACTTGAAACTATTACCAGCACTTCGCATTAATTGGCGTTTTTGCGTACTTGAAATCGTCGGTGGTCGGCCAAGTGAATGATTTCGACCATAATTATCACGACTTTTGAGAATGTTTCTTACGACTTTTTCGTTACGATTTATAACCTTTGGTATCTGGCGAGTTGACATTTATGTGTGATCATTTAATGTCGAAGTTTAGATTTTTTTTTCGCTCCACTCAATCTTTTGCCATGCGACATTATCATGCGACGATAACTGCATCACGACGATTGTGAAATTGCACGAATAGTCTCAGAAAGGTTCACATTTTATCACAACAAGTGTCAAAAATATCATCATTGGCTATGTATATAGTTCAAAACTGTCAGTGCTAAAAAATCCAATAAATTAAAGCTATTTGTTATGAATTTTTTTGATAATAATTCACTGTCAAAAAAATTATTAAAAATATTAGATTAAGGTCTTCACATATGAGATCAATGATGATGATTGAGATATTATCATCATTGATTTGGATCATTGATCATTGGGATCATCATCAATGGGATATTATCATCATCATTGATGCACCGTGAATTAACACAAAACCTAATTGGAACTATTTTCATGAATTCATGCTATGTATTATACCTGATCAAAATAAAAGTGGCAAGTTGTTCGATCTCTTTCATAGAGTTCTTTTAAATCTTTCGGTATATAGCGTACACGAAGTTCGGCCTTCCATACACTATTTTGGTGATTAACATTATTAGTCTTCTGATTTATTTTATTTAATGCAACCTTGATATTGTTAAAACATTTTATATTGAAGCAAAATGGATGGGAAATATATGCAATAACTTCATTCATCGATGTATCTGGAGGTATATATAAGATCTGTAAGGAAGTATATTTCTTTATTGAATGAATAGAGAGCTGAAAAATTCACATCGGGTGTGACGTTCACACATTCAGAATTGCATTAAAAAAATTGTGTTACTTTTCGAAATCTTGTGTATATAAAATCTGATTGACAAATTGAAATTTCATATGAATGTGAGAGGTGCACATTTGGTACGCACACCCAGTGTGAACTTTCCAGTTTTGAAAAAACCTTGAGTTTATACATATGTATATATATTATTAATTTTTTTTTATTTGTTTACCTCTCTTGTGAGTATATTACGTAGTCGCAGTGCATAATATTGAACATTAGCCTTTTGATTTGGTGACATTGAAATTACAATCAAATTAATTATTTGACGAACATCAGAAGCCTCATCAAACCGAATCATTCGGAAACCATGATTTGGTAGATGAACATGTAATGTTTGTGAGTCAGGTTGTGCTAAAAAAAAAAATAAAATTAGTATATCTTTGAAACAATATTAATTTGATCAAATTTCGATGACATCAGGTTTCAAAGTACGATTGCCTAAATTTTTAACGTGAATTTCATGAAAAAATTTAAATTGCATGACATGTTCGCTCATATAAAAAGAGTTCTCTCTTTAGAGATTGACTTCAAAGAATTACTTGCAGCAGAGCATTGATTTTCATACATTTGCAATCAACAAAGAATATTATTTTATATTGTAAATGCAATTTTCATTTAATGTCTTACATCAGTAAGAAGAACTTTTTCGAACTGAAAATCCAACGCATAAAATTTTGTTACGAGTTCATTATATTTAGCTTATAAAAACAACTTATTCTCTAACTAAAGTAGTCCCAAACTATGAGATTTTCCTTGGAAAACCACAAAATCAAGAAATATCGTTTTTTATAGATATTCGCTAGGATATAAGAGGTTATGTTTCTGTCAAAGCATTCACATCTATCGTTCTATACTTTCAATTTTTTTCTCGAAATTAAAATATTTTTCAACACTTTTAAATTTCCAAAAGTAGTTTTATTGTGAATTTTGTATTAAAATTGTGTGATTTTGTTGAAGTTTTCTTGAATAATTCTTCAAATTTCATTTAAATCTATTCATTTGCAAGATTTTGTTGTTGTAATTTCAATGGCAATGTCACAAGTAAAACCGCATTGTTGTGTTGAGAACCAATGTGATGGTGATAGATATGGGAATTTATTTTTGAATTGTACATTTTGCAATAATAAAATATTTGTTAAATGTATGCGAAATAGAGACAGCAAGGATATTATGGTGAAAGAATTCTTGCTTTCTATGGAGTGATAATTAATTCTGCAGGTCAATTAAAAATGAACCTAATCAAATTTAACAATTTCAAGAATGCTTTAAATGTTGATTTGCTGTCTCTTGCGAAGAAAAAATGATTCAAACAATGACTTGATAGTGGAAAATAAATCAAATTGGAACGCAGACAGATGAAGCATTTTTTTACCTATCCTATGATAGTGGTGAAGCTGACATTTATGATATTATGAATAGATTTATTGCATTAAAGAAATCAGCTAATGAAAAGATCAGTGCACATAAATTCGATATTGTTGTTAAAATAGAGAAGATTTATAATGAAAGTACTGAATTGAAACAGTTTAAAGTGTAAAGAACAATCTATCTTGCTCCTCGATTGGTGGGATTCGGACAACCGAAATTACTTAAAAAACCTGTTATCTCTGCATCAAATGGAGTTTATTCTTTACATATTTCGTAATATTTAAAGTTTTCGAAGCCTGATGATACAGTTTTAATGATTTTTGAAAAATCTAATATCAGTCCTGATTCTTATAAGGTTGATTTTGCGAGCAAACGTAGAGATAAGAAAAACAAATTGATAAGTTTCAAAGTTTCAACATTGAAGAAGGAGATCTGTGAATTGTTGGCAGATTTTTCAAATTGGTATCCAAATTATCTGCCCAATATTATCAGAAATTTGTATCGTTCCGAATGCACCAGCCTTTTTACAGTCCTTTGACTCAATGTCTTTATTAAAGGATTTTCATCATTTCTATACATGCAATGTTAATGGATTAAAAACAAAGGTTCCGGAATTTTTTTTTAAATATACTTATATACACATATTAATTATATGCAGAGCAACATAAGTACATTTAAGTAAATAAAAAATATTTAAATAAATATTTCGGACGTTTTACGTTTTAAATAAATATTTTTCAGTTTTTATTTTTTCGTAAATATTTGGTCATGAAAACCGTTTTTTTTTGTGCCAAAATTGAACGAATTAACAGTTATTTGTATTAAAAATAGTTAAATAATCCAATTGAGAATTTTAAAATTATGAAATTATATTTATGTAAACGTAAACAAAATAAGAAAATGAATGGATCTCGAGTTTATTTGCGCACTGTGAAGTCGAAAAATGCGACGATCGTGTTATTGCCGTTACCAAATTAATATCAAATATTAAAAAATTTTTATTCAAACATAAATTTATCCAACAAAGTATATTTTATTGTTTGTGTAGGCTCCGGCACGTAAGAATATGTTTCTTTCAATGTTTCCGGAAACTATTCTTCCACTTCAACCTGTTGTTACCAGATGAAAATTTTGACAAAGTCAAACAGTTTGTGAATGAACTCGATAAAAATGATTCAACAGCAATTAAAAAAGCGCAACAAATAATTGTCATGCCGAATTTAAAATCTGAATTGGCTTCTATCAAAGCAAATTTCACTTGCTTAGTTAAAAGCATCGATAAGCTTCAAGCAAGAGGTATCTTGCTGAATACTTCTATTGAAATTTTCGAGTCAGTCGGTATGAACATGCAATCTATTCAACAAAGGCCTGCATTTTTTACAAAATTCGACCAATTTGTCGCTCGAAATCGAGGCCTTACAAAAATTAAACAAATTGCATCAATTTAAAGTCCTCTCAACCCAATGATTTCATAAAAACTCTATCACCATCTGAGTTAGAGGCTTTCAAGTATGCACCAACAACAACATTTGATGTCCAGAGAATTTTTGGGTTTCGGATCAGAAAAATAAAAAATGGAGGGCGGGAGAACCCCAACCCCCTAGGGAAGGGGTCAAGGGGCCAATTTTATGGCACCAATCGATAGAGCGTTTCAAAAGCTTCAAGTTTAGGGGGGTAAATAGGGGGGGGGGGGCTTAAACGACTCCTTAACCCTCAAATCAGGGCTTGAAAATTTTTTTTCGGCACCAAAAAATCAAACCTCTGCAAAGGGGCGCTAAGGGGGGTGGTCCAAAAATCCAATGAAGCCAATCGATTGGGGAAGTCCAAAAGTATAGTAAGGAATGAAGACTAGGTGGGTATTGCCACCGAAGTGACCTTAAATCGAGGTTTGAATATGTGCGAGCAAAATGCCCCTTTAGGGGATTAAGAGGGGGTTAGGGGAGAAAACCAGTGATACCAGACGATAGACAATTTCATTCGGCGTCGATATTGATTTTGGGAGAAAAATCTGGGGAAAAAGCCCCCAAAAAAGGGTCGGGGGTGGCCAGGGGCTAAAAATAATGATGCAGATCGATAGAGCGTAAAAAGTTCCCATAGAAATGTCACAAAATCAGGATCACATTTTCGGCGGGCGATATGTAGTTTTCCATCCATAAACCCCCCCCCCCCCTCGCGCATGTATGATGATGACTATATTTTTAAAACTGCTAGTACAGAGTATAATCGCTGTTCTCGTTCTGCATATAATAATTATGAAATTGAAATGGAGGAACTGATTACTGATGATCCAATGGAATTTTTTGAACCTGTTAATGCTATTAGAAAAACCATCAATGACTTGCCTATCGAAATGTATTATTATTATTGATGATAATGTTATTTTCCAACAAGTGCTAGAACTACCGAATAATTTGGTTTCTGGCCCTAATGGTCTACCTAATATGTTTATTAAAAGATGTATAAATTAAACAATTTAAACCAATTTCCATTTTACTTGATGAGTCGCTTGGTTCGGCTTATGTTCCTGTTATATGGAAATCATCTTTTGTTAAGTTTGAATATTGATTCAAAAATGGATCAACAAATAATGTAGAAATTTACAGGAGTGTTGCCTTGAAAAATTTAATTCCAAAGATTTTGGATTCTATAATTGCAAGGCATCTAAATTTTCATATCAAAAATTTAATTGTTTCAAGTCAACATGGTTAAGCGAAACACGTCCGAAATATGCTCTAAGACATGACAAAGTAATTTTGCAACATGACCATGGATGCTCGGACACATGATGCAAAGGTTGTCAAAACATACTTGGAAACACTCAAGTGGGATGTCCTACCCCACCCGCCGTATATTCCAGACATAGCCCCTTCTGATTACCATTTGTTTGGGTCGATGCAAGATCACCTGGCTGGGCACCACTTCACTTCTTCTGAAGAATTCAAAAATTAGGTCGATTCATATTTGGCCTCAAAAGATGTGTCATTCTTTTGACGCGGAATCCATATGCTACCAGTCAATTTGTATTAGGGAAGGTCTCACAAACTCAGAAACAAGCATTGGTTTATAAAAGTTGGTAAATTGCTTTTTTTTTTCTTTCTTCTAATTTATTGATGTAAATGTGCTTGAAGAGGTTTTTTGGTGCAAAAAAACCGAAAATGATATTTATTTTCCAATTCACTCAAGCAAACATACCGATTTTTTCCATAAAATCACATATTTTTCATGTTTTTTCATATGAATCTTCAAAAAACTATTGATGTTGATAATATTTCCTTACGATCATTTTTTAAAACATACAATCAAAAATATACAGCAATAAATAAACGAATTGTTATTTTTCATAACATAATTTATTTTTTCCTAACCATTTGTTTAACAAAATAAATTGAAGTTGATATATAATAGCTTTGGATTGTAATAAAAAGGACAATCTGTCGCTTCGTAATGGAGTCGAACTTCGAGTTCGTGCCAAAAGACCCATTTGAACATTAGTTCTTTCTTCTTCTTCTTCAAATGCGCTCCAAATGTACTCAGCTAACATATTTCCGATTCTTTTGCCTTGGAAACGTTCCTCAATATTCTTTATCTGCTGGTGAAATCTTTCACCGTGTTCATCTGAGATTTTTCCAAGATTATCTCTAAAAAAATCTAAATCCTGGTGTAAATAATGAATTTTTGGTGACGTATTGATGTTCAATCGTTTAAAGCTAATCAACATGTTGTGGACTATTTCTTTGTAGTTTGGTGCGTGATTATTGCCAAGGAAATGTTCTATGACCATTTTTATGTTCGTAAATGCCTCTTTCTCGAATGGCGACAGTAAATTGTGGAATTTTTCACTTGCAATCAATTTACGGATGTCTGGCTCATTGAATACACCCAATTTTTCATGAAATTCCGTATAGAAAGTTAAGTTTCGAAAAAGTGAGAAAATATTGTGTTTTTCTGAAATTTTAAGGAAAATGAGAAGTGCGGGAAGGATATAGGGGTCAATCACTTAAGATGACAATTTCCTCATAATTTTCTGAACAATTCGTCTTCAGATACCAAAACCGAATTCCCACATGCATATGCTCAAATTTGCATATATCAATGTATGATATGACTATAAAATTATCCTGAGCCGAAAAAACTACCAAGTGAGGTGTTGAATGAAAAAAAGTAGTCTCCCAGAAAAACGCCGATACACGTATCTCATGATTTTCGATCTATTTTCAAATTTCGGCGAAAAAAGTCTATCATTATGATCATTGTCGTACATACAGTGTAATTTGTGACACGTCGTTCAAAATTGAACCTTTTAAACGGATCACCTCAAGCGGTTAACATTTAAATGAGCTATTATTCTTAAAGCGAATGCCAAAAATTTTTCTTTCGATCCATAATAAAATTTTCACAAAACAATTCAATTTTATGTGTTTTGTAATGGATAAAAATATGTATATAATATAATCAATTCTAATTTTTTTCGATCAAATAAATATGTTGGTTTGTAATATTTTTTTATTTTTAAAGTACATAATAAATAACTTACCATTTGAATGTGAGGGACTGAAGTGTGGGGAATGTCCACGCGTAATTGATGAATCAGTCATTTTCTGAACATCAATTCAAAGCAATTTAATTTATAAAATTGACCAAATATAAAATATTGAAATATTCATTCATATTACGTTTATTTGACGATCGGGAGGTATACTCTGTTGTCCTTGGACTCTAGAATTTTAAGTATTTTCCAGCCCCGAAAAAGAACGATAGTAATTAATTATCCTTCAGCTCCTTAAATCATCATACCTATAAAATATTCATATTTTAAAAACATTTTTAAATGAGATGTTCTGCATTTTAGTAATTTTGAAAATGAAGCGGTAAAAGTATAGTTATATGAGTTAAATTAGTTATCAATAAACAATAATGTTACGTATATCATCGTCGGATGAAGACTTGTGAATCAGAGAAGATTCGGGGATTAAAAATGTTTGAGATCGAATGAACCTGTTAGTTTTTCGAAAAATATATTTTTGAATGTAAATAAAATAGGATTTTCACTATATTATAACAATAACATATAGATAAGACACACAAAAACTTGCTCAGTGTTTTGAATGTATGTGTGTATAATTTTTTTTTTTTTCATCTATTGGTGAGATGCAAAAGAACGTATGTTCATATCAATTTGTATTTCAACAATCTATTGCTAATTCTTACGATCTCGAAGCAAGTCACTGCCATTATCAAACTGCAATACTGAATCCAGTCGCAAACAGTGATTTATCTATAGGAGGAGGTTATGTTAACTGTCTTTGCTAAACGTTTATTTAAACTGCAGTATTTTTTTGATTTTTAAATAATTATTCGATTTGATTTTTACATAAATTTAGCATTTCTGCAAAATTAATATACTAACTAATTCATAGGGAATCATTGAAGTTTATTTATGAAAGTGATTTTGATTACAGTTATTTGTGATTTTCCAAGAAGTATTATTTTTTGTTGTTGTCAATATGTCAGAATCGAAATTGCATTGCTGTGTCACTAGTATGTGCCAAGGTTTGACCTATTGTGGCCTTTATCTGAAGTGCAAATTTTGTAAAAATCAAATATTTATTCAGTGCATGAGACAGAGAGAAGAAAAATTTAAAAAACTACTTGAATATTTTGGATTAGCGAGAAGATTTGAGAATGGAACATGCATTCCCCATGGGGAATTGTGAAAACAGATAATGATAATGATGAGCATCTGAAATTTTTCAATTATATTTTCAATGAAAATTCGCCATTTGCCGTGTCATGTGAAGTTTGCAATTACAATATAAATAATAAAAGAAAAGTTGATGCAGAATTGAATACGAAGCAATTCAATGATACGTGTAGTGAAATAAATGATGACGACTCAATAAATGTTGCTGGTAAAAACAGCACTAAATGATCCGACTGAAAACCATGCAGAGTTTAGTCAAAATAATGACATTGGAGATTCAATGTTATTCAAAAATATTTCATCTCGGCTAAAGGTTTTGAAGAACTTAAATGAAGTACCAAAACCATTCAATGGAGTTTACATGATTCATATTTCAAGGTTTGTATATGGTACCAAGCCAGATGATGTAAAGAAAATTATCATTGAAAACACCAAATTACTTGAAAATGCATTTTCCATTGAGATGTTAAATTTCCACAAACGAAGTAGAAATGCAGGCATGTTTGTTTCTTGTAAAGTTTTGACATTAACAGAGTAATGTTCAAGGATAATTTGTAATCCTGAAATTTGGGGTCGTTTATAATGAAGGATAGAAAAAATCATTAAAGGTGAATATGAACGAATCTCAATTGAGTAGCAAAAACAATAAAACAAATGCTAAACAGAATGATTCTCGCAGAAATAATCCGTCTGATTGTCAAAATAAGAATGATAAAACCAAACGATATGTTGGAAAATATAATAATTACTCTGAACAGAATCACTTTGTTAATTCTCATCGGAAATTTAATAACAATGTTGGAAATAACAATCGTTCTAACAATAACAATGTGAATAATGTTCATATACAACGACAACAACAACAATCATCCCAAAGATTTCGACAGCGTGTTAATTGGCGGCGTTCACATCATCCAAGACAGCCTCATGCCTCATTATATCCAACATTTGTCACAAAATCAACCACAACCAAATTTGAATGGTTATCCTTTTTGGAATCAACTTTATCACCATCCATTCACAAACCCTGCTCATTATCATCAATTTATGAATCAGGCTCAGTTTTTCCCAAATATAATGCCATTCCAGATGTATCAACCGTTTTACCGTTATTGAATACACCTGTTACTCATGTAAAAGATATGAAGTTTAACCATCAAATTTTCTCATGTAATGTCAATGGTTTAAAAACTAAGATTCCTGAATTTTATGCGAGCATATTGATAAACAATTTCAAAATTTTTTTGTTATCTGATACACATTTAGATAACACCATCAATAATGTTGAAATTTTTCCAAATATTTATGACGCATTTCGATGTTATAAATCAATTCTTACCGAGAGAGATCAAACTTTTAAGAAAGTTCGTGGAGGTGGTGTTTTGATAGCCACTCATAAATCATTGAATGGAAAATTGGTATTTGATGGAGAGTTATATGGTGCTGAAATTGTTTGCGTTTGTGTTAACATTGAACATAGGAAGTTTCATTTGGTTGAATTGTATATTAGACCTGATTCCCCATTTGAAATGTTTGAAAATATTGTTAATGCTTTAAAATGTTTATTCGAGAAAGACAATTATGTACAGATGTGCGTGGCACTAAAATGCAGACGCTGCAACAAGGGGCTCAAGCATAACACAAGGTTATGTAGTTCAGCAGTAATGACAACTGGGGCGATTAATCTCAACAAATTGCCAGCAACAACGCCATCAACAAGCAGTGCAAGCCAAATGCAACAAACGATACCTGCAGTGCAACAACCAAGCAGTGTAGCAACCTTTCAACCAAATTGGGCACCAAACAACAGCGGCACTAGTGCGCAAAATTTTTAATTGCGCAGAGTCATAGGTTGCCTGTATTGACTACGGCTTGCGTGAAATTACATGACAATAAGGGATCAACCATTTTAGTGCGAGTGTTATTTGATACAGGATCCGAAGGAAATGTCATTGTGAAAAATGTGCGAATTGAGCGAAACTACCAAAAAGAAATTTATCAATAGAAGTCGATGGCATAACAGGCAAAGAAATAATTGATTATGGAGCAGTTATAGTGAAACTTAGTGCATGGTTTGATCAGAGAGATGAAATTATTTTAGTGAAAAAGTGTGTAATAATGAAAAGGTTAACAATTGCGCGAAAAGAAGAGTGTCCAGCAGATATACCAGCGTTTAGAGCGATTACAAAAGCAGATCCAAATTTTCACAAAGCAAGATACACAGACTTACTATTAGGAATCGATTCATGGGCAGATATTGTAATGAACCATTTATTATGGAGTGGTGAAAGATTATGTGCGCAACTGATGCGATTTGGTTATGCAATTTTTGGAACAATTGATTCAATGCCCAAACCTTTAAAGGCATTGTCAATTGGAAGATTATCAGTTACCGAAATTGAATCAAAACGATTAGATGAATTGCTTCAACGTTTTTGGGAAGCAGAAGAAGAGTGCGATATCGAAAAAATCTTATCAGAAGATGAACAAAGAGCAGAACATTATTATAAAGAGACTACAACTAGAGCGAGCGATGGAAGATTTATAGTATGACTTCCACTGATTAAAGGTGCGACATTGGTCGATTCCAAGCAAATAGCATACAGAAGATTTCTCCAATTAGAGCGAAGATTAGAATATGATGCAACACTTCGAGAATTGTATCACAGTGCGATGCGTGAATTATTATCAACAGAGGTTATGAGACTAGCAAACGAAAAGGAGCGATCAGAAACAGGATAAACTGAATTTATAAAATAAGACATACCACATCACCCTGTAACGAAACGTTTCAGAGTAGTTAATGATGCAAGCAGCGTCTTCTTAGCTATTCGAAAAATTGTGGATTTGTTCCCATTAGTTCTTAATCGTTTCCATTCTTTGTTCTTTCGATTTTTAAGTGATTGGAGTTGTCTATTCCACCATGGTTTCTTGAATGAATTGATTTTAGATTTTGGAACAAAAATTGCGATGGCTTCACTCAAAATATCATTAACGAACTCAATCTTTTCATTCAGTGATTTGTATGTAAAATTTTCAACAATATTGGAATCATTGAGAAAATTGCAAATCCCAATAAAATCAGCGCAGTGGAAGTTGAGGCGATAACAATTTTCTTCCCTATTCCCATCACTTGCCGTAACATTGTTACCGTATATAAGAAGTAATGGCGGATGATGGATGTCTATTTTTGTCAACGGATTTGTTTCAAGTATTTCAACATCAGAAATGGGATAAATTGTATGCGTTGGATTTTCAGTGCGGAAAATTTCATCTTACGGATGTAAGACATCTTGTTTTATATGAATTTTCACAATTTTTAATTATATATTAGATCTACAAATAGTTATTCCTAATTTTAGTTCCGATTTTTTAAGATTTAAAAATAAATTATAAAATTCAAGACACATTTTCATTTGATCAAAAATTAAAAAATGTTCATAAAGTAAAATAGGCTTCGTTATGAGTTCGCGCACATGCTTTTGATAACAAATATAGTACGTTGCTAACCAGATGCTGAACATAAACTAACGAATGATCTAAAATAAACGAAAACGTCTTGAAATGACGCATTCATAAACATAAATATATCCAAATGATACTTAATGATTGTTATGATTATTATTATTGTATGTGGTAACAGTATATAAAAGTACATTTTATATTTTTTGTGTCAGGGTGGGCTGCATATTAAAAAACGTTATCTCTTCAATAATAGATTCGAAAGCTTTTGCTTTCATTGTGAACATTTGATGATCTATAGGCGATAAGATAAGGAAAATAACAGAGACCAAAATCGTGTCATATTAACGGTGCTGCAAATTTGTCTGGTTAACATTTAACGATGTTTAAGAATAAAATCTAATTAATTTTGATACAATTCATTGCAAATTGTAAGTTGTAGTTTTTAATGGTGAGTTGATGAACCATCATGTTTTATGTTCATTTATGTTTATGTTTTTTTGTTGAGTTTAGTTTAATGTAAAATATATTATTACAAATAGTTTGGTGGTGACTCGCATCAAATTAATTAATTCAAAATTTTTATACGACAACGTTTTTGAAAATTAAAAATATAGTTGTCATTAAACTGTTTCAAAGTTTTAACTTTATATCAATATGACGAACAAATAATTATATATTAAGGTCTGAAGCTAAATCGAGAATTGCTAAGATGGTATTAAAAAGAAAACAAAAAATCGGAAATTTTAAAAACGAAGAAAAGAAACGAAAATTCAAAAACCATGTTTGTAAGTATTGGAATTAGAGCTAATCATGAACCGAACGGTAATTCATGTTCGTTCAAGTTCAAGTTCAGTTTATTCAAGATGTTCAAGTTCGGTTCATGGTCGTGCGAATATTGTTCAATAACTGAACCAAATTGAACTGTTCAATACAACTATTATGTTTGAACATTGTTAAATTAAAATGTGGTGGTTAATGAAAATATTTCGATCTCACTTTGAATATATCTTGCACAGAATCTTACTTTTTGTTCTTTTCATTTTATTCTCTTTGAATTGCAATTTGTATTAAATTGATTTGAATTTCGATTTTTGCATTATATAATCAAAATTTTATCAATTTTAACATAGCAACAATATTTCGAATATGTTTCCAATTATAACACGAAAATTCCCATTATTCAAATACAATCGATCTATGTTCAATTGTTATTATTATTATTATTCGGCACCATACAGCGTTCCTCCGCCAAAGGTGGTTTATTAAAAAATATAAAATCATTTGAAATATATGATATGTACAAACTATGAACTGAAATTATTTCGATAAAGGAACCCGAACTTATATTCTATTGCCTGCCAGCCCTAACGACTACGAAACAGACACTACGAATATAAGACTCCATATCAAAAAACTAGAAAAACCATCAAACATTTCTCATCGACATAAATTTAAAAAAATTCAACAACCTTGCTTTTATGCAATCAGAATTTACATTAAAATCTATAATAAAATCATTTGAATGTATACATTTTTTCCCGCAAAAATCATTGAAAGTTTTGATCATAAAATTTAAAGGCAAGAATTCATGATAATTGTTTGAATTAACAGTGGTTTTTAGGAATCTATAATCTCTTAAATTATGACGTGGAACTCTTAATTGTATCTTCTCTATTAAGTTCTCTGAGCTTATTTCACCAATCATCAATCTAAATATGAACACAATCTGAGCAATCTTCCTACGATCCTCCAATGTAATCATTTGCAATAACAACAATCTGTGCTCGTACTTCGGTAGATGAAAACGATTGGTCCATTTAAAACGTCTCAAAGCATAAAGAAGAAATTGCTTTTGGATTGATTCAATTCTTCCTTTTTGGGTAATATAGAAAGGATGCCATACTTGCGAACCATACTCTAGAATTGGAACAACAAAAGAAAAATAAAGAATTTTAATAGTCCATGGATCACAAAATTCCTTTGCAAAACGTTTGATCCACGCCAATCTTGACTTGGCTTTCCCAATAATAAAATCAATATGATCCTTAAAATCCAGTTTCTCATCTAAAATAATACCCAAATCCTTAATTTTATTAACCCTTTCTAGATCTATTCCATCTATAGAGTATTTAAAATCAAGGAAAATCTTATTACGATGGAAACTGATGATTTTAGTTTTATTAACATTCAAATTCAATAGATTTTTCTTGAAGTAATCGATCACACTCATAAAACTTGATTGTAATAACACACAATCATCTCTTGTATCTATATGACGTGTAATTTTGCAATCATCAGCAAAGGAAAACATCACTGCACCATCCCCACAACATATAGGAAGATCTATTACAAACAATAGAAACAAGGTAGCAGCAATTGGATAACCCTGACCTGTTCCAGATGTAACATTTATGGGTTTCGACGTACAATTATTAATCCTCACTATTTGTTTTCTATTAAATAGGTATGACTTAATCCAACCTAGGATTTGTTTATCTAAACCCATAAAGTCAAGTTTATCAATTAGCAAGTTAACATTAACTGAATCAAATGCTTTGGCAAGATCAATATAGATCACATCAGTCTGGTTATGGGAATTCATATCATGCAAAGTTTGTGACGTAAACTCAACCAAGTTGGTAATAGTTGATTTACCCTTAACAAAACCATGTTGACTATCACTAATAATATTTTTAATATTGAAATTCATATGTTTCGCAACAATGGAGTCTAATAGTTTGGGTATGACACACTGTAGTGCAACTCCCCTATAATTCTCAACATTATTCTTCAAACCACTTTTGAAAACTGGTCGTATAAATGAAATTCTCCATAAGTGCGGAACTTTACTTGTTTTTAATGACTCTTTTAACAAGAAAGATATCGGACCAATTAAAGAGGAAGAACATCTTGTTTTCTTTTGTTTTTCTCAGAAAATGAAGCAGCGCCGAAGTCACTTCAGTAAAGAAATTCCTTGCCTCTTACACCATCTCTACGAGTACGGTGTGAATTTGAATTAATATCAACAGAAAATTGAGAAAGTCAACGATCGATTAATGTACTACGTTAGAAGCGATCTCTATCATATATACACTGAATTGCACATACACAAAGTCTGATTATACTATATAGTAATGACAAATTTTAGTGGCTTACGCCATTTGAATTAAGTTCCAAGCAAATCAAAGCATACGTGGATAATTCATATAGATGGCGTCAAGTGTGCAGAATTTAAACGAACAGGAACAGATCGTATTTATGAACCAGTTAAATTAATTGAACAATGTTCAGAAACATTTTGTGTGTTCATGTTTGTTTAAGTTCGGATCAAGTTGTTCGAATTTAAATATGTTGGGTTCGTTTTCGTTCAAGTTCGGTTCAAGTTATTTAGAATTGGAAATGATCTTTTCATGTTTGTTCATAATGGGTTAAAATTCTAACGAACTTGAACGAACATGAACAATTCGGTTCAGTGGGCAGTTCTAATTGGAATCGGTCAAAAAATTAAGGTAACCCAAAAACATTTTCTCGACGTTGTGAACCTAGGAGAGCACGAAAGAACATTTTTTAGAGCATCCTAATGTGAGTGTGTGGTAACCTGAATCCTGTACACAAAAATTAGTGACACAGAATCTTATAATACAGAATTGTTAGAATAGTTAAGGAATAGAAACCATTAAATTTGTAACCATTAAATTTTGATTACATAGTAGACTTGTCAAATGAATGACTGGTGATATGTCGAATGTAATTGTAAATTTTTGAATGAAAAGTACCCAAAACGGGAATTTCTCGGTATTTTTGCCGATGGAACCCATGTTTTTTTATGACAAAACAGCATTTTGAATATTGAAAATTCGCTTTCATAACATTCTTACCATATAAACCAACATTATTTCGTAAAAATAGTCAGGTTTCTATATATTTTACCTGTAAATAGGTGTTCTATAGTCCAAAATATATGAAAAATAACAATTTGAGTGAATGATTGATCTAACTTAGGAAAAATTCTAACACAGAAGTAAAAATTCAGATTTAAGCATAATTTTTAAGTCGTTTGCGGTTAATATTCAATGAAAAAACAGATATTGTGCCTATTTCGACACTTATTTATATTATTTTGGTGATATCAAGAATGGATTTGTCAAAAACTTTTCAACTCGTTCACAAGGAAAATCTTCAAGTTTGGGATTACTTTATATAGAGAATCAAATTGTGTTTATTATAGAAAAACGTAAAACATATTTTTTTGATATAAAATATATTGAATACTTGTCCCGAAATTGAATCAATTTATGCGTTGGATACGAATGACATCTGGTTTTTATTACATCCACCTGAAATTTATGTTTTCAGATGAATAGAAAGATACAATTTCTTTGAGCGTACGCGCGTTCTTTCGTTAAAATGTGTTTGATTCTTTTTGCCTTAAACATATAAAATCAACATTCCAGGTGGTTTTGAAAAAATGATTTTGCATTTTGCGCGAATTTGAAAAAAAAATTGTCATTTTCTAGAATTTATATGGGAGCCACCCTAATTCTTGGCCACATCGAAATCAAATTTAGTGGTAATTATTACGATTTTGGTGCTTTACGTTCACCACCTGGTACCAATTTTTGATAAGTTTTAAAACTTAAGTGGACCTCTCACTTTCTCGTTTCGTATGTCATTAATTTTCAGTACTTGTAAATCTTTTCATTGAAAAAAGACCCTGCAAAAATATTTTAAAAACACGAATCTGAAATACGTTGACGAGGTCGCGAGAAAGTCTAGATTGAGATGGTTTGGTCATGTAAAGCGTATGAATGAATATCGTTTACCAAATTTGATTTTGAATGCTGAAGTGAATGCACTGAAAGTTAGAGGTAGACCGCGAAGAAGATATTTAGATTCAGTCGAATACTTTTTAAAAATAAACAACGAGTGAATATTACATTGTGCTCTGAAACTGAGTGAAAATAAAAGTCAATTTTAGAGCCTAATGTAATTCTCACTCTTTCATTTTCAGAGTTATAATTGAATTGATATTTTCTTTCAATAAAATCTTTTATCCAAAACCAAAAAATGCACAATTCAAAACTTGAATCTGTTTTCAAAAATTACTATCATTACTTTCAATAGGCAAATGTGCAAGTACGCACAACTTGTACATACATTTTGATGCGCAATCAAAATGGACGCCAAATATATATATATATATATGTGAGTCGTGCGTACTGCATTTTACTATAAAGATTGTGATCAGATTCTCATGAAGCGCAGGAGTAAGCAAGATAGCACGAGATCGCAATTTACCAATCAAGATTTGAGTAAGAAAGAGTGCGCATCTTAAGAAATCGAATATACCACTTGAAATGACACACAAAACGCTACATCAGAATTAAAAAAAAAAATTTAAAATTGTTTTCATTTTTTTGTGTGCAAAGCAACCGCTTTCCGAGAGTTTTATATAGCTCTTGTAGCTACAGCGAGACAATCAAATACAATGTTTTCGACTATCTCGTAATAGCTACAAGGGAATCATATCATTCGAGTAACATTACAGCCTGATAGAGAGAGTAGGACGACTATATGGTAAGAAACGCAGGATTACCAACAAACTGTTAAGACGGGCAACGAGAGTGCATACATTTCTTACAAAAACTATAAATTTTCATGGCCTTGATATCTCACCTATTCCTTGACATATATAATAATGGTGGTTATTAGTAAATTACTACCAGAGGTCGGAATATTTAAAAAAAGTGACTCGTAGTGAGAAGCTGTAGAGTGGCCTCAATTATCACACCATTCGATTCTCTGAAGCAATGTGAACATTCAATCAGAACAAATTTTTATTTTTATCAAATTAAAAGGACAACCCTATATTGTCCCCAAGAGAAGTGCTTTATACCCAAACTGAAAAGCTTTTAGAGGTATACAAGGGTGCTCATTCCAATGAGCAATTACTTCTTGATATGCAACATAATGATCTGTTTACGGATTAATGTTATGATGTGCATATTGTCGACCCAGGAAATTTTTCCTAATTCTACACTATTTCAAATCGTTCGTATATATACTACAAAAATCACAAATAATTACAATTTTGATTCATTGCAGATGACTTTTTTTGAATGAATTGTCGAACCTTTGTTCAAGTTTGATAATTTATTTTTTTCACTTTTTTCAGTTACGTTTGATTTAAGTTTTTAACCAGACTATGACTAGATCTAATCATTTCTTTTATAATTACAAATGTTCATAAAATTCGATTTATTTTTACAATATCCTGTATCATACAAAATACATTCGGCATATGAACTTCAAGTTTTGAAGAGATATTCTTTGTATAGGCGTGAAAGAATTGAATAAAAAACATCCTTTGTTGGGTGGTGTGCGCGCTAGAATTTTGCGCAACATTTCCACCACAACTAAAACATCTTAATTCGTCTTCAAGTAAAAGGACTTTTTTGTTGAAGCATTCATGCTAAAGTATATTATACTATTTCCTAAATGTATGTATAAATGTATGTACGTGATATAATTTCAAAAAAGGGAATGAGTAAGATATCATAACAGTATATATGAAAAATTCTAATTTTTTTATCTATTTCACAGTTTGAAACGAATTTGGATACAGAATGTTCAAAATATGAATACAAAACAATAGTTTGTGCTTTTAACAGTTTTTTATCCATAAAACTATTCCTCAAAATCTCCTATTAAAATTTGAGATAAGTTATTTTAAAATTACACAAATGAAAATGAAATGAATTCATAGCGGTATTCGTGTTGTTTTTTTATTATGAATCCGTAAAATACAGGAAACTTATTTCAGTCGAATATTTAAGCTGTGAAAACTCAGTAAGGCTAAGGACACCTATAATATCAAAAAATTTCCACTTACCATTAAGCATTAAACGATTTTCAGGCTTTGGATGAACATTTACTCCCTACTATATCGTTTTCGAAGAATTTTTAAGTTTTGTAGATGATATACATGAAATTGAAACATCAATTCACTACTGGCTCTATCAAAAATTCTCAAGAATGCATATACCAACAATTTTAAAGGAATCACTTCACTTATTTTTTTTTTTTAATTTAATCCAAAACTTAAAATGAAATTAACAATTTTTTCATGTGCAAACATCAAAATATTTATACAATTAATTGTTGATATTTAATTCAGCCATTGATATAATTTGGTGTAGGTGATGTGAGTTGAGTTGATTTGTTTTGTGAATTACTGACATTTATTGTGACATTTTTACTTTGCGTTATTCCATATTCGCTCTACGCCATCTAGTAGTCATTTGAAACTAAATATAAATAAATCCAGATATCATTGTTTGTCAATATTTTCATAATAATATAATTCATCTTATAACATATTATTCTTTTTAGCTTACATTTGTTTACTGTATGTATCATATACTTGTCGTTAAAATCAAATCGAATGAGCATTATCGGTCTCGTTTGAATGAAACCAAAAAAGAATTTTCCAAGTGAATTTTAATTGATGATGAATTTTCAAATAATTTCATTGTAGAATACTAATGAACGAATAATATATGATGACAACTTTTGAAAGAATTCAATTTTTTGTCCTAATAAAATATAAATAATGGATAATATATTTTTCGTCTAATAAATTAATAAAAACATCTAATGGAAAAAGGGACTTTTGCAAAAACGTCTTACAGAATTGCATAAATCTAAAAAATCAAGACGCCCAAGTACAAAAACTTTCAATAAATTATAAAATTGTCAAATAGTTCTTTAATGTATTTGGTGCATTTAGACATCGCCTGCACACTAACAAACTCTGAACAAACAGGGTGAAGTTTTGCAATAAGACGGGTATTTATATATGTATTACAACATTGGATGAATAATGTAGAAAAATATATTGTTTCACGGATTCCCCTCAGATATTCTACGAATCATCACAACTTGAATATAGCTGTGTACGCATGTTTACAAATGGGTGTCCAAAAATATCAAATCTGAAGAATCAAAGAAATAAATTGAGAATAATATCGCTAAAATAATATTTTGGTGAAACAAATATGATATGAAATGGCTTTGTTAGCTTCTACGCCGAGAAAATAACTTTTGTGACAAAATACCTAACCTCAAACTTTAGGAATTGAATTCAATTGACGTTATGAATAATAAAAAAATAACGTGAAATACTTTAATGAAAATACAATTACTTTTTCAAATATGACAATTATACCAGAATATCAGAATATCACAATAAATGAAGTGAATTGGGTATTTCGTTGAAAAAATTCATTTAACATAAATTTTTTTCCAATTAAATAAGTAGGTAAAATTGCAAGTCAAAAAAGTGAATAAAACCGTTGTGGCACACTTTTGATATCACAGAAGTAGTTTTCTCAGTGGGTTAACTAATAGTTAATAACCATGAATATAATTCGGTTTGAGCTATTTTAATTAATAAACGATATTTATTGTCGATTAATGTCGAACCGATTGAAAAAGATGTTGATCATATTGTAGACCATATCATAATTATGACGGATCCTATGTACTGCTAGCCCACTAAGTCCAAGGCTAGCGAAGTAACGATCATTAAATTCTATCGTTAAAAACTAATTCTTAAAATTATATCTTTGATTTGAATTGGAATGGTGCTGGTGATGACTTTAAACTGGAATTCCTTCATTGCGTCGTGGTCTCACCAGTGCTGCATGTATCGGCAAACCAAACAGTTTACAACGACCTTTATAAGGAAATAAAAAAAACACACAAATTGAGAATAATAAATAAGACACTTTTTTTGATTTTTAAAAAGATTCGAATCAGAAAACAGCAGCACTTGAAAAAACAAAGACCTACCTTTGTACAATATCAGCTTTGCAGCTGATATGTCACAATGGCATACGTGATTTTCACGTCATACGATTTACATTTCATGTGATCTGGATTATTATTCATTTCATATTTCTTTTTTTCAACAAATACAATGAAAAATGAATATTTTTGACTTTTTCCTTCTTGTTTATGTATTTTTTTTTGTTCATTTTTGATTTTTTTGTCCTTCTTGAAGAAAAAACACATAAACAAGGAAGAAAAAGCCAAATTAATTCATTTTTCATCGTATTTTTTGGACAAATTGTCTTTTTTATGTTTTGAATGTATAGAAATTCATATAAGATAAAGAAAATCATATATACACAATATTTTGATTGGACAGAGAAAGATTCTTTATTAAATACAAGTCATAGGAATGTCATTGCATATGATTTTCATGTCATATGATTTACATTTCGTGTGATCTGCATTATTCATTTTCATTCATTTAATATTTTTTTTTTTCAACAAATACAATAAAAAATGAATTATTGAGCAATTTTCTTCTTGTTTAAGTGTTTTTTTGTTCATTTTTGAATTTTTTTTGTCTTTTTTGAACAAAATAACACAAAAACAAGAAGGAAAAGGCCAAAATAATTCATTTTTCAACGTATTTTTTTGATAAATTGTCTTTTTTATGTTTTGAATGTATAGAAATTCATATAAAATGAAAAAAAAAAAAACGAATAAACTCATTTTTATCGCACATGAAAATGATTTCATATCAATTGCAAGTCTTACAGATACAACACAACAGTACTAGATTGAAGTAATGTTTATGTACATATATGTGTGATTATGACAGTTCCACGGTTCTATGGACAATCTATCATTATTCTTTCATTGAAATTAGTTACTTTTACCAATGGTTCGACATTAACTTAGTATGTTATTTGCCTATATTAAGAGTCATAATTTAAGATACAGCTTATTATGTGTACAGTAATGTGTATATTTTGTTTTGATACTTTCGCCATATCACTATTATTAAAAGCAAAAGTCTAGGTAATAACTAAAATTTTCCTTGGAGTATCTATAATATAACAAAGCCTAATTTTCTACACTGGACAATTGTTGTTCGAATTTTTTTTCAAACAACGCACATACAATGAAACGCTATTTATCTTTGATTTGCGTTTACCATGAACATACCCATTTTCAGCACTTTCACCACCAGAATCAGCAACATTCAAATCCGACGAAGTTGAAGATGCTGAAGATGTACATCTCTCGTCTGAATCAGGTGGCAAATTTATCATTGGTCGGATGAGTTCGTTGACCACACGATCCCAAAACTTATGAATGCGTGGAATCATGGCTAGCAAATCCCCCACCATCGTTGCAACAATATCGGTGTTGACTTTTATAGTATGCCCGTGCTTAGTTGACATTTCCTGCAAATAGATAGTAGTGCAAAAATATATTTGAAGCAATGAGAATAGTGGATTTATAGTAAATAGCAACTGTCTTATCATTTTACTATACCATTAGAGTGATTGTTGTCTGTGAATTCGCGGTAGATATAATCAAATTATAAATTAATTCCTTTCTCATATAACGCATTTCGTATTTTTCGTTAGGTTGGCTCCAGTTATCAGGCAGGTCTTTGACAAGTATGTATTCCTGAAAAATAAAAGGAAAAAAAAGTGGTTTGTTTTTATTATGGTAAACATTTCAGAAATTATTATCTATGGAATCAAAAATGAAGACTTACTTGTCCTGTGCCCACGAACGAAAATTTCTTTGATAACAAACACACATGTGTGGCCAGCATAATTACGTCTGTGTGGTTATGTAACCTGTTTCTATGTTTATTAATCGCCATATTGAGGTAATTTTCATCATATAGTGATAGCGGCATTTTTTTTTTCTTTTTCACATTTATGTTGTACACATGAAAAAATGTTGTACACTTCTGATTTTATTTTGACACAATGACTTTTTATTTTAAATATTGAAGTTGTCTGTGATTAGAACGTTCAAATTTTTCACACTCAAACAGTTGTAATTTGCAATCACGTGTGTATTTGTTACGAGTAAATTACACCACGAATTTAAATAGGCAAACAAAAAGAACGAAGCAAAATATCATTTGTAGGTGCACACGATCAATTTGCAATTCTGAACTATATGATTATCCCAAAAATGATAAAATGTATATAATAATTTACTTAACTTTCCAATTAGAACAATGTACCTCAAACAAACACACAATTATTTTATTATTTTCCAATCTTTTTCATTTAACTATCTTCGTTTTTTACTTGTCTTTATTTTCATTCCATTCGAAATGCACTACGTGTGAATGCTTTTCCTCTTTAACCTCTCTCTATTGCTCTATCGCACTCTCTTTTATTGAATGTGTGAACAAATTTACATCACTGCGTTTCAATTTTAGTTAAATTCCAAAAAATACAACGGTGAGAAAGAGGAAAATAAAAATTAAAATGCAATTGAAGCAGAAAATATGATTAAATTAAGAGAAAATTTAATGCAACCGATAGAGAAAGCATTTTTTTTAATTCAAATTTAATGTCGCTAACAAAAATTCACTCTAATGACATTATGACAGGCAGCAGAATATAACTACACACCAACTAAATATGTATGCTTGTCGTTGTGTTATGGAATATTTTCGTTTACGAATAAAAAAAAAATTAGAACATAGTCTCTATGCATGATAGTTCGACTGTATGTATTGTTGGAGTTGAGTGTTGCGTGTGTGTGCGTGTTTGCATGTATATTTGTATGTTTGTATGTTTGTATGTTTGTTCGAATATTTCGAAGTGTCGAACTTTACTTTGAAATTGCTTTCGAAAAACACGATGCCAGCGCCTCTACCGCTAAGGAGCCCACTATATAAACCAGCCTTATTACAAAAAACCAAAAACGTTTGAATGTATACTATTTTGACCAATGAAATCAATAAATGTTCGCAACCAGGATTCTGAACGCATTATTTATACATTCTTAACAGGCTAAATATTGGAGAAAATTTCATGCTTTGTTCGCATACTGTGATATTTTGTTGTTCGTTTTATTCATGTTGCATTTAAATTTAATATTTTTTTTTTTCATTTTCAGTCATTTTCAGCCAGTTCATTTGTTTACATGGAAAGTTTGTATGAAAATATAGGAGAGCTATGTTTTGTCATTGACTCTCTGGTGTTCCCATATAAACTTCCCAAGTAGAGGAATAAGCTGGTTGAAAATATCATCTCGAAAAAAGTCGATTCGTTTTATTTAATACATAATGATTATTACAATAATTTGATTAGTATTTTTATTTTCATCCAAATAATATTAATTCAATTAATGATTGTTTTATTCTTCAAGATAATTTGAACAACGTGGTAGATTTTTTCAACAGGAATCATTTGAAATTGAATATTAAGAAAACTAAAATGATGATGTTCCATCGCTTTGGAGGTGTTATCCATCACAAATACTATATTAATGGTTCAATTATTGAAAGAGTTGAACAAATTAAGGATCTTGGTGTGATTTTGGACGAGAAACTTAATTTCAAGGCTCATATTGAGTTCATAATTGCAAAAGCTAAATCAAGACTTGCTTGGATTAGGCGTTTTGCGAGAGAATTCAATGACCCTTATACTATTAAAAAATTATATTTTACTTTTGTTATTCCAATTTTAGAATATGGTTCTCAAGTTTGGAATACTCATTCTCTGGGACAAATAAAACGGATTGAGTCTATTCAAAAACAGTTTTTGTTGTATACCTTGAGGAGATTCAGATGGAACAATGGCTTTCACCTCCCTAAATATGAACAAAGGCTACTGTTGCTGCAAATGATTACTCTGGAGGACCGAAGGAGAGTTTCTCAAGTGATGTTCATTTTGAAATTGATCAGGGGTGAAATATGTTCGGAAATACTACTGGAGAAAATCCAATTTAGAGTTCCTTATCACTCGGTCAGAAATGTTAGATTTTTGAGTATACAGCATAATATCGACAGTAACTACCAAAAACATATGCCTTTCAGTTTCCTGGTCGAGGCTTTCAACAGTTGTTATAATATTAAAACTCCTTTTTCTGAACAATTTGTAATAGACTTTAATGTGAGCTCAAATGTAATTAAAATGAGACTGAATGAATTGTTCATCAGACAGACTGACTGAACAATGCTCTTCTCTTTTTTTCTATTCTCTCTGTACGATTCAGTATTACAGTTAATAATCACAGTGACTTGCTCCGAGATCGTTAGGGTTGGCAATAGATTATTGATCGATGCAATTACTGAATCATTTCATTTTTAATTGTATTTTTTACATTGTAAATATTTTGATTTTTTATTTGAATAAACCACCTTTGGCGAAGAAACGCTGTATGGTGCCGAAATAAATAAATAAATAAACAAATATTTATGGAAAATTAAAAAATGACAAATATTTTTTTACCACATTTCATCATAACCATATTTTTTTTATTTTCATATATGTTAACTCAGACAATTTAGCTTTTTCAAAGTAATGTTCAAACAAAAATAGGTTCTTCAACCATTTGTTACCAATCTAATGAATATAAGTAAACAAAAAAATTATAAATATTGGATTACATTTTTTTTTATTTACTTTTACTCACTTATGTTTCAATGTTCTCTGTTCTTCACTATACGAAAACACACTATTTGGTGGTAACCAACAGTTAAATTTGAAAATCTAAGATAAGGTTTAGATGCACCAATCATTCGTAATTTTGCAATTGCACTCATTCTGCTTGTATTTTTTTTCTTCACTCAGAGGATTTCAATAAAGAAAAAATCTGTTAATGATTTGTGAACTGATTGACAAAACGTCGTGAACAGAACTGACCACAAAAATGTGAATTACAGTGCTAATAATAACAAAAAAATTATTTCAATTTCTTATGCAATCACACATGCACACATATACAACTATAATTTCTCATTTCATATATTGTGACAACATTTCATTTACATTTTCTTTAATTTCATGCATATTATTTTGTTCTTTGACTAACTAACTATTCACGGTTCAATTTGCCAAGCTTTTTAATATAACATTGTTCTTGAGTACACAGGCACGACCGTGCATTTTGCATCTGATTTGAATATGCTTAGTGAACATATAGAATGCAACATTTCAGCGAAACAATAAATCCGTTATACATTCTGTAATCTAAAAATGATATTTAAGCATACGACTATGTAAAAATCAAAACATTTAGCAAAAGTGAGCACATCAATGAGTAAGAATGGAAGAAATACCACAAGTGGAATTAAAAATTTCGAATTCTGCGTTCGGTCAACGCATTCGACAGTTTGAGCTAGTGAATAAAGGTTATAAACTCATAGAAGAATTTTTACTTAATGCATTCAATCTCTATGAAATTGAAATAAAGGAAGCCGTGTTACAGTTTGATTTTATAAAAACAATGTCATATTTTAGTGCAGAATTCGAACGGTCAATCCAAACAAGTGAAGATAGTGATCCATTACTTGAGAAACGAAAGATTCATATTCCAACTAAAATGCATGAAATTAGTTCTGTCACCAATATAAGAAATCATTTTCAAAATGATGTTATTGATTATGTTGTGAGAAGAGTTGATGAGGTGATGGTCGAAGGTTCTGGATTTACATTGAGTGAAATCAAACAGTTGCGCACGCAAATTTTCAAACATCAACCGTTGGGTGGATCTGGATTTATCACGCTTCCAAACACAATGAAAAACAAGAGATTTATTATAAATTTGAAAAACACTGGTAACGCATGTTTCAAGTGGTCAATTTTAGCAGCAATACATTATGATGAAGTGTATAAAAGAAATAAGAATAAAGCAAATGATTCTATCAGCTATCAAGAGTGGATTAATGAATTGAATTTCAACGGAATTGATTTTCCAGTACGTCTAAATCAAATTGAAAAATTTATGAATCAGAATGAATCAATTGCTATTAACGTATATTATTTTGATGAGGAATTAAAAAAAGTGTGTCCACTCTTTTTAGCTTGGAAAGATTTTCATCATCAGTATGTGCATTTACTTATGATTACAGAGTCAAAACATAATCCAAATAAAGGAGAATTTGATGTGAGTGTAAATTCACATTATTGCTGGATAAAAAATTTGAGTGCGTTAGTTCATGCTCAAATAACCAAACACAAAAATAATACACCAATATGTGATCGATGTTTAAATCATTTCACAACAAATGAGCTCCTGGAAAAACATAGAATATTATGTGAAAGCAACAATAAATGTGCGATTGAAATGCCAAAAGAAGAAGAAAAGTATGAATCATTTAAAAATTATAAAAAACCACTGAAAATACCGTTCATCATATACGCAGACACTGAAGCATTGCTGAAGAAACCTGAAACAGCAATTTTTAGCGCACATTGTTCAACGCACGCGGTTCAAGAACATCAAATACATAGTATTGGATATTATTTCAAGTATGAAAATGATAAAGAGGTATCATTTTATGCAAGTAATCGTGGTGAAAATTGCATTGATTGGTTTATGAGCGAACTAACAGTAATTGCGAAAGCAGCTTATAATATTTTGAATAAGATAAAACCAATGAAGACTTTATCTGAAGAAGAAGCAAAACAATTTAAAGAAGCAGCTCTTTGTCACATATGCAAAAAAGATTTCGAAAATATTCCATCTAATATTCACGTGAGAGATCATTGTCATTTGTCTGGTGACTTTAGAGGAGCAGCGCATCAATCTTGCAATTTACAATATCAAATTAGTCGAACAATTCCAATCGTTATGCATAATTTATCCGGATATGATTTGCATTTATTATTAAGGAAATTGTGTGACAAAGAAATACCCGGTGGAATAAAAATAATTCCACATAATTAAGAGAACTACATTTCATTCATTAAAACAATGGAGACCAGTGGAAATCATGTAAAATATGTGGATTTAATTAAATTTAAATTCATTGATTCGTTGCGTTTTATGTCTGCATCTTTAGACTATTTAGCTTCAATTATACCATCAGATAAAAAACAAATTCTCAAAACCGAGTGCATAAACTCTGGTTATCATTCAACTGAATTGTTTTCATTGCTGACTCGTAAAGGTGTTTTCCCGTATGAGTATATTGATAAATATGAGAAACTTAATGAGACTACGCTACCGCCAAAAGAGAGTTTTTACAGCACACTAACAGATACGTATATATCAGACGAAGATTACAATCATGCACAAAATGTATGGACGAGATTTGGAATACGTACACTGGGTGAATATTCAGATTTGTATTTGAAAACTGACGTACTACTACTGGCCGATGTATTTGAGAACTTTCGAAACCCATGTCTTGCTACATATTCACTTGATCCAGCTCATTATTTTGGTGCACCAGGGCTCTCATTTGATGCAATGTTGAAATACACTAATGTTTCCATTGAGCTCTTAACTGATATAGATATGCTGTTTTTCATTGAACATGGAATACGTGGAGGTATCAGCCAAATAAATAAGCGATATGTAAAAGCAAATAATATTTACATGGGTGATGAGTACGAAGAATCAAAGGAAACTTCATAACACATGACTCAAAAAGTCCCCGGACTGACATATAGAGGGCGCCACTTTTAAGAAACCCATTTCATTATTCGATAGTACCAACCTTTCTAAGGTATATGTCAAAATTTCATGACAATCGCTAAACGTGTTCTCAAGTATAGAGACGTCAAAGTGAAGCTACCTCAGTGTTTTTGTTAAAAATGGAAAAAAAAGAATTTCGTGTGCTAATTAAGCATTGCTTTTTAACCGGAAAAAATACGGTAGAAGCTAAACAGTGGCTTGATAAACATTATTTGGACTCTGCCCCAGGAAAATCGACCATTTGTGATTGGTATAATGAATTCAAACGTGGTCGTACAGACGTCGAAGACGCTGCTCGTAGTGGTCGCCCAAATACGGCTGTTACGGAACAAAACATCATAAAAATCCGAAAAATCGTTTTGATTGACCGAAAATTGAAATTGAGGGAAATAGCTGAAGCCTCAAAGTTATCCGAAGGCAGCGTGTTTACAATTTTGCATGAACATTTGGGCATGAAAAAGCTCATGGCAAAGTGGGTGCCGCGTTTGTTGACACCAGACCAAAAACAACAACGAATCGACGATTCTGAGGCCTGTCTGGTGCTTTTTAACCGCAACAAAGCCGAATTTTTGCGTCGTTATGTGACAATGGATGAAACATGGATCCATCATTATACTCCGGAGTCAAATCGGCAGTCAGCTGAGTGGACAGCAGCCGGTGAAAGCCGACCAAAGCGTTCAAAGACACAATAGTCGGCTGGCAAGGTAATGGCCTCAGTTTTTTGGGATGCTCACGGTATTTTGTTCATAGACTACCTTGAAGAAGGAAGAACGATCAATAGTGATTACTACATAGCATTATTGGATCGATTGGCCGAAGAAATAAAGAAAAAACGGCCCCATATGGAGAAGAAAAAACCGCTGTTTCACCAAGACAATGCACCGTGTCATAAGTCGATGAAAACGATGGTCAAATTTCATGAATTGCGCTTCGAATTGCTTCCGCACCCACCGTATTCTCCAGATCTAGCCCCCAGCGACTACTGGCTCTTTGCTGATCTCAAAAGGATGCTCCAGGGAAAAAAATTTACCAGCAACGAGGAAGTAATTGCCGCAACTGAAGCTCATTTTGAGGGGAAAAATCAAGACTTCTACAAAAAAGGTATCGAGAAGCTAGAGAAGCGTTGGACCGATTGTATTGTCTTAGATGGAAATTATGTTGATGAATAAAATCGAATTTCGCCAAAATATTGTGTTTTTCTTTGTTAGTCCGGAAACTTTTTGAGTCATGTGTTATATATTATACTTAGATGGTGAATATGAATTTTTTTTTACAACAACAACAACAACAATCATTTAAAGACCATTAATGCCTTTCAGCGTCTGGTCTGTTTTGTAATGGTCGGCCAGCAACAATTCTCCTCCAACATACCCTATCGAGAGCCAGGTCTTCCGTTTCCCTATTCCAGTCATACCCTCTTTCATTCAAATCATTTTTTACCGAATCCAAATATCGTCTTCGCGGCCTACCTCTACCTCTCGGTGCATTCACTTCAGCATTCAAAATTAACTTTGGCAAACGATACTCATTCATACGCTGTACATGACCAAACCATCTCAACCTAGATTTTCTTGCTACTTCATCAATCGAATCCACATTCAAATCTTCCCGTATTCTTTCATTCCTAATTCTATTTTCCCATTGATCCCTACGCGATACACCCGAAATCATACGCAACACTTTCATATCAGCTACTTCTAAATTATGAATTAAATTATTTGAATCGACCCAGCTCTCGCTGCCATACGTGATAGTTGGTCTGAAGATTGACCCATGAATCATCAACTTCGTCTCCTTACTCAACTCTCGCTTATTGAAAACATGTGACCTAAGTTGAGCAACAACTTTGTTACCATTCACTCTGCGATGTTCGAACTCCTTATCCAGTTTGCCATCTTCCGAAAAGATGCATCCTAGATATTTGAATTGCGACACCTGCTCAAGCACACCTCCATTCAACATACAATTTACTTGTTTCCTATCTTTCCCTATATGCATAACCTGTGTCTTTGAGCTGCTAATGGTCATTCCATAGTTCGTACAAGCCGCTTCTAAATCGCTAATGCTGTTTTGTAGCTCTTGTTCTGAGCCCCCAAACAATACTAGGTCATCCGCATATGCAAGAGCGGAGATAATGTTTCCCCCATGGGGAAGGACAGGATTTCTAGTTTCTGCTAATTTGCTAATTTTTTTGCTAATGTTCTATTTTATTTATTTAGCAATTTCACAATATTACACTGTGGAACTACTACTAATTTCACTAATTTATCGCTAGTTTGCTAATTTTTTGTATGGCATTTAAAAAATAGCTAATCATGTCTCTCCCCATGGTTTCCCCCCAAAACTACGTTACCCCTCAGCTTAGCTGACTTGATCAGTTTGTCCATATAAATTATAAATAGAAGCGGTGATATTGTACAGCCCTGTCGAAGACCATTTCGCACTTCAAACCATTCACTCAATTCCCCATCTACTCTCACAGCCGCTTCACAATATCTATACAAGCTCTTAATTGCACTCAGCAGGGAACCATTCACACCATATTCACCCAACACCGACCAGAGCTTATCTCTAGGTATGCAATCATACGCTTTTTGCAAATCAACAAAACATACATACATATCCTTGTTTCTCTCATGGAACTTCTCTATTAGTTGTCTCATGCAAAAAATTTGATCTTGACATCCGCGCATCGGTCTGAAGCCCGATTGGTTTTCATCCAAGAGCGATTCGACAATAGCTCTGGTACGTTTTTCTAAAATTGCACTATATACTTTTCCGACAACGCTCAATAAAGAAATTCCACGGTAGTTGTTACAATCCTTATTACTTCCTTTCTTATGGAGAGGAGAGATAACTGCACCATCCCATTCTTTCGGCACAACTGATGAATCCCACGCTAGATTGAACAACCGATGCAACCATCGAATCCCTACTGAACCACTGCAAATTAAATATTCGTTCCTAATCTCATCCACGCCTGCTGCTTTGCCCCAACTTAGTTTTCTAACCGCCAACTCTATCTCTCCTATGCTTATTTCTTCTTCTTCGACTTCATTCACACTTGCATTCGCGCTAACACTCAACTCTGTTCTATTATCAACATTCAGAAGTTCCTCAAAATATTCTCTCCAACGCTTCAACACATTCTTTCTACCAATCACTAACTCTCCTGCCTTATCTAATACAGCACCTGGCGCTTGTTTCTTCCCACCGTTACGGATATTCTTAACCTTCGACCAGAAAACTTTATTCCTCTGTTGCCCTGCTTTTTCTAAATCTCTACCAAATTCCACCCATTCGCCCTCTTTCGCTACTCTCACCAAATGAATTTTTTTTTTCATCTGATTTTTTTTTCTTTCTTTTACTTAGTTTTTTTTTTTTTTTTTTTTTTTTTTTTTCAAATTGTAGCTAATAACTTGTATGGATACGCAATGTCTCAACCTTTACCAATCGGTGAATATCGGTCAGAGTTTAATCGAGCTGGATTACAACACATCTGATTATCAAAAAAAATTTTCTACAATATTAAATTTAAATAATGACTCAGATTTTGGTTATATATTTGAAGTTGATTTACATTATCCACCTGAAATTCATGATAAACATAATGATTTTCCATTTTGTCCAGAGAAACGAATCATACCGGATATAGCAAAGAATGAAAGAATAAAAAAGTTAATGCTTACATTCTATGATAAGGAAAAATATATTATTCATTTTCATATGTTGAAGCTAGCTCTCGTGCACGGAGTTGTGTTGAAAAAAATTCATCGTGTGCTTCAATTCAGACAGTGTGCATGGTTAAAACCATATATTGATTTAAATACCGACAAACGTACTTTGGCAAATAACGAATTCGAAAAATCGTTTTATAAATTAATGAACAATGCAGTGTATGGTAAAACATTGGAAAATCTACGATTGCGTTCTGACATAAAGTTAATAAATAAATGGGATGGGCGTTATGGTGGTCGAAGTCTAATAGCTCAATCTAATTTCAAAAAATGTAAAGTGTTTAATGAAAATTTAGCTGCTATCGAGATGCATAAATTACATTTACTCATGAACAAACCTGTTATTGTAGGAATGTGTATTTTAGAAATATCGAAAGTGCTTATGTATTCATTCTTGTATAATTATTTGAAACCGAAATACGGACAAAATGTACAAGTAACATATACAGATACGGACGCGTTCATACTTGAAATTAAAACAAAAGATGTATACGCAGACATTCGCAATGAAACTTTTATGTTTGACACATCAGATTATCCAGAGAACAATATTTATGCAATTAAGCGTTGTAACAAAAAAGTAGTAGGTAAATTCAAAGATGAATTGGCTGGTGAAGTCGTAATGGATATGGTCGGTTTACGATCGAAATGCTACGCGTTGCGAACAGTAGGTGGAATTGAAAAAATGAAAAAAGCAAAAGGTGTTAAAAAGAATGTGTTGAAAAACAAAGTCACATTCAATGATTACTACAATTGTATCAAGAATCAATGTATTGAAGTGAGAAAGCAATTTTCCATTCGATCAAAAGATCATAATGTTTACACAATTGAAACAAAAAAGATTGCATTGAGTCCATTTGATGACAAACGATATATAATTGAACCAGATGGAATAGAAACACTCGCATGGGGGCATTATAAAATAAATTCAGAGAAAAAAATGGAATAGAAAATAAGAAAAAATAACATTCAATAATCTTTTTATTCCTTTTTAATAATATTTTCAAATTTATTTGAAATAAAAACATGTTTATTTCACATATTATATATTTTTTTCATTTTTATTTTTTAACGAATAAATCTAAAATTGTATTGAAAAAACATTATTCTTATATTTATTTATTATCTTAAAGAAAAAAGCGAGAGAATGGAGGGAAAGAGATAGAAACATTCGGATGTATATGGTACACTCAGAACGATTCCAACAACAAAATACATGGCAACGAGGTCCGTTGCCATATTAGTCTCGGTTGATGTAGCCCATATTTATGCTATGTATGCCCCTCCTTTATGTGTGTATGTGTGAATATGTGTTCACACATACACGTATATGTATGTGTGTACGTGTACACTATTATTATTATTATTACTGCACCAAACAGCGTTTCTTCGCCAAAGGTGGTTTATTTAAATAATTTTTAAAAATATTTACAATTGATTTACATAAAATAGTTGATTCAATAATTGTATCGAATCAACAATCTATTGCCAATCCTAATGATTTCGGAGCAAGTCTCTGTGATTGCTGAACTACAAAAATGAATCGAAATGAAACAAACAATTAATGGTTAATCTATTGGTTTCATAAATAATTCATTCAATCTTTTCTTAACTACTTCCGAACTGACATTAAAGTCTATTACAAATTCATTCAACATTTTATCATTATAGTACTTGTTGAAAGTTTCAATTAAAATATTCAAAGGCATATGTTTTTGATAGCCATGATTAACAGATTGAATTCTTAAAAATTCAATATTTCTGACAGAATGATATGGAATTCTGAATTGAATTTTTTCCAAAAGAACATCCGAACAAATTTCACCCTTGATCAGCTTTAGGATGAACATTATTCGAGCAATATTCCTGCGATTCTCTAAAGAAATCATTCGTAACAGCAGCAGTCTATGTTCATACTTTGGGAGGTGAAATCCATTATTCCATTTGAATCTTCTTAAAGCATACAGCAAAAATTGCTTCTGAACAGACTCAATTCGTCTTGCTTGTCCCAAGTTGTGAGTGCTCCAAACCTGAGAACCATATTCTAAAATAGGAATAACGAAACTAAAAAATAAAATTTTAATTGTATATGAATCATTAAAATCTCTTGCAAAACGTTTAATCCAGGCCAGTCTTGATCTTGCTTTTGCTATCATTGATTCAATATGAGCTTTGAAATTAAGTTTCTCGTCCAAAATCACACCAAGATCTTTAATCTGATTAACTCTTTCTATATTTGAATCACCAATCGAATAATTAAATTCAATCGCATTACCAAAGCGCTGAAAAATCATCAACTTCGTTTTTTTAACATTCAATTTCAACTGATTCAAATTAAAATAATTAACTACATTGTTCAAACTCTTTTGGAGAGTTAAACAATCATCAATTGAAGCAATATTGTGGGAAAGTCTAACATCATCAGCAAATGAAAGAATTGATGAGTTACCACTGAATTTTGGTAAATCAATGATAAACAAAATAAACAAGGTTGCAGCAATGGGATAACCTTGACCCGTACCCGAAAAAACCTCAATAGGATCTGATTCACAATCATTTACTTTGACAATTTGTTTCCTACCATTCATATAAGAATTGATCCAATTTAAAAGTTGCGAATTCAATCCCATGATATTTAATTTATGTATCAAAAGTTCAATATTTACAGAATCAAATGCTTTAGCAACATCAATGTAAATTGCATCTGTTTGATTATGTGGCTTTAGTTCATTTAACGTCTGAGAAGTAAATTCAACCAAATTCGTAATAGTTGATCTTCCCTTTACAAAACCATGTTGACTCGCATCAACCATATTCTTAATATGAAAATTCAAATGTTTCGCAATAATTGAATCCAAAATCTTTGGAATCAAATTTTGTAAAGCAACACCCCTGTAATTCTCTATATCATTCCTTGAACCACTCTTAAATATCGGTTTAACGAAAGATGATTTCCATAAATTAGGAACATAACCAGATTTGAGCGATTTGTCTAACAAAATAGAAATTGGTTTACTCAAGGTACCAATACATTTTTTAATAAACAAATTAGGTAACCGATCAGGACCAGAAATCAAATTGTTTGGAATTTCAAGAATTTTTTGAATAATATCTGCTTCATCAATAATCAATTTGGGAATATTTTGACATAAATTCACAATAGCTTCAAAACTTCCGAAGTTACATATATCTGATAAACTTAAATTGTGTCGAGTATATGCAGAAGCAAAAAATTCACCAAAAAAATTTGCAATTTCTGTATCTTTACAAGATTTTCGATCATTGTAATGCATTTCTTTCGGAAAGTCATTGGCAGTCTTCCTAATTGCATTAACATACTTGAAAAATTCCATTGGATCATCGACAATCAGTTCCTCCATTTTCATCTTATAGTTATTATAAGCAATTCGAGAATATCTATTATATTCCGTACGAGCAATTTTAAAACAATTGTCATCTTCCAATGAATTATGCCTTTTTTTACGCAATTTATACAATTTATTCTTTAAATTAATCATAATTGAATCAAACCACTTTGGATGAGTAGAAACAATTCTTTTCTTTAACTTAATATGAGAGTCAATTGCGTTATTGACACAAGAATAAAAATTGTTCAAATTAATATCAAGTGAGTTATCAGATAATAACAAATCCCAATTAATATTGTTGAAACAATCATTTATGATATCATAATCAGCATTTCTAAAATCAAGAAAAAAACAATGATTGAAATTATTGAAATCATTCTGGCTTCCATAAATGACAATCTCAATGGATTTGTGATGGACCTCAGATTTCACCAAGAAAATATCACTATTTAGGCAATATAACAAGTCTGGGTCATTTGTCCAGATCAAATCCAACATATTACTATTATCATTTGAAAAACCATTAATTTGTGATAAACCAAACTCATGAAAGGAATCCAAAATAAGTAACTCCTTCCTTGAACACGCATTAATAGGATAGAAAATGTTTGGATTATCAATGTCATTCGAAATCCACAATAAATCAGGTAAATTGAAATCACCCGATACAATAATTGAAAACGTGGATCTGAACCTCATAGGTAAACTACTCAGGTTCGCATCCCTGGATCAATTCCGAGCTCGTAAAAAAAATCGCCTGCAAAATATCTGCGAACCACTTCTTCATCATTAACTTCGACGGGTGGTGCTACTGGCTTGTCATACACAATCGAACAGGATACACTATCTGTTACGATTGCGTTTCCGAATGTCTTATTATACTTGACAAGGCTGTTGATTTTATCCATGTCGAAGTATAAACTCCAACCACCAATTTTGTTGCAAAGAAATTCGTTCTGTTTGATGAATATTTCTTGAACTTTCCCACTTTTAAGCAATTTGCCAATTTGTGTGGTGCTTTTTTGATGCCGCAGAGAAAGTTGTACAATGTTGTGGTATCGATGTGGATATGACGACGTTTAAATGAGCACATTGGAATCACATCGAAGTTGTACATATCTGGTGGCTCTGGTAGTGTTGGCCGCGTCACATTCAGAGGAGCTCTCTTGAAGAAAGACCAACTACGTCGCAAGTTGGCATACGACAGATTGAAATAATTTATGTCTCTCTGAATATTGACCCACATTCGAATTGATAAAAACCAGTTATTTTTAACGAATTGTGGTTCACAATGCGTTTCCAGATTTGTTTTAACGTTGGTGATGTATTGCTTGATCAATTCTTTGAACGCATTGGAAAAATGAGAGTTATTTGGCCATTGGAAGAAATTCCCCAACAAATTCGTGACCATCTGTTTGAATCCATTCTGATCAGCATAGCTGGGATCATTCTGGTTCTTTACGAGTACACTTTTGAAGCACTTTTTGATAAATTTTTCTCCATCATTATCGAAGAATGCATCATCACCAATATCTACGGCTTCATTGACCTTTAAATAAAAAAATCATTCATAAATACCGATGAATTGAACGATCAGTGTTATCATCACAACAATAAAAAATAAAAAAAAATATAGGTAAAAAATCACCTTATAGAGGAATATCGTCGATGCTTAAAAGGCAATTCAAGTGGTCTGAATGCTCATTCGGGAGATGGCATTGATGAGCGGCTGACGATATTCCTCCAGGATTACCGATCCGAGGGCCAACTTGACACATCGGTAAACGTTGTTTTCATCCACACTCTTTGTCCACACCATTGCTATCACAAAAAAAAGTAACAAATAAATAATTAGCACAATTAGGGAAAAATAGGCACAGAATTGAATCCACATAAATCGATCATCAACAAAAATGAAACACAATTTCCCTGCGAATTTTTTGCAATTGTTAAATAATTACCAAAAAAAATCAACTGAAGAAAAGCAGACAAAAATATCGTTCACTAAATCACTCCATTCGATTTGTCACTCTCGCAAATAATTCAATTTCAATTGAAAATCCAATAAAAATAATGAATTTACTGTAAATCACAAGAAAATTGGATTTAATTTAATCTAAGCGACTGACTTGGCCAAAATCTCATCTCCGAATTATAGTGATTTGTGAAATTTTGATGATTTAAGGCAAGTTTTATCGAAAACTAACAGTAACAAATCTACATCGAATCGAACACATGACACATTTTGAAATACCACCTGATAATTTTTATTCCTTTGAAAAGAATGCATTGTATGTATGCATCAATGTGACTGCTCATAAACAAATGGTTGCCTGCTATAGATTTTCTAAGGCAATCAAAAATTTGCAAACGATCACAAAGAATTCATTGAATGATATATTTGAAATAAACAGATTAGCCATGATCACAAAGTAAAACATTATTCTTAATAACATCCACCGTTTATTTGTCACAGATGAGAATCATTTTATCTCGTCGTTTTATTCTTTATTGATATACTGATACCATTTCACTTTGATTGTTTTTTTTATCAAGAACATGAACATAATGACACTGCTTTGAAAAAATTTCTCCATGCACAAATTCAAATATGATACACATTATTCATGTTTTGATAAAATAAAATAAAATCAAATCAAATGAGATTCCTAAAGCAAGAGAAAATCAACTGTAAATACAAAAATCAGTTAAAACAACGAAGTTTTTTTTACATTTGACGTTTTGAAATGTGCTTCATTTGTCAACATTCATAAACAATACAATGTGAACCATTGTAAAGGTTCGTTTCTATATATACGAAGAGTAATAATAAAATTCATTTTTTGTTTCGGGAAGTGTGAATATCAATTGCAAAGATTTGTGAATACTATTCAGAATTTAACATTTTCTAAATGAATAAAAAAAAACGGGTTTCATTCAATGTTTTTTTTCTCCGTTGAACAATAAAATCTATTTTAAATGTTTTCTATATTATTTTTATTTTCATATCGTTTCATAACGTCAATTGAATTCAATTCCTAAAGTTTGAGGTTAGGTATTTTGTCACAAAAGTTATTTTCTCGGCGTAGAAGCTAACAAAGCCATTTCATATCATATTTGTTTCACCAAATTATTTTAGCGATATTATTCTCAATTTATTTCTTTGATTCTTCAGGTTTGATATTTTTGGACATCCTAATATACATACCCCTTTTTGTAATAAAAATCTTCATGTTGTTTGTTCAGAATTGGCAATGTGCGGGTTTACTCTATTGTGGGTTTGTCTACGGTCAATTTCAACCACAAAATAAACTTAAGATATATGCATTGAAACTGATGTATTTGCGTCTGATGGATGCATCTAATACTATGTATAAATTTTTATTTAATAGAATTTTTTTTTATCTTAATTCAAATTAAATAAATTCACAAAAATGAGGATTCTTACAAAATTATACTCAATTGAACCTAAAAAAAAGTAATTTATACAATAATTTTTTGGAAGACAATTATTTATTCATAACTCTTTTCATGTTCAGTCGAACAAACAAGCTTAACAATGTTTATTTAACAATGTTGCTTAAATTGTCTATAATAAATATGTATATAGTTTTTCTTGATGTAACTTGTTTTTTTTTTATGATAGATACAATCAGTAAAATATTTTCTAGTTTTGGAAGACATGAATATTACCTTAACACTTTATGTATTATATATTAACTGCTACCATTCTATTGTTTTATTTTTCAAATGTATACACGAAATACCTTCTGTCAAAATAACAGTATAAGTAAATTGAACAAATAATTAATTTGTGTCCCAACCACAAACATGATTGAAAAAGAAAAGAATATTTGAATATTTCTGAACAAAATATAGGATAAAAATCTATAATTATGTTATTCTCCAATTGCTTACATAAAACATATTTTCAAATATCTGAACATTTGCTTCAATGAAAATGTATATTTTGAATTAAAATTGTATATTGAAAAAAAGTATGATTGCAAAAAACAAGAGTATTTTTGAACACAAAAATTGCGAAAATAAAATAAAAATCTATAACTTTGTTATTGTCCAAGTGCTTACATAAATCATTTTTTTTAAATATCCAAACATATTTCAATAAAAATTTATATAATATATTTAAAAATATGTCATATTAAAAAAATCGTTCTACCGTAATAGTAGAAAGTTTTTAAAATATTACATTGTTTATGTTTTGTAATCAGTTATAACTGTTCATCTATAGATGAACGCACATAGCATTTTATTACATGTTTTTTAGTTTTTTGTTCAACATTTTATATCTACAAACAAAATTGATACATCTGCATTGTTACCAATTAATCGTTTCACCAAAATGTTCCCATATCTATAAAAATTGACCAAATGGTATGCATGAATAATTACTATTTTATAAATAATGAAACAAATTACACTATTTTTGTTTCAAAACTCAATTATATCTCAAAGAATACCTATTTCATCGATTAATAATTATTTCGAAACTTACATCATTCTAATAATTTCTTTATTTTTAGATTGCAACAAAATTCTTCCCACGCTCCAAAATAAAGGGGAAAATAAAAGAAAGGAAAAGAATATTATGTCATAGTTTGTTAAATATAATTGATTTATGTTATTGATTTGCAATTTGAATTGCTCGAATTATAATTGTTTTTATTTTGGTTAAATTACTATTTTATTAACATATATTTTTAAACAAGCTACTCTGAAGAAGGAATGCCGATAATTGGTATTATGTATGATATTAATGAAAATGTATGAAAGTGATTAGTGGAATTAAAAATAAACACTTTATTAAATTTTACGTTTACTACCAAAATTCTTAAACATTGCTTAATAAACAAAGATCTGCTTTGGAAAAGTTTTTCTTTACAGTGAATCATATAGTTTATCCATCAAAGGGCAGAACAGTAGTAGAGTAATAATTTTACTACTGCATTATTCAAAATAATACTAACTAATAATAACCTACAATCACCCATAATAATAGTAGAATACATGAATATACTACAGAGCTGGTACTACTAGCATTGATATTACTGTTATTATTGGTATTACTTCGATATTATCTTGAATTATTCAGTAAAATCTTTACTCTACTACTGCTTTGCCCCTTGTTATATATACACTATCGTCTATCATTATGTCTGCAGTAAGACTAAAAAGAAATCAAAAGAGATCTTTGTTCAATGAACATTTTTTAACTTTAGAATCCCACCATTGATAACGAAATGTGAAAATATGCCAAATTGAAAAATTACGGGACCGAAATGAAACTCAAAGTGCGAAGTTATAGTTATTTTATATGGAATTTAGTTAATTTTCCAACCGATAGTTAATATTTATCCACCCTCGTTTTCATAATAATGTTCAACTGCATATGAAAAATATTTAATTAATGACTTTATAGTAAGAAAAACTATAGGCGATGTTTTTGCTATCGTGAAAATGTTGTTATGAACATCACAATGTGTTCACACGTCATCTGATAGCGTTATTATAGAAGCCATATCTATAGAGCATAAATCTATAGAATAAGAACGAAAAATGTCTTAAAAATGTTTATAAATTGGAAAAAATTGAATGACAACTCAACAGTTTGTGAATCGCCAATTTGAATTTTACGTCTGAAAAACCCAGAACTGCTAAAATTTTATTGAATTCTCGTGTACAGTGTACGCCCACATGTCTCTACATCAGTTAGCAGAATTTTTTAAAGAAGCTGATATATAAATGCCTATGACATAGTAAATTTTCATGCAATAGGCAAAATGTCAAATGAAATCTAACAGCTTCTTTCCATTTGAAACAAGGTATGCGATTATGCCGAATCTTGAAGTTCTGTCTATTAGAGTTTTTCCAAACTATGAGAATTTAAAAGATTGCTGAAACATCTATTGGAAATAAATGCCAATCTCTGAACAAAAAATTATATAATATTTCGAAATAAATCGATGATGAAAATAGATGAGGTTTATAATTGAACTTTCATTTCAACTAGTGGCTATTGATAGCTGCATTAACTCACTCTCATTGAAGAAGGAACGTATATTTTTAGCGAGCAATTTGGCTTAATAAACAACGGTCGGTGGGAAAAATTGTGAATAGAAAATTATTAGTTCAAAGATGCAAATAATATTTAAACTCATTATTATTTTTAATATTCATATAATTTGCCTTTTTTTCATTTCATGGTTGAATTTTATTATATTTTTAAATTCTCCCCGAATATTAGTACGGAATATTAGTACGAAATTTTTTTTTTTTTCGAATTTGAGCTGAAAATATTGAAATATTTTTCAGATGTTTCGTACAACAATTTCAGACAAACTGCCGAAATATATATCCGCCCGAAAAAATTGTGTTGGCCGAAATCATTCGAAACTGACCAAAAAATATTTTCAGCTTGAAATTTAAATTAAAAAATTTAGGTCTGAGTTGTGTTTAACCATTTGAATATATATATTTATGTACTTTTATCACTTTCACGCATCACTGTCGACAATTCAAAAGAAATTCTCTTCGATTGGATTTAAACTTCGCTATGTTTGAACCTTAAAATAAACACCAATATTGAATATTTTAAAAATTTAAACACTTGCACTCAGTTCTCGCAAATATTGTCACTCACTTTTTATGTTTGGACTAATTTTTTAAGGAATTTTTCCAAACACCTTGCAAAGTTACTAAAAGTTTGGTACAGTGCACACAGAATGGACTTAGTGTGGTGCGATGTATTAAATTCGCACAAAATAATCAACAAAACACTCAGCGTGTTAAGTTCCATTGCATCTTATTTAAATTTTTCTAGCTTCCGTGTTGCTGAATAATTCAGCCTGAATTAAATAAAGTAGCTAATGAACACAAACTTGAGCTTGTATCGTTGCCAAAAAAATTTGAAATTTGTTGGAACTCATATGCTTGTTCAAAAGATACCTCAATCACGGCATGCTCTTGTAATATATTTCAATAGAGATGAAGCTGAATGTCTTCAGGATATGTCAGTTTTCTAAAAAAAATTACAAATTTATAAACAGTTACGTTTTTGGCGGATATTTTGAGTATTTTCCAGAGATACCACAAGAAGATCCAATCCGATAATTTGACTCTACTAAGTTTGGTTGAACATTTGAAATCACTACGATTTGCATTGGAAAATATGAAAGAAAATCATGTCATCGGTGGAAAGGAAGAAATTTTACATAAAAGTGTGATTGAAGAAGATGACGAACCATTATTATTATTCGGCACCATACAGCGTTTCTTCGCCAAAGGTGGTTTATTTAAATAAAAAATCCAAATATTTACAATGTAAAAAATACAAATGAAAATAAAAATAAAATGATTCAGTAATTGCATCGATCAATAATCTATTGCCAACCCTAACGATCTCGGAGCAAGTCACTGTGATTATTAACTGTAATACTGAATCGTACAGAGAGAATAGAAAAAAAGAGAAGAGCATTGTTCAGTCAGCCTGTCTCATTTTAATTACATTTGAGCTCACATTAAAGTCTATTACAAATTGTTCAGAAAAAGGAGTTTCAATATTATAGCAACTGTTGAAAGCCTCGACCAGAAAACTTAAAGGCATATGTTTTTGGTAGCTACTGTCGATATTATGTTGTATACTCAAAAATCTAACATTTCTGACCGAGTGATAAGGAACTCTAAATTGGATTTTCTCCAGTAGTATTTCCGAACATATTTCACCCCTGATCAATTTTAAAATGAACATCACTTGAGCAACTCTCCTTCGGTCCTCCAGAGTAATCATTTGTAGCAACAGCAGCCTTTGTTCATATTTTGGGAGGTGAAAGCCATTGTTCCATCTGAATCTCCTCAAGGTATACAACAAAAACTGTTTTTGAATAGACTCAATCCGTTTTATTTGTCCTAGAGAACGAGTATTCCAAACTTGAGAACCATATTCTAAAATTGGAATAACGAAACTAAAATATAATTTTTTAATAGTATAAGGGTCATTGAATTCTCTCGCAAAACGCCTAATCCAAGCAAGTCTTGATTTAGCTTTTGCAATTATGAACTCAATATGAGCCTTGAAATTAAGTTTCTCGTCCAAAATCACACCAAGATCCTTAATTTGTTCAACTCTTTCAATAATTGAACCATCAATATAGTATTGGTGATCGATAACACCTCCAAAGCGATGGAACATCATCATTTTAGTTTTCTTAATATTCAATTTCAAATGATTCCTGTTGAAAAAATTTACCACGTTGTTCAAATTATCTTGAAGAATAAAACAATCATTAATTGAATTAATATGATGAGAAAGTCTTACATCATCAGCAGAGGAGAGTAAAGACGAATCACCACAAAAGTAGGGGAGATCAGCAACAAACAAAATAAACAACGTTGCTGCAATAGGGTATCCCTGACCTGTGCCAGAAGGAACAATGATCGGATGTGATAAATAATCATTAATTTTAACAATTTGATTTCTATCATTCATATAGGATTTAATCCAATTCAGAAGTTGTGCATTCAAACCCATAATGTTCAATTTGTACATTAAAAGATCTACATTCACAGAATCAAATGCTTTGGCAACATCAATGTAGATTGCATCCGTTTGATTATGAGGCTTTAATTCACTCAAAGTTTAAGAAGTGAATTCAACTAAATTTGTTATAGTCGATCTACCTTACACAAAACCATGTTGACTTTTATCAATTAATGTCTTCAAATGAAAATTAAGATGATTTGCAATTATAGAATCTAATAGTTTAGGAATCACATTCTGCAAGGCAACACCTCTATAATTTTCTATATCATTCCTTGAACCATTCTTATAAAATGGCTTAACATAAGAAGACTTCCATAAAAGAGGAATATGGGAAATTTTTAGCGAAAGGAATTCGTTTACAATAAACCAATAACAAAGGTATAAAAAACCAGAACGATTTTGAAAGCAACAGAGTTATAATTCAATTGACAATCAATCGAAACGTTTTGAAACTGATTTTTTTCCCAATGAATTGATTGAGCCGTTAATTATTTTTAAACGAGGTGTTAATATCTGAAAAATCCACTACCAATTTTGTCCTGATTTGGATCCCTCGTTGAGTATGCAATATGAAGAATTATATGATTTAAAAGACGAAGTGAGGATTACCGATAATTTGCAACAAACCATTGAAATATTGAAGCGAAGTGAAAATTATGAAGATATACCATAACCCATTTTCCCTTATTGAGTATTCATAATAATGTTGTTGACACAAAGAGCTACATTTATTCGTGCAATATCAACGGATTAAAGACTAAAATATCTGAATTTTTTTCAAATTTATTGATTAATGAGTTCAAAGTTTATATGTTATGTGAAACACATTTGGATTGCACCATCAATAACAATGAAATTTTTCCAAATAATTTTGATGTGTTTCGTTGTGATCGATCGGATCATACTGAAAGGGATCAAACTATTAAGGAGACAAATGGTGGTGGTGTTTTGATTCCACTCACAAGACTTTAAATGGTCAGTTAATATTTGATGGTGAATTATATGGTGCAGAAATTATTTGTATTAGTATTAACATTGAATTACGAAAGTTTTATTTGGTTGAATTGTATATTAGACCAAATTCTCCATTCAAAGTTTTTCAGAATATAGTTAATGCAATGACTTTCTTATTATCGAAATCAGTTCACAAAGATTAAATTTTTGTATCAAGTGATTTCAATTTGCCTGATTTGTTGTGGATTTCGAATGACATTGATAATCCAAACATTTCCTACCCTATTAATGCGTGTTCAAGGAAAAAACTGTTCATTTTGGATTCCTTTCATGAGTTTGGGTTATCACAAATAAATAGTTTTTCAAATGATAATGGTAAAATGTTGGATTTGACCTGGACAAATGACCCAGACTTGTTGTATTGCATAAATAGTGATATTTTCTTGGTAAAGTTGAAGAAAAAAATGGTTTCTACAGATCCAAAGTGGTTTGATTCAACTATGATCAATTTAAAAAATAAATTGAATAAATTGCGTAAAAAAAGGCATCAATCATTGGAAGATGACAATTATTTTAAAGTTGCTCGCACAGAATATAATAGATATTCACGTATTGCTTATAATAACTATAAGCTGAAAATGGAGAGATTGATTGTCGATGATTCGATGGAATTTTTCAAGTATGTTAATGCGATAAGAAAAACTACCAATGACTTACCGAATGAAATGCATTTTAATAATCGGAAGTCGTGCATATCTGATATATGTAATATCGGAAGATTTGAGGCGGTTGAGAATTTATGTCGAAATATTCCCAAATTGATTATTGATGAAAATGATATTATTCAGAAGATACTTGAAATACCAAATAATTTGATATCTGGCCCTGATCGGTTGCCTAATTTGTTTATTAAAAAATGTATTGGTTCCTTGAGTAAACCAATTTCTGTTTTATTAAATAAATCACTCAAATTTGGTCATGTTCCTAGTTTGTGGAAATCTTCTTTCGTGAAACCGATATTTAAAAATGGTTCGAAGAATAATATTGAAAATTACAGGAGTGTTGCTTTACAGAATGTGATTCCAAAAATGTTGGATTCAATTGTTGCGAAACACTTAAATTTTCATATTAAGAACATAGTCGATACGAGCCAACATGGTTTTGTTAAGGGAAGATCAACTATTATAAATCTGGTTGAGTTTACTTCTCAAACGTTAAATGAGTTAAAGCCACATAATCAAACAGATGCAATTTACATTGATGTTGCGAAAGCATTTGACTCTGTGAATGTTGACTTTTTGATACATAAATTGAATATCATGGGATTGAATTCTCAACTTTTGAATTGGATAACTTCTTATATGAATGGTAGAAGACAAATTATTGAAGTAAATGATTGTGAATCAGATCCTTTTGAAGTTTTTTCGTGAACGGGTCAGGGTTATCTCATTGCTGCAACATTTTCTATATTGTTTATCGCTGATCTACCAAAATTTAGTGGTAACTCATCAGTTCTTTCGTTTGCTGATGATGTTAGACTTTCCCGTAACATAGCTTCAATTGATGATTGTTTAATTCTTCAAAAAAGTTTGGTCAGTGTAGTTGACTATTTTAATATGAATCAATTAAGGTTAAATGTTAAAAAAACGAAAATGATGATTTGTCATCGCTTTGGTAACGTGATTGATTTCGATTATACCATTGGTGATTCAAGAATTGAAAGAGTTGATCAAATTATGGATCTTGGTGTGATTTTGGATGAGAAACTTAATTTCAAAGCTCATATTGAATACATAATAGCAAAACCTAGATCAAGACTGGCTTGGATCAAGCGTTTTGCTATAACAATATCCCTATAGGGATTTCAATAACCCATATGTATATTATTAAAATATTATTTTTTAGTTTCGTTATTCCTATTTTAGATTATGGTTCTAATGTTTGGAATACCCACAACCTGGGACAGGAAAGACGAATTGAATCTGTTCAGAAGCAATTTTTGCTGTATGCTTTAAGAAGATTTAAATGGAGTCATCGATTTCACCTCCCAAAGTATGAACATAGATTGATGCTGTAACAAATGATTACTCTGAAAAATCGCAGAAGTGTTGCTTAAATAGTTGTTGCTATTGAAACTTTAATAGCAAGATCAGTCCAAAAAGATTCAATTATTATATCAGGTGATTTCAATTTATCTGATTTGTTGTGGATCACGAGTGATGTTGATGGTCCGAATATTTCCTATCCCATCAATGCTTGTTCAAGGAAGGAATTATTTATTTTGGATTTTTTCCATGATGTTGGTTTATCACAGATTAATGGAACTTCAAATAATAATGGAAAAATGTTAGATTTGGTTTGGACAAATGACCCAGACTTGATATATTGCTTAAATAGCGATATTTTTTTGGTAAGATCTGAGGTGCATCACAAATCCATTGAAATTTCCATTTTTGGATGTCAGAATAACAAGTATAACTCAGACTATCATTTTTATCATGATTTTAGATATGCAAATTACGATGATATAAATAGTTGCTTCAGCAAATTTGATTGGGAATTGTTATTATCTAATGAATCATTTGATGATGATTTGAGTGATTTTTATTCTTGTGTTAAAAATGTAATTGATACTCATGTTGGGCTGAAGAAGCATGTTATCTCTAGGCATCCAAAATGGTTTGATTCAAAAATGGTTAATTTGAAAAATAGATTAAATAAATTGCGTAAAAAGAGACACAATTCATTAGAGGATGACAAAAACTTTAAAATTTCTCGCACGGAATATAATAGATATTCTCGTATTGCATACAATAACTACAGAGTTAAAATGGAAGAGTTAATTGTTGATGATCCAATGGAGTTTTTCAAGTTTGTGAATGCAATTAGAAAGACTACCAGCGACTTTCCGAATGAAATGCATTATAATGGTCAGAAGTCAAGCAAAAATAGTGATATTGCGAATTTATTTGCAAAATTTTTTGCTTCGGCATATACTCAACATAATTTGAGTTCAAATGACATTTGTAGCCTTGGGATTCTTGATGGAATCATTAATTTGTGTCATAATATTCCAAAGTTGATGATTGATAAGAATATAATTCTTCAAATTGTACATGAATTGCCAAATAATTTGATTTCTGGTCCTGATAAATTACCAAATTTGTTTATTAAAAAATGTATTGAAACTCTCATTATACCAATTACTATTTTATTCAACAAATCACTTGAATTGGGTTATGTTCCTAGTGTTTGGAAGTCATCTTTTGTAAAACCAATATTTAAGAATGGTTTGAGAAACAATATCGAGAATTACAGAGGAGTAGCCTTGCAAAATGTAATTCCTAAAATTTTGGATTCAATAATGGCGAAACATTTAAATTTTCACATTAAGAACATTGTTGATTCGAGTCAGCATGGTTTTGTTAAGGGAAGATCTACCATTACTAACTTGGTGGAATTCACTTCTCAGACTTTGAATGACTTAAGACCTCATAATCAAACGGATGCAATTTATATTGATGTTGCTAAAGCGTTTGACTCGGTAAATGTTGAACTTTTGGTACATAAACTGAGGATTATGGGTTTGAATTATCAGCTTTTGAATTGGATTACATCTTATATGAATGGTAGAAGGCAGATTGTCAAGTTTAATGATTGCGAATCGGATCCCATTGATGTTACTTCGGGTACGGGTCAGGGTTATCCCATTGCTGCAACATTGTTTGTATTGTTTGTTGCTGACTTGCCAAACTGTGTTGGTTTTTCAACAATTCTTTCATTCGCTGATGATGTTAGACTTTCCCGTCACATAACCACCATTGATGATTGCTATATTCTACAAGAGAGTTTGATCAATGTTGCCAAGTTTTTTGAATTGAATCATTTAAAGTTGAACGTTGGAAAAACAAAAATGATGATGTTCCATCGTTATGGTAATGTGATTAATTTTAAATATAAGATTGGTGATTCAACAGTCGAGAGAGTTAATCAAATTAAGGATCTTGGTGTGATATTGGATGAGAAACTTAATTTCAAAGCTCACATTGAATCCATGGTTGCGAAAGCAAGGTCGAGATTGGCTTGGATTAAACGTTTTGGGTATTGTTTCAAAGATCCATATACAATAAAATTATTATTTTTTAGTTTCGTTGTTCCTATTCTAGAATATGGCTCTCAAGTATGGAATGCTAACAATGTTGGACAGGCAAGACGTATAGAATCTGTTCAGAAGCAATTTTTACTGTTTGCATTGAGAAAATTCAATTGGGGTGATGGATTCAAACTACCGAAATATGAACATAGATTGCTGATGTTACAAATGATTTCATTGGAAAACCGCAGAAGTGTTGCTCAGATATTATTCATATTAAAATTGATCAAGGGTGAAATTTGTTCGATGGTTCTTTTGGAGAAAATTCAATTCAGGATTCCATATCATTCTGTCAGAAATTTTGAATTTTTGAAAATTCACACAGAGAACATTGGTTATCAGAAGTATATGCCTTTGAAAATCTTAGTTGAGAAATTTAACAAATATTATAATAAACGAAATCTGAATGAGTTTGTAATTGATTTTAATGTTAGTTCGGATGCTGTTAAGAAAAGGTTAATTGGATTGTTTAAGAATTTGATACACTGATCAATGTCTGTTTGTTTTTGGATTCAGTTTTGCAGTTCAGAAATCATAGTGACTTGCTCCGAAATCGTTAGGATTGGCAATTGATTGATGAATCGATGCAATTATTGAACTAATTATTCTAATTTAATGAATTGTAAATATATTTTAATTATTTTAATAAACCACCTTTGGCGAAGAAACGCTGTTTGGTGCAGTAATAATAATAAAAAAAATAATGTTCATCCTGAAGCTGATCAAGGGTGAAATACGTTCGGAGTCTCTTTTGGAAAAGATACAATTTAGAATGCCATATCATTCTGTCAGAAATATTGAATTCTTGAGAATTCATGCTGTTAATCATGGCTATCAAAAGAATATGCCTTTAAATATTTTAATTGAAACATTCAAATAATATTATAATGAAAAATTTTTGAATGAGTTTGTAATAGACTTTAATGTCAGCTCGGAAGTAGTTAAGAAAAGATTGATTGAATTGTTTAAAAAACCAATGGATTAACTAACAATTGTTTGTTTCTTTTTGATTCATTTTGTAGTTCAGCAATCACAGAGACTTGCTCCGAAATCGTTAGGATTGGCAACGGATTGTTGATTCGATACAATTATTGAATCAACTATTTTATGTTAATTAATTGTAAATCTTTTAAAATAATTTAAATGCACCACCTTTGGTGAAGAAACACTGTTTGGTCCAGTAATAATGATAATAATAATAATAGTTACGGTTATTGCATGGATTGCTGCATGTAATCCGCATTCCGCCGACGTAGAAAGATGTGTGAACGCAAAAAATTTATGAAAGTTATCGCTTCGAAATATTCTGTCTCTAGAGACAGAATAAAAATATCTATACGTTTACGATATGCCTACTTTACAGAGCTGGGATCCGAGAAAAGCTAAACGAAAGAACGACGTAAGCACACCAATTTGATTGAAAAGTAAGCTACTTCAGCGCCATACTACAAGGGGATATTTGTCGAAAGAACTGATGAAAACGACTACAAAAACACTGAACAGTGCAATACAAAAATAAAGTTTTAAAATGCAATATTTGAACAACCGAAATCATTAAATCAAACTTATTTTTGAATTGTTTTTTCTGGCAGTAGAAAAAAATCGATAAAAAATGCCCTGCCTTGACCGTACTGTAAAAGTACAATTGTAAATGGAACGAATGCTGAAGAAGATATACAAAATTGGGAATGTATAATATCTCAGTATTTATCGATTGCATTCAGTCGGATGCTCTGTTTATATTGAAAATGTATTAAGAGGAAAATATATGTAAATTCTTGACTACGGGGAAATAACCAATACAAATCAAATTAAAATTTGGATGATTTTCGCAAAACACAATATTTTCCAAGAATAGACTATGATTTGTGTAATTTGATCTAGGATTTGTTGTGTTTTCATCGGATTTGACAGATTTGAAGAAAAGCCATTTCACCAAAATATCAATAACATACTCAAATCTATTCAAAATCATACAAATCTTTCAGATCACAAATCATTACTACTCGTTGCAGTCTAATATGTCATATATTTTTGTTTTTTTATTACGAACATAGGAAGAACAAATAAAAACACTGTACGATATGAAAATAAGTAGAATTAAATTGAATATTATATACAATTCTAATTTTATTGCTATATGCTTTGTCGAAGCGCATATTGGATAATTAAACAATGTATTGAGTGAACTTAGGGACGAACAAGACAAAATGTCGATAATGCAATGCAATATTATTGCAAATGATTGTAATCTGCTGGGTTTGACATTGAGATGATGGATTTGTAATGTTTCACAATGACTTGTTGATTTCTGTCGATTTATTTGGATTTCAAAATTTATGATTTGAATGAAAATTTTTTAGTTATTTCCCCAAAGATTCTTGATATATCTTCACAAGCATTTTGAGCAAAAAATCAAATATTGTTATTATTGGAATGACCTAGCACATTTTGGCAATAAATCATTTTTTATTAAATTATCTTATGATTTTTGTTTGAAATAAAGTAGTGTATTTGTTATGGTGCCTTGATTTTTCAAAAATGACTTTTATCCACAAACTTAAGCGTGAATTCGGGATATACATTCAATTGTGGGGATTTCCCCTGTAAGTACATTGAATTCCAAAGATTTATTTTTATTGATGATTTAACGGTGTTTTTCATTTAATTTAATCTCAAAGTTGGATATCTATTGTCTACACTGAGAAAAAATATGCACATTCGAAGCGCAAAACAACGAATATTCGTACATTTAACAAAAAATTCGTGAAATTCACGAATATTTGTCGTTTTGCGCCACGAATATACATATTTTTTCTCAGTGTAAGAATTGCTGTGTAATTAAAGATCCATAGGTGATTTTCTTGAGCTTATATATTCGAAATACAAATTATTTGTATGAAGATATGTTTAACACTCGCCTTGCTGAGTCTGTCCAATAAATATATGTATATATGTCTATATATATAGCTACTTAATTATTATAACTTATGAATATGTTCTAATTGAACTTTCTTTTGGAAGACTTCGTTTCATTGTATACACAGTTTAAATTGATGAATTTAAAAAATTTCTATTTTTTTTGATTTCTAGCTTGTAAATGTAACGTTTAAATTATTGTCATTTACATGTTAACAGCGGCAAAAAACATACATTTACTGGATCCCAAATTAAATGTATAATATAGTGTATCAAGGATAGAAATATATTTTTAGCCAATAAACTAATAGTCATATTAATTGATAAAACGGTTGATATTTTGTTATTAATACACTCAATATTAAGATTCCTATGAATAAATAGAATTACCAATAATGGTAAACAATGGTAGTTTTAAATTGTCTAAAAGGGAAGACCAATTTCAAATGCTTCGATCAACGCATTTCCAGAATCGTAGATACCTATGACTCCAAATAGAATACCTAAAGAGATTATAAAATAATCCCAAGCACGCTGTTGTTGATCTAGCATATGGCCTTTCATTTTCAAGTGGAAATAACATGGCCATATAAAACTCAACATAGTGCCAGTAAAACTTCCAATGAAACCCATCAGAATTGAAAAATGGGGAATGAATATTGCCATTAATACTGTACCGACGACAACGCCAACACGAAATGCAAAACCCCATACTTTTAATTCCCCATCAAGCGCCCAAATAGTGGGAAAATGAGTTTTTGGTTTGCCACGAAAGAATGCACGTTCGAGTAATTCACAAGCGGCATAGTATGGCAATGGATAACTAAGTATAGCTTTTATGACTAAAAAGATATTAACCAATCCCTTAAATCCACTTGAATGTAAATTATTGGTGATTACCTGTTGTGTATCATTTTGAAATGTTAAAAAACATATATACCCAAACAATGCTTTGAATACTGCTGCCGCGATATGTGACCAATCCAGCATCCACTCAAATTTTGAACGATCAATCATGTTTCCTTCGAGTGTCGGTAAAAAAATTTGCGATGTATATGAAAATACTATAACACCCAAAGAAATTGGAAAGTTCCCCATGTCAATGCTCCATTTTACTTTTGACCAACCCCAGTCTCCGATTTCCAACAAACAGTAGCCAAGAATAACAGCATTAATTACAAGATGTGACATCGTACACCAGAAAGATAAAACCGATACCATATGCAGTGATTTCAATAGTCCAAGGGGTATCAAGAATATTCCACATAGCATCATCCAAGATCTGGAAAATTATAATTGAGCAATTAAACTGGATAATCCACAAATTCGGCAATCGATCTGATCAAATGAGATGCAATAGATTCTTTCGATCCCCAAAATTGCGGCAAAATAGCTCATTAGAAAATTTATTGAAAATATCAGGGCTGGGAATCGATAGGCTGGGAACCAATACAAATGCATAAAAATGAAAATGACCAAAATGTCATCCAATATTTTCGTTTGTGTATGGTTCTACTTTTTTCATTTTATAATTATTATCAACTATAATCCATTTTTTAAACATTTGTATATATTATAGTAATTCACTTTTCAGGTAAATATGTAATAATTCAACATATTAATGAATCTATAAATAAATATATATATTCTATATCACAGAATTGTTCTTTTGGTATTTTTGGTAGTGATTTTGTTTTTTAAGTAGATTTTTGATTCTTTATGATTTCAGTACGTACGTTCGCAATTCTGTTGTTAATTGTGCAATTGTAAGAATCGGAGGATTCGTCCTATCATAAATCTAGTTTTGGTCAAAATCTTCTACATAATCCTTGATATAGCTACATATATTAAACTGGTTGTGGTTACATAAATAATTGTAGGAAATTATACGAAGAATACTATTAAATAATTTATAATTTACCTAGAATCAAGTGGTCCTTCAGGAAATGTTCCACTCATTAAATCACCACAAACAACAACATACAAAATGCATGTCATTAGTAATTCAATAATTTGTGCAATGCTCACAAGCCGTGCCCCAATTTTTGGTCCGAAACAAACTTTTGCTATTGATACATAGCTATCTCTAACGCGAACCATTTCTCCTGTATTTGGGTCTGGTTCATACAAACACTGAACTAAAATCTGAAATGAAATTAGTGATTATTGACTATTGTTGAATTAGTATTGCATAGTTCAAAATTACCTTTCCTGTATAACAGCAAATATGAGCAATTCCAACCATAGCGATTATAGCCCAATAGCCACCACGGAGCACAGCAAAAGGTAGTGAAACTATGAACATTCCTTGAATAGCGTTAGTAACATTCCAGGCTGCCATTAAATGATTGATTTTTTCACTGGAGACTCCTTCACCTCCTACAAATGAACTTTCAGTTGATGCAACGCTTGGTTGTCTTTATTTAAATTGGGCCAATAAATACAAAGATATTACTATTTTGTGTAAATATTCATCGCCATATATATTATCGTAATCAAATCGTTTATAGTTCCAATTAAACAGATCTACTTTTGCATACATGATTGAAGCTTCACAGAATGGAATAACTTTACCGCCAATTTTGAATAAATTAGTTAAAGAATTACAGAGAAAAAGTATTCACAATTCATTTTCATGGAAGATTTTGTATTGAGTATATGTACTGAGTTTTCATTTTGATTGTCATAATAGATCTAATTTTCCGCATATAGAATTATTTTTTGAATCCCCAATGTAAAATTAACGCATTTACAAACGCTAGTTTAACAATTTGGATGTATGTTTTTAAGTAAACATTTTGTATTAGAATCTTTTACACTAGCTTACAGTAATTTGTTATTGAGTTGCTGAAGCACTATCAGTTAAATTTTTTATGTAAAATATACTGAGACTTACCGATTAAGGTAATTTTCCGAACGTTGATAGCCATGTTCATAGTCGTTCATAAATGATGTACATTCTTGACCATGAACTTCCGTTACTTCAGTATTTTGACCAAAAGGATTTGTGCTATTAAAAGGGTTTAGCTCATGATGTTCCATGCGTTGAGGCTGTGTATGCTGAATCTCATCAGAAAAATGAACGTTTTGTGGTCGGGGTGGAACAGGTGGTGGACCATTTGGTTCTGTATATTCTCCTTTATTGAGCTTGTCAGGAATATTTTGCCGTGCTGTTTGAACAGCTACATTGAAAATATTTTTAACTGGTGGAATTGGCAAAGATCGCACTTTGTTCAGAAAAGCCAACTTATCCATGAGTTTAACAAAAATATGAATCGATAAAATATATTTTCCTTTTCTATTTATTCTGTATTCGATGATTTTAGAATATTATTTTAATTTTGAAATCCTCTTATTTTTTCAGATTTACGATGGTTTTATAATATGAGAATTCATTCAAGTCCCATATTAATTATACAAGTATTATTTAATACAATATATATCGCAATTAAATAGAATATTGAGCGTAGCTTAAGGAAAAAAAGATGCACTTTATATGAAAATATTTGTCTTTACGCTAGGAATCAGATGAATTGGTTCTTGACTGGCTAAATGGACATAGGCTCACACCACTGAGAACAACTAGACTCGATATATCGATTTTGTCACCACAAAAGTCGATACCTTATATAAATAGAAAAAGACAATATTAGGAATCACTTTCAACTTTTTAAAATTGTAACTTGCAAATAGTGAATGGTAAATAATAATGATATGATAAATAATTAATAAATAATATTATAAGCGAATTAAATAAAGTTACCGTTTTCTTGTTAGTCCTGCTGTAAACGTCTTTGCCAGTTTTTTAACTTATAGTTCAACACGTACAAAATTCTTCACGTATACATTGGTATATAAAGGAACGTGGAGCATACGCACACATACACACGTCATATTCTCCTGATTCTGTGCGCACTTTTGAATTTGCGATAATCTTTTCATAATACGAAATCTAAAATTATTAAAATATACAGACAAAAAAATTATATTTTACTTAAACAAAATAAATAAGATTGTTATAATTTTTCCAGAAACTGTTTGTTAATTTTTCAATTTACACCAAACAAGCCATGCGCATTGTACACGCAAATGTGGAAAGTAATTCGAAACACAGTATAACATTTGAAGTACAATATATTTTGATAAAATAACTTTTTTGAGTTCGAGGTCTGGATATAATTGGAATTATACATTTATAACTTATTATAATAATAAAAATAATATAAAAAAAATTAGTTTTAATACAGTTCAGAATCAATGATTGAGAGCTTTTTTTTCAATATTGTAGGATTCATGTTAATAATGTCATCAAATACTTTCTTAGCATTATTTTCGTCAAAATTAGTTTGCGAACCTAACTGAAAAGTGATTACACTGCGCGAAATAATTTTACCGACGCTCACATTTTTCAAAATATCTTCACAAAATGAAAAGATTTTCATTTTTTTGTCCATTGCAATTTTATTACAATTTATTCACGATATTTTACAAAAGCATTTTCTAAAAAAAATTGTATTTATTTCCAAAAAGTGCGAACAAATTTTACTGACACTTGACATTAATAAAACCCGGTAATATTTGGTCCATTTACCCTTGGCATCATGTAATGCATGATAATTCGATGCGGTGGACTGTCATACAGTGATTCGATTTTGGCCTGTGGGATGTTTCGTCAAGCCGCCTCGATGGCCGCCGTCAATTCATCTTTGTTGTTGTATTGCCAGCCTTTTTTGTAGACTTCTTGTTCTAAAAACAAAAATAAATAAATTGACAACACATTCTGGATGATGTCCATATCTGGTGATTTGGCCGGCTAATTGCCGTAAAAATTGGTTCTAGGCTGTTCAAAGTCTGCCAAAGTTGACCTGGCCAAATGAATTGTCTTGTTGAAATTGCCAGCCTAAATCAGCGCATTCATAGTCATATGCTGGGAAAGGAGGATCGACCAATTACTAAACAAAACAATAACATGGTACTGTATTGCGTTACAGAACCACCGCCAGATTGGCGCTTACTGAAAGTCTTTTCTTAACTGCGTAAATCATGCCAATAATAGGCAAAGCCATCTAGACCATCCAATTAAACTTTTTTTCATCGGAAAAAATGACTTTGCGCAACTGGTTTACGACCCTCAACATTGGCTGGTGTCAAAATTGGCTTACGCTTCATATTCTTGTATATTAGAAGTTATGAGCCGCCTAAAACGTTCTGAACACGTCGGACACCAACAGACAAATTGTTTTTCAGGTCCTTTATTGTCGGACAGACTTGAAACTATTCGCGGTTGATGCACATTTAAAACGTCAGTGGCGAAATATTGAGAATGTGGTGGTGAAAAAAAATTTACCGCCACTGTTAATTGTTTGTAGTGGTAATTCGCTTGTATAGTATTCTACAATGTATCCAGTTGCGCCTGTCAAATAATTTTGACAGCAACAAAATAGAATACTATACAAGCGAATTACCACTACAAACAATCTACAATGGCGGTAAATTGTATTTTCACTACCACATTCTCAATATTTTGCCAATGACGTTTTGAGTGTGTGGCTGACCGGTGTGCTTGTTTTTGCCATAGTTTTCGCAATTTATGAGGAAAGAAATATAAAAGTTTTGTCACTGTCAATTTTCATACACCAAAACATAACATGTATTATATATACGTACACACAAATATTGGTATAGAGCTGTGTCAAATCCTTTTATATGAACAAATCAAATGCACGCCGTTTCCATCGCACATTTGTTTACATGCGCCTAACTTTCAATTTTTATTATTCATCGACTAATTCCAAAATTATTAATAAACAAATCTACACTGAAAATATTGCTATGTAAATTTGTTAAATATAAGATATGTAACCCTTTTTTTCGTAAATATTACAATTGTATGTAGTATTTACATATAGTTTTTGAACCGACATTTTATTTTTTACATATGCTATGTAATATTTACATGGGCAATTTAATACTGTTAATTTATGTGATATATACAAAAAAAAATTTTCGTGTGTGCAGCTGCAACATAGCGTTATGCTTATAAAAATTACCTCTTTGTACTATTTACATAATGAAATTGTGAATAGTACAAAATTCAGTAAATTTCCCCTTGTAGTACTAAAGATTATGTACAATTTACGAAAAAAATTTGTATCGTAAATGGACAGATGATATTACTGAGTGTGTACTGTATTATCCTTCATATTTTAATATTCATTTTTCATAATATTTTTGAGTAAAATATTCGTTAAAATTTTAAATCTATTAGCTCTAATCAAAATATTATTATTTTTAATGGAAATACAAAAGAAATGTCTAAAATGCATCCATAAATTATTTTTACTTTAGAAAAATGAAAAAATCAATTTAAATTTCTAATTTGAAAATTTAATAAATTCCTTTCAAATTCTAAAATTTCAATAATCTTTATGGCGCATGAATTTTTTGGGGGTTAGTATATCCACTTTCATTGGAAAAGTGTGATCGTTTGTAATTGTTTGGGGTAAAAAAATGAGCAAATCGTAATTTTAAAGTCATATTTCCACGTACGTACATACTTAAAACAATCAAAACGTACATATTTTGACAGAATATAAGTAAAGATCGCTAACATTTTCTCTTTCATAATTTATACACAATGTGTTAGAAAAAGAAAAATATATGTAGCTTAAACCAATTTCGAACGTTGCGTTTGTGACATGTACATAATTTTATGTTATATTTATTTATGAATATTTTCAGTGTATATAGGACCTTTTTTATTATTAATTTTAAATAAACAACATTTTTTCATTCTTCTTCTGAATCAAATTCTGATGTTGATGTTTCAACAAAGTAATCATTCAAAATTGCGGCTGGTCGAAGACATTCTGCGTCAAATGAGTTTTTGAACACTTGTCAACAATTGTTTGAAAGTAACAACGTATTTTCGCATTGTGATATAATAATTTGTATTACACAAGCAACATATTACAACACATCTTTGTTGTTGAAAAATATTTATTGTATTTCAATTGAATTCAAAAAACAATATCACGAAAAGTGTTTGAGATTTTTGGCTCTGAAACACAGCTATTTTCGTTTTACGTCTGTATTCAACATACAAAAAACAACAACAAATATATTGAATAATAACATTTTTCCACGGAACTTTTCTGTGTAACATTTTTCCTCGCAGGTTCTCATATTGCAGTTTGACAATTACAGTGACTTGCTTCGAAATCGTTAGGATTGGCAATAGATTGTTGAATCGATGCAGTTTTTGAGTAATTTTGAGTTTATAAATAAAAATTGTAAATTTTTGAATACTTTTTTTAATTAAATAAACCACCTTTGGCGACAAATCGCTGTTGTTGCCGTAATAATAAAAATACTTTTTGGAAGCAAAAAATCAAAAAAATACCATAAACACAAATTTTTTTTAGATAATGTTTTTGTGATATTTTATAAAATAAATGATTTACTATAGTAAATAACTTGTAATAAAATTAGAATAAAAAAAATCGAAGTCTTTTCATTTTGTGAAGATATTTTTAAAAATGTAAGTGTCGGTAAAATTAGTTCGCACAGTGTATATTTTTTTGCAGCTGATAGTGACTATCAAACGATTCAAAACCAAACAAGGTTCGCAGCACTCATGTTCATCTATCGGTGAATCGGTCACTAATAACACTTTTACGAATAACTTATTCACTGTAAATACGAAGGCTCCACTTGAAACCGTATGTTAATATCCAAGGGGAAAAGTACTAGAAAGAGCAATCCATTCTAGTACAAAAAAAATTCCGAAAAATCCCATCAAATCACATTCAATATTGTCTTACTAAAATAAAATAAAATACACATACATTACTCTTGACACATTATGACTTGTCAAACTCCCAATATATATATTATTTCTCACTATAGTGAGATATTTTCGTATTTGAATATGATTTGAGTTTGTGGTGTTCCATTCAATTTCAGAAACAAATTTGAAAAATATTGATGATTCAATTTTATTTCCATGCTAGATTTCAAATCTTTTTCTGAAATTAAATGGAACACTTCAAACAAAAATGACATTTAAATACAATTCACTATACTAATTTTTGACAAATCTTAATGTGTCAAGAGTAATGTATGTGTATTTTATTTTAGTAAGACAATATTTAATGTGATTTGATGGGATTTATCGGGATTTATTTAGTACTAGATTGGATTGCTCTTTCTAGTACTTTTCCCCTTGTTAATATCACACCTTAAATTCAGTATGAAGCAAAATAAAAGTTATGGCATTTGTTGAAGTATTATTTATTTATGTAATTCTATTATCAATCTGCCAAATATAGAATTAATAAATAATCTTCATATGTTTCTACTTAAAACATACAAATCCGCGATCGCTAGTTTTAAGATTCATAAAGTATGCCCAAACAGTCAATGGCTATATTCACAAACATATCTGGAACCGAATATGCGGAATTATTATAAGACAGAACATTTTAAATTTTTTGATTCGTAGTCTTAAACGTTACATTATAAATTACACTGTTGTCAAAAACTTATTGTATAGGGATTTTTTGATAGGAGAAATCCGATTGTGCTAAAAATTAATCCCAAAGTATTGAAATAATTTTAATATTGTTTTATACAAAATGATTTCATTTTTAAAAAATACCAATGAAACATTTGAATATTTGAATGTATAATAATAGTACACATGAACGTGTAAAGTACTTTTGAAGAAGTACTTATCCGAATATACATGCATATTTTAAGCTGTGACAGCTTAGCTGTCAACAATATAAATCATTGAATAACAACAAAGAAACAATTGTTTCGTTAACACAACAGTAAGTCATATAAATACTTCACGATTTTGAGTTAAACCAATTGTGTCATGTTCAGTTCACATTGATTTGGTAGATAACAACAACGGTATACAATCTGTGTTTGAAAATTGTTAATTTGATTATTTATTAAGAAATAAATTGCCAAAGATGTATCATCTTATTGGAATGAGTGTTCTGTTTATTTGTTTTCATCTTTCACTAAAGAATAAAGCTGTAGATTTCATAAATTTTCATCCAATGTGCTTTTCAGTGCTCAGGATCACAGTGAACAAATATAAAATGTTATTAGAATGACCATATTGTTCCATTGTTTTCAGGTGGAGATTAACAATGGAATCGTTGTCAATCTTTGCAACACCATGGATTTCAATCCAGTGATATACGCTTTACAATTGTTCGGTTGCCTGTTTATTATTAAATATTTAATTATTATTAAAAATTATTTCGTGCATTCGTTTATTTATCGGAAAATGAAAAGCAACGGTCAGCAATATTTTCGTATAAATAGTGGTGGCATCATATCAGTCGTTCAAAATGGTTGGAAGAAAACGAAAATGTCGCGAGGCTGCCCAACGAGAAACGATTAAGAAAAGTGCCAAAAAAGGTTTCAAATACAGTTTTGAACAGGAACCAAATATGGAAATGCGAATGGAGGATGGTGAAGAGTGAACGACGAATTGAAAACCAAACAGTTCCGTGATCAAATCACATTTTTTTTTATTGTAAATGACACGTTGTTTTATCCTCGGTACACTTGTTAAGTATCCACTATTTGTTCATCATCATTTCAACACCAGTAGCGATGAACAAATCGAAAATTTGTTTTGTGCATTCGCGGATAAAAATTATTTCATGTATTATATCCGAGGTACTCAATTTATTGGGCAAACAAAGGAAGATATAAGGACATGTGGATAAAAGTTGAGCTTGAAAATCTACAGGCTTTGCCAGAAGCACGGTGTACGAGCACCAAACATCAAAAAAATGGCGAACGCCTTTAATTATTTTCCACGGATGTTCTACACAAATTTCCAAAAAAATATTTGTGAACATGCTTTTTCGCGCATGACAATGTTTTTACCAAAATGCTGATAAACAAGCCGTTTATGATACCATGAACTATTTGTTCTATTCAAAATCATCGAAAATACCTGATAAAAATCTACTGAAAAAGATAAAGAAGGAATTGAAACCGATCAAGTTTGGTGACGGAAAGGGCTACTTCTATGGCATGAATAGCAAATAGCTCATCTTTGTTCCATTATTCATGAATCTACAACGGTAAATAAAAGTGAAAATTGTAGTTTTTGTGTGTTTTTTCTATGGTTTCCATTGTTCTTTGATTTTGGTGTTGACAATGCTTTTTTTATTTGAAAGTAAAACGAACCAAAAAGAGAAGCGGCCTTAAAACTTGATGAGAAGCCTGAACTACGTGAATATTAAAATTTCACCGTCATTCCAGTATCGACATTTAAGCGACAGGATTTCACCATCGATAAACGGGCGTTATTCAATTTGTTGGATGCACAAAAAGCATTTTTGAGAAAAAATTGACTTCGAAGTCATGAGATACGGCGTAAAAAACTAACGAAACACATTGACGATGAAATGCAAGAACATCGCAAATCATTTGATGAAGAGCCATTATTTTGAAAAGAAATTCGAGGCATACACTCAATACGAATACGCTCTCCAGAAACTGCTGCAATTCATCGATAAGGAAAGAGGGCTGGAAATGGAAACGCTAATTACGATGGAGGTGGAAGAGGTGCTAGCGGTAGAGCAGGATGTGGAAGGGCGACGGAGAGTAGTTGGAGATGGGAAGGTGGAAAAGATGCCAAAATAATTTCATCGTAAGTGGTTCTTATTCTTTTCTTTACATTATTATTCTAAAATAATTTTGTTGTCTTTTTTGATTTCTTTTCAGAATTATCCATGAAGAATTTGGCAAAGATGTCGCGTTGCAACCTAGTTTGCACACTAATTGGAATCACCAATCTCAATCTTAGATGAGCAGCGTGAGAAAAAATTAGAGCGACAACCATAAAAAACAATTTGGACGAAAGCAAAGAAGGAAAAAACTACAAAGACAACGACAATGATGATGGCAGCAATGATGTTTTAGATTTGATATAATTCTATTAGTTACAGTCGGTGCCGTATCTAGGAATTTTGCTGCCCTAATTTTTGTCTTTTAATATAAACTGTGAAAATATCATTTTTTTTCATCTATCAATGAGTACTACAATATATATAATAAATTCATTTGTACATATGCAGTATGCACATTTATTGAATTATCATTAAACTAATTTACATATCATATTATTCAAATGTTCAAAATGATTCGCGTCGCACCTTCTTTTTTGAAAATTTTGTGGCTATTTCATCAATGAGTACACGATCAAGAATATCCTTTTCAATAGAGATAACCGCAAGACCATTCAGCCATTCTTGTGACATAGTTGTGCGTAAATATGTTTTGGTTAATTTGAGTTTTGAAAAAATACTTTCTCCAGAAGCCACGCTCATTGGCAGAGTCGAAAGTATTTTCAACGCAGTTACTAAATTTGGATAAAGTTCAAGTGTACCGTTCGATGATAAATAATTCATGATGAATTCACGAATTTTGTTTGAAATATCATTTGGCCATGTAAGTGGATCCAAAACATCTACATTTGTTATCAATTTGCTCGTTTGCTATATGAAAAAAAACTAATCCCAATTGTTGTAAATTCGATACAAATTCTCATTTCAAACTAATTTATGTTGAGCATCTGATGAATAGCGCGACAAGTTGCAACACGATGTATCGTATGTATAACGGATACACTTTTTTTATAAACAATCTGAATTTAAACTGAAAATAAACAATACAAGCGCAGCAGCCTTTACGTTAACATAGAAGACTTGTTTTTTGCGTTTTGTGTTTCTTATTTGTGTTGTGTTCATTTATCAAATCGTTTTTTTGTGAACACTCTTTTGCCGTTCCCGTGAAATCATCTCCGATAAAAATTCATCATAATTTAGTTTTTGTTTTTTTATATATTTACTATACAGCGTTTCTTCGTCAAAGGTGGTTTATTCAATTATTTTACAAAATAATTTACAAATTAATAGTCAGTCAGTTAGTTTATTTGTTTCGTTCATATATAAATGAGGAACTCGAAAACATATAATATTACAAGGTGTGCCAGTGAAAGTGTCCTTTTTATATTTAATTTAAAAACGTAGATTTTTTTATTAAAATCGAAAACAAATTTTATCGAGTGTTAGATAAGAGTCCAAAATTTGTTTTTTACTTCATGGTTTTGAATCTGCCTCCTTTGTTGCGGATCACCAATCGCAAACGTTTTGAAAACGATTTACACACGGCACGCACCATTTCGATGGGAATATTGTTCCAAATTTTGACGATTTTCTCTTTGAATGCATTCAATGTTGAAGTTTTCGTAATCTTGAGACCATTTAGGTTCGATTCCATGTAACCCCACACACAAAAATCCAATGGAATTAAGTGTGGAGCTATGGCGGCCATTCGTCTTTGTTAATGAAATCCGGCACATTTTCAGTAAACCACTCTTGCACTGTGTTTGCTCGATGTGACGGTGCTCCATCTTGCTGAAACACTCATGGTTCATAACGAAACACTCTTCTGGCGTGTGGCAACAATTTTGTACGCAATATTTCTTCTTCATAAACGGCTGTATTGATTTTCACGCCACTTTCAACGAAAACAAGAGCAAATTTGTGGTCGGCCGAAACGGCGCCCCAAACCATGACTTTTGGTACATTCTGAAATCGTTCAACCACCAAATCACCTTCAGGAAGGTCATCAATAGTCACTGCGTACACAAGATGATTTTGTGCATTAAGACTCGGTTGCAAAAGTTTACTTTTCATCTAAGAAAACGATATTTGAAGTTGCGTGCCGGCGCAACAACTCTTTGCATTTTTGGATTCTGTCTTGCTTGTCTTTGATTGTTAATCCGTGTTTGTTGGTTTTTTTGTACGGTTCCACTCCTAAATCTTCTTTTATGACTCCATCACATGGAAGATCGACTGATATTATGCTCACGAGCCAAGATTCTGGCACCTCTTCTCGGATTTCGACTAATTTTCTCTCGTACTTTTTTGACCAGATCTTTTCCTGCCCATATTTTTCATTATATTCACTGTTCCACGTTCCTCGTATCGTTTTACAGTGCTATGAATAAAATTTAAGCTGATATTTTAATCGTGAAGCCGCCGAAGAATATCCACTTTCAGCAAACCTTTTTTATACAAATTCAAAACGAGTTGACGTTTCGCATCCATTGCTGTTGCAAAGTAAATAAGTACTATGCAATAAAATGCATCATCACAATGGATTGCCAAAACATGAATAAACATAACGGTACACAAAAGGGTGATTGGAAAGGATTGTATTTGTGTCTACGTTGTTGTAAAAAAAGAGGACACTTTCACTGGCACACCCTGTAGTATAATGAATTCATGATCAATGCCGCTAAATGCGCCAAAGCTTTGACTGTTCAAATTTAAGTTATTCAGCTAGGTCTGAAAAGAAATCGTTAAGCAGAGTATTCTATTCAAAGGTACCTGTTTATTTAAGATATCAAAGCTTAATCATATATTTCAAACAAAACAAATTCCGCAAATTACTTTTTTGGTAGTGTTTTATGAAATACCAAGATGACACTAAAAAAAGATAAAAGAGTTAAATAAAGAATTTAACTCTTTTTAGTTTTTCCGAAAACTTTGCAAAATTGGAAAAATATTTTCAAGGCTTTCTCTTATTTCAGTTTTAGTTTTAGCACCAGTAAAAACGATTTTTCCATTAACGAATATTAATAAAACAACACGTGGCTTCACCATACGATAAATTAATCCTGGGAAAAGCTCCGGTTCATAAGAACTGAACTGACCATGCATCTGATTTAAATTTTCTAAACGTATTGGAAATCGTAAATCAACTGTAGCCACTAAGTTTTGTATTTTAAACTCAATAAATTTCACCTAAAAAAGAACATAAACATTGAAAAATTTAATTTGAAACTAATAGACTGATGAACTTACCGGATAACCAAGTTTTTGTAATATTCGAGCGAATTTACGTGTTCCCAAATTTGCGTCAACTTCATTACGAGCGCCTGTACAAACAACTTTTCCCGAACGAAATATCAATGCTGTACACCGTGGCTCACGAATTCTCATTATAACACCGTGAAAGCGTGAAGGATTGTATTCAGAGTTTCTTGTTCTAAAATTTATTTTCCGCAAATTCAAGTCACAGCCTAAGTTCACAGTTGCTACACAGTTTTGAATTTTTATCGCATTTATTACATCTTGTGGTTCAGCTGAAGGCATCGGACTCTGTGTGACACTATGGCATCCACTTTGAGCATTTTGCGGGAATAATTGATTCTGTGATATAGGCTGCTGCGATTGATGTGTCTATTAAAAGTAGATGTGAATTAAAATATTATTATAAGATAAATATTATTATTTTATAATTATTAACCACCATTTTTTTCTTACTTTGCTTCCAAAAGCAACATAAGGTGGTGACTTGATGCTGAATGGCTTTTTATATGATTTTTTGAATGCTGAACAGACATTAGGTTTACTATCCATTATAAAAATAAATTGCTTTGATTGTTGACCAAAATATTCCGTTTTTTTTATCTTTGAAATGTCAAAATGTTGAATTTCCAAAACACATTAGCTGCAAAGTGAGTCTACATAGATAGAGAGAGAGAGAGAGAGAGAGATCACTATATCAACCAAAGTGAGAAAGACATACAGTTTGCTTCCATTTGTGGATACGTTGAAATATCCATAATGTGTAGCAATATGCATAAGAATATTTGAGATTTGACGAACATTAGAATGTAATTGCCAATATAACGAATAAATTCCAATTTCATTTTTCGGTATCTCCATTTTTTGTATGTTTAATACGTAAAGTGAACTCATAAAATAAATGTCATTTTAAATATGGCAACAATCTATACACAAGCACAATAATATACACATACACATACGCATACGCATACGCATAGATATACACATACACATACACATACACATAAACATTTATATATAAGTTAGACTTTTTTATATTCTGTGTAGACTTTTTAACCGCGGCGGCCATATTATTGTAAATTTCATTTTTATAAAGTGAAGTGAAGTAAGAAAAGCGTCAGTGAGTTTAATTGTAGGAACAGTTTACCTTAATTAACGAAGTAATGAACTAAATTTTATATTTTGAGATATTTCAAAATAAATAAAAAAAATTACAGTTTTGATCAAAGTTATTGAAAAAGAAGTATAGACAAAAAAAAAGTATTTTGTGAGTGAGAGTTTGAATATTTTTCTTCATAAAACAGACAATTTATACTCTTTGACAAACAAATCAAAACAAGTTTTAAGTACTCTAAAAAATATTAAATAAATAACGAGCTGCTTCAAAATATTAAAAGGTTTTGTTTGAAATGGGAAAAGAAATTGATCCAGCTGATATCGGAAAATATCCAGAAATTATAAAAAAAGCGCAAGCGGAAATGTCGAATATAGATGTTCTTGTTTGTGGCCAATGTAATAACGTATTTCATTTCATTGAAAAATTTCGTGAACATAAAACAACGCAATGTTCAAAATCGTCAATTATTAAAGATAATTTGGAAACAAAACCAGTGATTTGGTCTTTTTTACTCTGGAAGGCATCACAACTGAGTCAAGACCAGTCAAAAGAGCCAAACGCATGGCGTCTATATCAAAATTGGATGAAACTGGATGAAGCCATAAAGGAAACATGGGTTGTTGCAGGAAGAACAATACAATCTTTTGCTAAGATCGGTCACGGTAGTTTGCAAGAAATGCCGGTAAAAATTACGAAAACCGTAGTTGACAATTCAGCTGAAGCAGTACGTGGACGGCAACTCGTTACAAACCGTGTGGTTAATAAGACACCAATGTCACAAAAAGAACTTGATGCCAGCTTCAATGAATTGAAAAACAGTGAAACATCAACACCACTTGGAACAAAACGTTCGGTTGTACGTTCATCGCCTTCTAAGAATGTTCTCACAAGGGTAGGTCAACTTCAATCGAAGCCTGGTATTGTTGCACGTGAAGCATGGCGTACAATCGGGAACATGGCAAATGGTAATGTGCAAACTAAAGAGCATCGTATTGAAAAAATTCTAGCGAAACGCTTCAATCCTCGGCAGAAAGAACACGAATATTTGATTAAATGGGAAAATATATCTCATGAAAATAATACATGGGAACCTGCATCCCATCTTGAAACATGCCCAGTTTTACTTGATACATTTGAAAAGCAGCTAGCAAGACAAAAAGAGCAACGCCAAGCTCAAGCTGCTAAGCTTGCTCAAGCCCAAACTCAGGGTGCAATGAATGACGAAGGCAAAACTAATGATAGTATATCAAGTCAATCAGATGATGATGGTATAACAGGAATCAAACGGAGAAAGCTGGAAACTTCACCACTTAAAATGAATAATAAAACGGAATTAAATTCATTTAATCGACCAATTGTGGGAAAAGTTAAGCCAAATGGTATTCAGGGAAATACAAATGAAAAATCCGCTGAAGTAGTGATTACTACAGCAAAAGATGGTAAACAAACTGGAATTGTAAAAAAAACTGGATTTTTAATGAATCCAGCACCGAAGAATGAAGCTCAGGTGAAAGTCATTCCAAAAGGTGGCGATTCTGTTAGTGGCGTAGTTCGAGTGGGTGGAAATCATGTTGGCATAGCACAACAAAGGATTGTTCAAAAATTGGGAAACACCACAGTTAAAACTGTGCAAAACAGCTTACGTACAACTATAAAGTCGCAGCCAAAAACTACATCACCTATCATTGCAACAAGTCGAAGCCAACCTGTAAGTAATTGATGTCGAAAAATAATAACTGTTATAAATATTATTTATATTTATAAATGCTATTTATATTTTAGGTTCACCAATTGAGCGCAGTAAATCAAACAAGAACAAGTGTAAAACCGACAATAACTCGTGTGGTTAAAAATTCACCAATTTCAAAATCCACAACTCCTGAACAGAAAATAGCTGCATTAACACGACAGGGTAATCTTAAAATTACTCGAAAAGTAATCAATGCACCTATTAATACACAACCAATAGCCCTGCAAGGCGGCGAAGAATTTAATTTGAATGAACCATTCAGCTCAAATGCTGAACCGAAAGTTGGTCCACAAGAACAACAACAAATGCCAATTGTTACAACGCAAATATTGAGTTCAGTAGACACAGCAGGTTCAACGGTTGCTTTAATTGATACTGCGCAGTTACAACAAAACGTGAATGATATAAAAAAAGAAAATGAAGACATTGTAATGAATGAAGATCAATTACAACAATTGCAACAAACTGGGGGTATTGTTACTGATCAGGATGGAATACAACAAATTTTAGCAGCAAGTGAAGATGGAAGTCAACAATTGATACAGTTCGTGACTGGGGAAGATGGCACTATATATCAAGTGGCAGGAAAAAATGAGCAGGGACAAACAATACTAATTGCACAAGGAACTGATGGTGAGCACGTATACGTTGCAGCCGAGGATAGTGAAGCACTGGGATTAGATGAAGGAAACAATGGGGTACTCTCAATGGTTGATGCAAATCCAGAAGTTCAGCAACAATTACATCAGCAATTAGTAAATGAGGGTCAACAAGGTTTGCAGTTTGCCATTGGGTCTGAAGAAACAGCAGCTGTACAAAATGTCCATCAACCCTTAACAGTAGCAACGGAAGATGGTGATTCACAAGATGGACAAATCACTGCAGAAGTTGTGCAGGCTGATCTACCATCACCAGGTTAAATAATAAATATACGCACAGAAAATAAAAAATCTGCACTATTCACAACATTAGGTTGTGAAATGTCAAATTACAACATTTGTTATATGAAGATTGTGAATTATCCAATTTTTTACAACCAACCAAATGACAACAAATGTTGGAGAATTCACAACCTTCATATAAAAAATGTTGTAATTTGACATTTTACAACATAATGTTGTGAATAGTGCAGATTTTTTATTTTCTGTGCGTTATTTTTTTTATACTTTATTTTTTTTTTTAAATTTTGTTCTAAATTGTATTCAGGTGGAACAAGGAGAGTAGTTCTTCAATTACCTGATGGCGCTTTTATGGTCACAGAAGTCGATGAAGAGCAATTCAAGGCTTTAAATATGCAAGGTTAATTATAATTCTTTCTTCATACACATACAAATTATCTTTTATTTAAGATACTTACGTTTTAGAACACATTAAATAAAAATGTACACTAGTACGACATAAACGATAATATTAGTTTTGACTATTCAACTAAAACGTACTCAGTAGTGTTTTTCATTCTAAATTTAAATTGGCCACTAGAATGAATCATTAAAGTTATAAGTAAACGATAAATGTAATGAAATAAAACAGTAGTTCAACAAATATATATAAATCTTTTTCAATTTAAAGACTAGAGTGCATTGAATTTTCAAAAATGAATAAACTTAAAACGGCTATGAGTTTTCTATATAGAGGACATAAAAATGAAAAAATTTTGTTCAGGGACTTTGTTTAAAAAGACATCTCCAGAGCTCCACCTCGCTATTATACGAATTCGTAAATAGGTAAATATGCCAATATGTGAATTTCCCTTAGTTCCCCCTCGGAATGTAAAATGGATAAAAAAAAATTTCCAGACAAATTTCTTTCCAAATTGTCGCCAAATGATTTGAATTGATGAAAATAACCTTATAAATGTAAGAAAACCACTTCATATAGTTTTTGTTAAATTGATACAACTTTAAATTTTACGAAAAGTTTGTTTTTTTTATGTCCTCTATCAGAAAGTTCATAACAGTTGTAAGTTTATCTAATTTTAAAAATTTGAACACATTATTATTAGTAAAAATATCAACTATCCTGATCTTTATTTCGAAAAAAAAAGTTAACCTCAAATGCAACAAACGAAGTAAAATAATATGGAAGGAATAAGGTAACTCTCAAATAAATGAATTTCATAAAGTTGAGCATACTAATTAGATGTTACAATAAATTATTATTATTATTATTCGGCACCATACAGCGTTTCTTCGCCAAAGGTGGTTTATTTAAATAAAAAATCAAAATATTTACAATGTAAAAAATACAAATAAAAATAAAAATAAAATGATTCAGTAATTGCATCGATCAATAATCTATTGCCAACCCTAACGATCTCGGAGCAAGTCACTGTGATTATTAACTGTAATACTGAATCGTACAGAGAGAATAGAAAAAAGAGAAGAGCATTGTTCAGTCAGCCTGTCTGATGAACAATTCATTCAGTCTCATTTTAATTACATTTGAGCTCACATTAAAGTCTATTACAAATTGTTCAGAAAAAGGAGTTTTAATATTATAACAACTGTTGAAAGCTTCGACCAGGAAACTTAAAGGCATATGTTTTTGGTAGTTACTGTCGATATTATGTTGTATACTCAAAAATCTAACATTTCTGACCGAGTGATAAGGAACTCTAAATTGGATTTTCTCCAGTAGTATTTCCGAACATATTTCACCCCTGATCAATTTTAAAATGAACATCCCTTGAGCAACTCTCCTTCGGTCCTCCAGAGTAATCATTTGTAGCAACAGCAGCCTTTGTTCATATTTTGGGAGGTGAAAGCCATTGTTCCATCTGAATCTCCTCAAGGTATACAACAAAAACTGTTTTTGAATAGACTCAATCCGTTTTATTTGTCCTAGAGAACGAGTATTCCAAACTTGAGAACCATATTCTAAAATTGGAATAACGAAACTAAAATATAATTTTTTAATAGTATAAGGGTCATTGAATTCTCTCGCAAAACGCCTAATCCAAGCAAGTCTTGATTTAGCTTTTGCAATTATGAACTCAATATGAGCCTTGAAATTAAGTTTCTCGTCCAAAATCACACCAAGATCCTTAATTTGTTCAACTCTTTCAATAATTGAACCATCAATATAGTATTGGTGATCGATAACACCTCCAAAGCGATGGAACATCATCATTTTAGTTTTCTTAATATTCAATTTCAAATGATTCCTGTTGAAAAAATTTACCACGTTGTTCAAATTATCTTGAAGAATAAAACAATCATTAATTGAATTAATATGATGAGAAAGTCTTACATCATCAGCAGAGGAGAGTAAAGACGAATCACCACAAAAGTAGGGGAGATCAGCAACAAACAAAATAAACAACGTTGCTGCAATAGGGTATCCCTGACCTGTGCCAGAAGGAACAATGATCGGATGTGATAAATAATCATTAATTTTAACAATTTGATTTCTATCATTCATATAGGATTTAATCCAATTCAGAAGTTGTGCATTCAAACCCATAATGTTCAATTTGTACATTAAAAGATCTACATTGACAGAATCAAATGCTTTGGCAACATCAATGTAGATTGCATCCGTTTGATTATGAGGCTTTAATTCACTCAAAGTTTGAGAAGTGAATTCAACTAAATTTGTTATAGTCGATCTACCTTTCACAAAACCATGTTGACTTTTATCAATTAATGTCTTCAAATGAAAATTTTAGAATCTAATAGTTCAGGAATCACATTCTGCAAGGCAACACCTCTATAATTTATTGTAATGAAATATTTCGAATACGAGAAGTGGACAAAAACTGTAACCACTTCTAACAATTACTATGATTCTATCTATAGATAGAAACTATAGAGCTATAGTTCAATACTATCCTGTTTGGCACGAAAATTTGCTTTTATTTTTTATTTTCCTGTAAAATGTAAATCGTCTTATTCGAGATTAGACAACTTATTTATTTGGTAGAATTTTACTTTTTTATTTTATTTATTTATTTATTACGAAACCTAAATTTATGTCAATATGTGTTCACTAGTAAGCTAGTAAACATGCTGGTAAAAGACCCAATGCGACATAAATTCCGCCCATGGTACAACTTCAGCAAAGAGAATACAATCAGAAGTGGGGTGATATTAAAGTGAAGCTTGAATACCAAGAAGGAAAACCATGGTAAAACCGGCCTGTCTCTGGAGAGTCAGGGGAAATACAATAATTATTTCACACAAAATTAAATTACGTTAACAATGTTAAATAAATAAAATAAAGATAGAAAGTTAGTAATTAGTGAAGAATAGAAAGGATAGAAGAGAGAAGAATAGCTTAAAACTAATTGAAAAAGAAATTGCTCGACATGCCACCGAGTGAATGAAGATTAGATTATATTTTTGCTATATATAATATTATTGCACGGACCGTAGATGATTTTATAACGCGTTTTTAAATGAAGATAACGAATCATTGTTTCTAATTTCAACTGCTAAAATGTTCGAAAAATTAATTGCAGAGTAATTGAATGCGCGTACGTGGATTAAAATTAACGCGAAGGTTTTCTGGATAACGCGACGTAGATATTTAGGAGCTTTTTTTGACAACTGCTTGAATATTAAGACGGCAGACTGAAGCTTTGCTCTACTTTCAGGCGTCAAACCAGTCAAATGCTCACGGTATTCAGTAATATGTTCACAACGCTTCAATCCGAAAACATATCTAATCTTATCGTTATCGGCAATAAGATCACGATTGAGATGATTTTGAGTGCTATGTGCCCTCCAGCCATAAGTTATTAATTCCCATAATCCATAATGGGGTCAATGGGGCGCCGCAGTCATATCACGTATGATATAATTGGGAATAAAATGCTTTGTGTGCCGAATGCGACTTTTTGCAATTTACACTTGGAAAGAGAGATTTTCGTCAAAAATAACACCAAGGTTTTTAATTGACTTACAGAAGTCGAGTTTTTCATCACCAATTTTCACATCACTGATCACAAATTTACTAATTCAATACCGGTATTTATTTGATCAAACTCAACTTCAATAAGAGCCTGACAATCATCCGCAAATAAATGACCGATCATATGCAAACATTGCCATATCGATATGTATCTATCGTACGATATTGCTGCGTTCGCTGAACAACGTTCATGTGCGCCGCAGAGTAAATGTGTGAGTGCAACAGTAACTCTCGCTGAAACGAAGTCTGTTGTTGCGGTTTACACATACAGCAGCGCGAACGCTAATTTCATTTACTCTGCGGCGCACATGAACGTTGTGAAGCGAACGCAGCAATATCGTACGATAGATACATATCGATATGGCAATGTTTGGTCATATGTTCAAACATACTAAGTGTGTCATTAAAGAAAAGCGAGAAGTACGTTTGTTCACAATTGAACATGATTCACTATTCTGCGAAAGGAATTAGATCGATTTATGACACACTTTATGAAAATGCTTATGCTTAGGTTTTGTTTATTTGAACTAATTTATTGTTTATTATTTTGTTATTTCTTTTACTATTTATCAGATTTCTTATTATTATTTACTGGTTAATTTGTTAGTCATACATGCAAATGTTAGACGATAAGTTTTCAAAAGGTTTAATAAAGTTTAGTTGCTATTAAAGCGTTGAACACAAACTACGCGCAGTAACATTTGGTCCTTCGAACAATCGAACTCAACCATGGAAAACATCATTGAAGAGCAGAAAAAGTCAATTGCAGACTTGCAATCGCAAATCACTAACTTCAACAAGGATAGTCCATCGAGAAAACTCAAGCCTGACTATTTCTTGAAAAGAATCAAAAAACTTGAACAATTTTGGACGCTTTTCGAGACACGAAATCATTCGCTTGAAACGTCAAAAGACAAAAGCCATTCGTATTTCACCGATAATACGTACAGCACTGTCAAAAACTCCTATTTGCAATTTCTCAAGCAACTGAAAGACGGATTGCAAAGGGTAGACCAACAAGCCGATTCGGATAGCGAAGACGAAGACGGCGAATCAGAGAAACTTGAAAAAATACTAAATTCAACCATAAATGAATTTGAGACCGAACCAGCGGCATCATCAAATGCTAACATTAATGCGGAAAACAGCTCGATTAGCAGCGAAACGCAAATTCTAAAATATCTTTACAACGATATCATCGATCTTCTCAATACAATCAAAACAAGCACTAATTGCAAACCAAGCTACATGAAAGCGCAAGCAGAAATTTTGAAAGAGAATTGGACAACATTTCGCAACCAATATTATAAACAGCGTGCAATCAATGATCCAATTAGTCAAAAAATCAATATTCAAAACGTTCAAAATGAATACGCAAAAGCAATCGGTCGCATCAATGAATTAACATCCAACGAAAATAAAAAGAATGAAAGCATCGAGTTACCAAAAATCAAAATACCTGAATTTTACGGAAAAGACAGTGATTGGTGTAACTACATTGGAATTTTTAACAAAATCGTGCATGAAAATGAAAAAATTGATGACAATATGAAAATACAATATTTGAAAACAAGCATCAAAGGCGAAGCAGCGCGTCTAATTGCACATCTACCATTAACAGCAAATAATTATGAAACGTGCTACAAAATTTTGAATCATCGATACAACAACAAGCGAGAAATGATTAATAAACTCTTAAATAACATGCTGAATCTACCAGTTCAACGATTTGAAAAAGCGGAAGAATTACGTAAAATGCATGACACAGTCACCGAAAGTATGTTGGCAATCAAAAACCTTGGCGTCAACAACGACGATTGGGACTGTATGGTTTGCCATATCATGTTAAAAAAACTAAGTGAAACAACAATAAAACATTACGAGTGTCAGTTAACAGATATACGAGAAACACCAATTTTGAGTGAATTCTTGGCATATATCGAAAATCGATGTTTGGCTTTGCAATCAGCCGAATCAAAATATAAAATCAAGCAAAATGACATGAATAATTTTAAAGATAAAAGTAAATTAAAATCGAAGTGTATTTATTGTAATAATGATCACGGTATATGGAAATGTCAAGAATTCACATCAAAAGAAGTTAATGATCGAATTAATTATATAAGAACAAAAAATTTATGTTTAAATTGTTTTGGTGAACATAAAATTTCTGATTGTAAAAGCAAATTTTCCTGTAAAATGTGTCATAAAAAACATCATTCTCTTTTGCATTTAACTTCAATTAAAGCAAATACAGCTAATGTTTCAGACATACCGAATGAAAAGAGAAACGATTCAAAAAAAGTTGTGTCCGCAAACGCAATTTCAAATGATTCAAGTGTGCTTTTAGCAACTGCACTCGTCGGTGCAATTGCACAAAACGGATCGACAATTTTATTAAGAGCACTGATAGATCAAGGCTCACAAAGTTCATTTATATCTGAAAGCGCAAGACAATTATTAAACATGCCGAAAATCAAAAAAAGATATAGTGTGAGTGGAATTAATCAAAAAGAGGAAATATGCAATTTCGTCATTAATTTAAAGCTCGTTCCTCGTTTTACGTCAGAATTTATTTTAAAAACAGAAGCGATTATAATCAAGCGATTAGCAAAAATAAGGAAAAGTGATTTTGAGCAAAGTAAGCAATATTCACATTTGAATAATTTGCATTTAGCCGATCCGTCGTATCGCGACGACGGTGAAATTGATATTCTCCTCGGCGCAATTGAATATTCAAAAATCATTAAAGCCGGTTTAATCAAAGGCTTGATAGATGAACCAATTGCACAAAATACTGAATTAGGTTGGATCATTTCCGGTCCAACATCAATTAATTCATCGATTACTACAATTAATTCATTAGTTTCAATAACAGAACTTGAACGAAAAGTCAATGAATTCTTTCGTTACGATGAAATTCATGAGAATAACGAAAACGAAAACACCGAAGAAGAGGAAATGTGCGAAAAACATTTTGTATCCAATTACAAAAAATTAAATAATGGTCGTTTTCAAGTCAAACTTGCATTTAAAAACGGTCAACAAATACCAGACTTGGGCAATTCACGTAAAATTGCATATGCAACACTTATTCAATTAGAAAAACGATTTGAAAGAAATTCGGAATTGAAAAAACAATATTCAGATTTCATTAATGAATACATTTCATTGGGTCATATGGAATTAGCACCATATGATTCGGATAGAATTTCATATTATTTACCACACCATTGCGTCATTAGAGATAGCACGACTACGAAGTTAAGAGTTGTTTTTAATGCATCGCAAAAATCGGATAATGGCAAATCATTAAATGAGCAGCTTGCACTTGGTGCGGTACATCAAAATGATATCACAAGCATTTTGCTGAATTTTCGGAAATTTGAGTATGTTTTTACTTCTGATATCGAAAAAATGTACAGACAAATTTTAATTGACGATGATCAGGCAAACTTGCAGCGAATATTGTGGCGCGAATCACCAAATTTGCCAGTTCAAGAATTCAAACTGAAAACAATAACATACGGATTTGCAAATGCACCGTATTTAGCAATACGAACATTGAAGCAAATGGCTTTAGATTGCAAAGAAAATTATCCGGTTGTGTCAAATATCATTTTGAATAATATGTATGTCGATGATTTAATATCGGGAACATTTTCAAAATCAGAAGCAAAGAAAATCATTCATGATTTAAGGCAAGTATTCAAATCATGTGGTTTTAATCTTCGAAAATGGTGTACTAATTGCCCAGAATTATTGTGTGAAATACCAGAAAATGATCGTGAATTAAAAGCTGTAAGTGATAATGTTAAGGCGCTTGGTATTAACTGGTCATCAGTTAACGACGAATTCACTTACAACATAAAATTACCAGAGAATTCAAATGAAATCACAAAACGTATTTTGTTGTCCGAAATATCATCATTATTTGATCCTTTGGGTTGGATTTCACCAATTGTTATTGGTGCAAAGCATTTAATGCAATTAGTATGGAAATTAGCCTTGGATTGGGACGAAACACTCCCAAAGAAAATATCAGATCAATGGATAAAAATCAAGAGCGAGTTATTTTTAATCAACGAATTAAAAATTCCACGATGGTTTGATTATCATCCAGATGATAAGATGGAATTACATGGTTTTGGTGATGCATCGGATATCGCTTATGCTGCATGTATTTACTTGAAAAATGTAACCAAAAACTTTGTTCGTTTGATATATGCAAAAAATAGAGTTGCGCCATTGAAACACACAAAAAGTGCACTCACTATTCCTCGATTGGAATTGTGTGCTGCACATTTGCAGGCTAAGTTAATTCGAAAATTAATAAATGCCACAGAAATGAATTATGACAAAATATTTTTGTGGTCAGATTCAAGAATTGTTATCGACTGGATTCATGGGAATCCAAAGCGATATAAGACATTTGTGGCGAACAAAATTTGCTCAATAGAAAAATTGGTGGGTAAAGAACATTGGCATCATGTGCCAACGGAGCATAATCCAGCTGATTGTGCTTCTCGTGGTTTATTGCCGTCAAAATTGTTGAATCATTCTATGTGGTGGAATGGGCCAACTTTTTTATATGAAAATAAATACCCATTTGAGCAAACAGTAAATAAAAATGAATGTTTAGCATTAAATGTAAACATTGAAAATGAACAAAATTTTTTGCCAGACGTGCATTCGTTTGAGAAACTAAAGCGTGTCATTGCATATGTTTTGCGATTCATCAATAATTGTAAAACACATACAAAAAACAATGGTCCAATTACTACAGCTGAATTAAAATTCTCAGAAAATTCAATTGTAAAAATTATTCAAACCAAAACATTTCATAGTGAAATTTCAAGATTAAAACGAAATCGTCCAATTGAAAAATCAAGCACTATCATTCAATTAAGTCCATTTTTGGACGAGAATGATATTTTGCGCGTCGGTGGCAGATTAAGTAGAGCCGACTTACCATTCGAAAGTAAACATCAAGCACTTTTACCGAAAAATAATGCAGTTACGACATTGATAATTCGATATTATCATCATTTGTGCCTTCACGGCGGTCCAAAATGCACCGAAGCAATAATTCGTCAAGCATATTGGATTATTAATTCTCAAACAGAAATCAAGAAGGTAATTTCGAAATGCGTTATTTGTTTTCGACAGAATCCAAAGACATTGACACAAAAAATGGCAGATTTGCCATCTCATAGGGTGAACATTCAAATAAAACCATTCACTAATGTGGCAGTTGATTTCACTGGTGCTGTTAATTATAAAATTTCAAAAGGCCGTGGTGGAAAAATTGCCAAAGCTTACATTTGTATTTTTGTTTGTACAGCGATCAAAGCAATTCACCTTGAATTGGTAACGGATATGACAGCGAACGCGTTCATAGCTGCATTTCGTCGATTGGTTGCTCGCCGTGGAATGGTAAAAAATATGTATTCAGATAACGGAACCAATTTCGTTCGAGCAAATAAAGATTTGCAACGGTTTCTTGAACTTCATAAAGATGAATTCGCTAATGAACTTTCGTCAAAAGGCACCACTTGGCATTTTTCACCCGCCGGTGCACCACATTTTAATGGTTTAGCTGAGGCTGCTGTTAAAACGATTAAAACACATTTAATAAAAACAATGGGTCAGACAGCACTAACATTTGAGGAGCTTTGCACTCTTTTGTATCAAATTGAAGCATGCGCGAACTCTAGACCGCTTTGCGCAATGTCTAAAGACCCAAATGATATTGAAAGCTTGTCTCCTGGATATTTTTTAATCGGTACTTCTTTACTTGCTCCACCAGACGAAAATTTTTCAGAGGCAAACGTGAATTGGCTATCGCGTTGGCAACTAATTCAAAACATTCATCAGAAGATGTGGAGAAAATTTAAAACAGAATATCTTAATGAATTACAACAAAAAAGAAAATGGTTTGTACAGGGTGATCAGCCTGAGATAAACGATTTGGTTTTGGTAAGAGATGAAAACACTCCACCTTGCCAATGGCCTCTTGCTCGTATTTTGGATGTTCATAAGGGAGATGATAATTTGACTCGTGTTGTTACATTGAAAATGCGTGACAATGTAACTAAACGTCCAATAACAAAAATATCTCCGTTGCCAATTAAAACCGATATACAGGCGACAAAAGTAGCTCACATTCGCACTAATGAAAAGAGCAAGAAATGCAAATTTAATATCGTCCCAGTAGTAATTGCATTTCTTGCAGTTTTTAATTCGACATTTAATCAGATAAATGCGTCACAACCATATAATTTGACAACATTTGAGAAATCACCGGGTTTATATTTCGAAAAGTATTCATTAGCTCGCTTCAGTTATTCACATTGGAATTCAATTGTGTTTATAAATTTAACGTCATTTTTTTACGACGCGGCAGTACTGGATACAAATCGATTGAACTTAGAGAATTTATGTTACAAACGAATGTCCGGTGTTGGGGCATGTGATAACATTGTTAAGCTTATAAAAAATAGGCTTGATGACATAAACGACAAGAATCGTTTAATATTCAGTTTTAAAGAACGTAGAACTAGAAGAGCTGCACTTGATATTATTGGTGATATTGCTGGTGATTTATTTGGTGTTTTGGGCTCGCGATTTGCCAGGCAATATGTTAATGATATTTCAGGTCTCGAAGACAATCAAGAACATTTATTGTCTCTTTTAAAAAATCATACGTCACTTTTGAATTCAACAATCAATATAATTCGGAAGGATGAGAATGAAATCTTATTGCAGCGAGACAATATTTTGACGTTAGCTGCTGTTATAAAAAATAATGCAAATCAGCAACAATCAATTGACAATTTTCACATGATTTCATCATACATTTTTCATTTGATCACTGATTATGAAAGACAACAAGATATGTTATTAGACATTTTGAGTGGAGCGAATAAAAATCATATCGATTTCAATTTACTCCATCCACATCAAGTAAGAGAGCAGTTAATTTTGATAAAAAAACATATCGCTGATGATTTACTCCTCCGGGGGAAACAGATTTTTACAAATTAACAAAGATCACGCCATTTGTGACGGAGAATACTTTGTTTTTCCGAATCGCGATTCCATTAATAAACGACGAAAAGTTTCAAATGTATAAAATTCATCCAATTCCGTTTAAAATTGAGAGTCAAACACACAAAATCAAAACAAATTTCATTATTTTGATAGTATCTCTCACGAGACAAAAGTACCAGTTGATTTCTGAACGAGAGAATTTGTCGTGTAAGGAGTTAAAGCCTCATTCAAACATATGTTTCTCGCCGCGCAAATGGCTTCTTAGCCAGAATCTTTGGGCTCCGTGTTTGTGGACTTTGTTTGATCATCGCACTTACGCACCATGCGATTATGATGCTGTGCAAAACAAAAACGATTGGATCGAGTTAGATGAATCCAATAAATGGCTTTATTTTATTTATTCGGCAACTGAAATCATCACCGTTTGTGGTGAGCGGGTCAGTCGTCACACATTATCTGGCAGTGGAATTTTGAAATTGCAGTCTCATTGTACATTCCGTGACATTGAGCATGAGCTTATGTCAACGTCTGAGTTACAAAATGCGTCTAATGATTTCCTTGTGCCAAGTTTAAATCTAAATGTCTCACGTCTTGGAATCGAACGGGGTAATAATGTTAGCCTCATAATGAATGATTTCGTGAAGTCGAATTTGTCGCAAATAGTGTCAACTCTCAATTCAGTTCGTGAACAGTCAGTTTTGAGTCGACGGGTCAATGTGCATGATTATCATCACTATACAATGGCATATTTGTCGCTTTTAGCAATCTTGATATTGTTCATTTTATTTATTCGTCGTAAACCAACAAATAAACAATTGCTGAGGTCAATTTCAATGCCACAGTTACCGAACAGGTGGAATGGCCAACGTTGAAATTCAGACTCAGCAATTGAGGCCGCCCAAAATGTTCACAATTGAACATGATTCACTATTCTGCGAAAGGAATTAGATCGATTTATGACACACTTTATGAAAATGCTTATGCTTAGGTTTTGTTTATTTGAACTAATTTATTGTTTATTATTTTGTTATTTCTTTTACTATTTATCAGATTTCTTATTATTATTTACTGGTTAATTTGTTAGTCATACATGCAAATGTTAGACGATAAGTTTTCAAAAGGTTTAATAAAGTTTAGTTGCTATTAAAGCGTTGAACACAAACTACGCGCAGTAACAACGTTTGTACAAAATTACTACCTTGAAGGACGTCCTTCGAACACCGTTATTAATCGGGACAAACTCTGATTCATGACTACCGACTTTAACTTTTTTTTTGAATATTATTATTTTATTTTATTATTACATCGCACAACAAATTGGCTGATAATTTTAAAAATTGGAATTATAATTATAATTTACATTTTCATATCTCTTAATAAATATATCACAATTTTTTAATTTTATTTTTAAACGAATTTTTGCTATCAATAGTATCATATAAATAACAATATTCATTAACGAGTCTAATCATTTTTGCAATCGGTTGGTTTAATGTATAATCATAATTATAATGAGGAATTTGTAAAAATCTATTAAAGCGTAAAATTCTATCTCTTCTAAGTCTCACAAATTGACTAGCAATATTATCATCTTTCATTGTATTGTTAAAAATATCAAATGCAAATAACATGTTGAACATATTTCGCCTCTTAATAAGAGTGTCTAATTTAGCAAGTTCACACCTATCAGTGTACGGAGCAAGCCTGTATGTATCTCTAGGCAGTTTGTTGATTTCCAAAAGATGAATCAGAAATCCTTTTTGTACTGATTCCAAATCATCTTGATAAGTCTCTTGATAAGGATCCCAAATAACCGACCCAAATTCAAGTTTGGATCGAACATACGCTGTATACAAAAGTCGTTGTGTTGCAAGTGAAAATGTATTTTTCGATTTAACTTTAATGCAAGCCCATGATTGACGTGCACTGGAAATAATTTGCTCAATATGTGGTATAAAAGTAAAACGCTCATCAACTATTATGCCCAGATCACGTATCTGTGTCTTACGCTCAATTATGTGCTCATTCATTTTGTATATAGCATTTACAAATGTATTTTTTCTCCTGATGGTTACTACCGCACATTTCTGTTCGTTGAAAAATAGTCTATTAGTCTCACACCAATTAAGTAAATTTTGTATATCGCTTTGTAATTTAAATGATTCAATCGATGATTTCACTTCAATATAAATTTTTTTATCATCAGCAAATAATGATACAGTTGCATTTTCGATAACATCCACAATATCATTTATGAAAATCAAAAATAGCAATGGTCCAATGATACTACCTTGCGGCACTCCCGAAGATGATGTATAAAAGCCGGATCGATGTTGACCCACATGCACATAATTTTGCCGACCAGATAAAAATTCGTACAACCATTTAATTGACTGAATTGATAAATTGAACTTTGATAGCTTTTTGATAAGAAACCTATGATTGACTCGATCAAAAGCCTTTTCGAAATCACCATAATAAACATCAAGTTGATTCTTGTTTTCTAGTGCTTTGTGAGCAGCGATCGATAAGTTAATTAGATTGGTTTGTATAGATCGTAGTGGGCGAAAACCATGTTGAGCATTTGACAACTTACTTCCCACTATCGTCATAAGCTTAAACTTTATTGCAATTTCATATATTTTTAAAATTATCGAATTAATGGCAATAATTCTATAATTCCTGATGTCATTTCTTTGTCCCTTTTTGTGCAACGGAATCACTCGTGATAATTTTAAACATAATGGTAATTTACTTGCTACAAAAGTCTTGTTAAAGAGCAGCCACAAAGGAAATACCAATGAATCACTACATTCCTTCAATATTTTTGGATGAATGTCATCGGAACCAGTGCTCCCCCTTGATTTGAGCTCATTAATTGCAAATTCGATGTCTAAAATTGATAAATTTATGCTAAATCTATTTTCAAGCTGATCGTGTTGAATTTCATCAAAGTTAACATTTTCATCGTCTTTTACATATGATTGTTCGAAAAATTTTGCGAATAAATCAGCTATTTCTTTGGGAGTACGTGCTGTTTCATCATGTAAAACCATTTCATTTGGATAGTTTGAACCAGATTTGTTGCCTTTAATATATTTCCAGAACTCAGCTGGTTTGGATGTTATATTCCTTTCAACTTTTGTAATGTATTCGTTATATACCTTATCTTGATATTCATTGAACTCAAACAGTGCTTGTGAATATTCTTCCGTTATTACACCCTTTGGCTTACGTTTAAACATTTTATCTCTTTTGTTCTTTAATCGTTGCAACTTACTATTCCACCAAACAGGCTTGTTTGTTTTTTTCAAAATTGTTCTTTTCGGAATATTTTCTTCAATTAGGCGCCGTAAAGTTGAGTAGAAAAACTCAAAGGCACCATCAACATCAAGCTGGTTAAATTCGTGAGCAAAATTTATGCCATTTAATTTTTGATTCATTCGCTCATAGTTTCCTCTATTGTAACAAACTATATCAATTGTTTCATGAGTATTATGAACAGGAAAAGTGTTGTCGAATGATATTTCCAAAGGTGGATGGTATATGTCGATTTTGTTAATTTCTGTGACTGCAGTTGGTGACTTGCAAATTTTGATATCATCAAATACATCCACATGCACTAAATCAAGCACATTATTTGCAAAATTTTTTATGTCAGACACTTGATATAGCGATAAATTCTGTAACTCGTTTAGAAACTCAGTTGCAATTTTATAAAAATCTGAATTAGAGTGAGTGATTGTTTTTGCAGGCAAAAAGAACGATTCGGTAATGTCCAGTTCCCATTCAATTTTTGTAATGTTCCAATCGCCCACTACAAATATTTTATGTTTTGGATGCATTGAAATAATTTTAGTTATTAGTTCAATGTGCTTACGATATGATGTATTATCTTTTTGCTGCCATTGTGGAACATATCCAACAAAGATTATAGCTGGTTTCGTTTTATATGGAATTTCAACACATATACAGTTACAAGTTTCATCATTATCGAGATTAATAGGCTTGCTTTTAAGAGAATGGTGGACCAAAATAACAACTCCCCCCCCCTCTTGTTGATCGGTCATGACGATAGACGTCAAAATTCGATGGAAAAAAATCATCATTTTTGTGCGTATCATTCAACCAAGTTTCCGTTAAGCATAATACTTTATGATGAATAGTTGTTAGGCGCACTTTGAGATCACTTTTTGCTGGAATGCTACGTATATTTTGATAGTAAATCGATTGAATATCCGTCTTAATTGTTTCATTTGAATTAAGAATAAATTGTGCATCTCTCGATCGTTTCGCTTCTGCTTGTATTTTCACGATACTGTCGAAGAAGTCTTCAATGTTTGCGTCGGTGAGTTCGACCTTTTCAAATTTTTGCATTAAATTAAGCATCTGGTAGTCAAAAACATCTGGTTCGTAGGTGATATTATGTTGTGTTTGTTGATGTTGTTGGTGATTTTTTGCTTGATGATTTTCTGATACAATAACTTCTGATGAATCAACATGCTGGACTGCTGCACGCTGAAGTTCCGATAAATGTGTGATTGGCATGTCATCATACTGTGTGCAAACATAATTTTCATTAGGGTGTGTAGTGTCATAACTCCCTTGGGGAGAACATATACAATGGTTTAATTTACCTGGGTAGGAGCTGGTGTTACCGGCAATTCGATGAGATCCACGTCCATTTGATTTCGTGCAGGTGTAACCGATTGGTTTTTTTGAACATTTTCCTCCTCGAGGTTGAAATTTAAATAATCACCCAACGTATTGCCTTTTTTACGGTCGAAAAAATCACCAATAAGAATTCCCTCAGGCCAAAAATCAGGATCAATTAATTTTCCATATAATTCATCAGTACAGCTTACACGGAACGAGACGAAAGTCAACTTATCAATTTGTTTATCCTTTTTAACAAGCAAAAATGGTGTAAAATCATGTTCATTAACGTCCGGAATTTCAGTTTTTACAAATGATACTATATCCATTGCTGTCGTACTCGGTGCAAAACCCGAAACATAAATCGATTTTGTACGTTTTGGTTTAGATGATTTGCGTTCATTAATTGCATTCGAAGCTACTTTGAGTGCGTGATTTGTCGATTTTCCAGTACCAGTAATCAAATGACGATTTTTCATGGCATTTCTAGTTTCATCTTGTGAAGTTTTATTTCGTTCATTACGAGAATTTGTAGTTGCTGTTTTTACATTCGGTGATGCTGAATTGTCAACACGTCTTCGTTTTGCTGATGCCAAAGTTGGAAATTCATTAAGTGATTTGCGAGCAATAACCGGTGTTGTCATTGAATTTGACTTCAATTCATTCGATTTCGATTTATTGTTGTTTTTTTTGAATATTACTGTAAATTGATTTGATTAATTTCGTAGCGTTATTGGAAAAATAATCATTTATTAAATTGTAATCTGCATTTCTAAAATCTAAATATGTGCAGTGTTCTTTTTCAAAACCAACATTAATTTTATGATCAAAAATGATAATTTCAATGGGTTTGTGATGAATCTCAGATTTAACTAAAAATATATCACTATTAATGCAATACAACAAAGGCCCGGAAAATGTTCGATTAAGTTTACATATAAAAATGGTCATTTTTTGGTATTTCCACGCATATGGCCGAAAAAGTCCATAAAGGAGTCACGATAAAAATGTCTAATCTGAGAAGAAAATGGAGATCTTAGATTGAACTTAAATACTTCTGAAGAAATTGAGAGAAAAAATGCCATCTTCATATTTTTTTTGAGTACCAAAAACGTCAATTTGTATGAAAAACATGCTTCGTACCCAAACTTTCTGACGGCAGGGTATAGGAATTGATTTGAATTAAGATCTTGGTCTAATTTTGGATGAAAAACCTAATTTCAAATCTCATATTGAAATAGCCAAGGCTAAATGGTGAACAAAAAAACATAAATATATATATGAACGGCTCAAAGTGAAAGTGTTATGTTGAAAAGTTCCGTGGAAAAATCTTAATATTCAGTGTATTCAACATACAGAAAACAACAAAAAATACATTCAATAATAACATTTTTCCACGGAACATTTCTACATGTAGAAATATACGTTTTTATGTTATGCATAACATTTTCACACTAAACGGTTCATATTTGAAAACATTGTAATTAGAAATATATTAAAATGTTTTTACGTTTGTAAACATGTGAAGTTTTACTTTTCCGCACACAACATGTTGGGCGTAAAAGTATTGTTATCGGTCAAAAAATTAAGGGCACTGATAAATTTAATTCAAGCAAGAAAGATGATATTGCTTTGAATTCGGAACAATTTCATGAGTGCTATAATGATACAAAAGGTATAAATATTGAGACCAATGATGATAAAGATATCAGTTTAGAAAATCACGATTTGAATAATGATTTGGACAGCATTGCTAATGATGAGAATTTATTTGCTGATGTTATGAGCAGATTTAAAGTTTTAAAGGCGCAAAATAAAATGCCAAATAAAGGTATTTATTCAATTCACTTGTCAAGATTTAAAAAAAGTACAAGTATTGATGATATAAAGAAGATCATTATAGATAAAACTAAATTACTGGCTGATTCTTTCACAATTGAAATTTTGCCTTATAGTAAATTTAGTAAAAATGTCAATTTATTTATTTCATTCAAGATTTCAGTTTTTACTGAGGAAAATTTTTTGACTTTGATTAATCCGAAAATTTGGGAGCCAAATTATACTGCTGTTCCATTTGTTCTCAAAGAAAAAAAAAAGAAAAAAAAGTTACTATTAAAAATTCATCAAATAGTTCAAAAAATATAAAAATGAACGATGAATTTGTAAACAAAAACAGAAGACGAAAAGAAAATAAACAGAATAAAAATATAGGAAATAATAATAACAACGAAAACTGCGATAAAAACGATAACAAAAACTACAACAAAAACATCAATAGAAACAACAATAGAAACTACAACAGAAACATTGGATTTAAAAATGTTAACATCAATAAAAATATTGGTCATGAACAGAAGTTCAATGGATACCGTTCGAACTGGAATCTTAATCAAAATAATCGTCAAAAGTTCCAGCAATATCGTAGAAATTATAATCAATTTCATGATAGCCGAATGAATCAACAACGATCTCAACCACAACAACAATTTTATCAAAACAAACATGGTACTAATTGGAATAGTTTTCCTTTTTGGAATCAGGCTTATCCTGTTCCATACATGTACCCAATGCAGTGTCAACAATATATGAATCCGGCGCTTTTTCATCAGAATTTTGTACCGCATCAAATGTACCAACCCATTTTCAGTTGAAGAATTTTTCAAACAATGATGCCAAGGGGAAAAATTATATTTACTCGTGCAATGTTAATGGTTTGCGAACTAAAATTCCGGAATTCTTTTCTAATATTTTAATTTATGATTTTAAAGTTTATTTGTTGTGTGAAACGCATTTGAATAGCACCATAGGTAATAGTGAGATTTTTCCGAACGACTTTGATGTTTTTCGTTGTGATCGAACGGATCTTACAGAGAGGGATCAAACCATTAAAAAGTCTCATGGAGGTGGTGTTTTGATTGCAACTCACAAATCATTGAATGGGCAGTTAATTTTTGATGGTGAATCTTATGGTGCAGAAGTTATTTGCGTTAGTATTAATATTAATTGCCGAAAGTTTTATTTGGTTGAATTGTATATTAGACCTAATTCACCATTTAAGATTTTTGAGAATATTGATGCTGCTATTAATTTTTTAATTACGAAATCAGTTCAAAAGGGTTCAATCATTGTATCTGGTGATTTCAATTTGTCTGATTTGTTTGAAAAGGAATTGAATCTGTTCAAAAACAATTTTTGCTGTATGCTTTGAGAAGATTTAGATGGGGCGATGGATTTCATCTTCCGAAGTATGAACATAGATTGCTTCTACTACAAATGATTACTTTGGAAAATCGCAGAAGTGTTGCTCAAATAATGTTCATCCTGAAGCTGATCAAGGGTGAAATATGTTCAGAGTCTCTTTTGGAAAAGATACAATTTAGAATTCCATATCATTCTGTCAGAAATATTGAATTCTTGAGAATTCATCTTGTTAATCATAGCTATCAAAAGAATATGCCTTTGAATATTTCAATTAAGACATTCAACAAATATTATAATGAAAAATTGTTGAATGAATTTGTAATAGACTTTAATATCAGCTCGGAAGTAGTTAAGAAAAGATTGATTGAATTGTTTAAAAAACCAATGGATTAACCAACAATTGTTTGTTTCTTTTTGATTCATTTTGTAGTTCATCAATCACAGAGACTTGCTCCGAAATCGTTAGGATTGGCAACGGATTGTTGATTCGATACAATTACTGAATCAACTATTTTATGTTAATTAATTGTAAATCTTTCAAAATAATTTAAATAAACCACCTTTGGCGAAGAAACGCTGTTTGGTGCAGTAATAATAATAATAAAAAGTGATATTTTTTTGGTGAAATCTGAAGTGCATCATAATTCCATTGAAATTGTTGTTCCTGGAATTGAAAATAATATAATGAATTCTAATTTTGTTTTCTATCATGATTTTAGGAACGCGAATTATAATGATTTGAATGATTATTTCAACAATGTTGACTGGAATTTGGTATTGTCAAAGAACTCATTGGAGGACAATTCAAAGGAATTTTATTCAAATATTTATGATGCAATTAATTCACATGTTGTCGTGAAGAAGAGAATTGTTTCATCTCATCCAAAGTGGTTTGATTCAAAAATGATCAATTTAAAGAATGTTTTGAATAAGCTTCGCAAAAAGAGACATATTTCTTTGAATGATGACTTAAACTTCAGAAATAATCGCACCGAATATAATAGATATTCGCGTATTGCTTATAATAATTATAAGGTTAAAATGGAGGAATTGATAGTTAATGATTCAATGGAATTTTTCAAATTTGTAAATGCAGTTAGAAAGACTAACAATGAATTTCCACATGAAATGCATTACAATAATCAGAAGGCATGTGAAAATAAAGATATTGCGAATCTTTTTGCTAAATTTTTTGCATCTGCATATACTCAGTACGACTTGAATTTGTCTGACATTTGCAACATTGGGAATTTTGAATCAATTATTAATATTTGTCATAATATTCCCAAATTGAGTATTGATGAAAATGTTATTTTACAAAGTGTACTTGATTTGCCAAATAATTTGATTTCTGGTCCGGATCGATTGCCTAATTTATTTATCAAGAAATGTATTGATTCTCTCATTAGGCCACTGACTATTTTATTGAATAATTCACTTAAGTTGGGGTATGTTCCGGATTTGTGGAAATCATCATTTGTAAAACCAATATTTAAAAATGGTTCAAGGAACAATATTGAGAATTATAGAGGTGTAGCCTTACAAAATGTAATACCGAAAATTTTAGATTCATTGGTTGCAAAACACTTGAATTTTCATATTAAAAACATAGTTGATCCAAGTCAACATGGTTTTGTAAAGGGAAGGTCGACTAGTACTAATTTAGTTGAATTTACTTCGCTGACTTTGAATGAGTTGAGTCCTCATAATCAAACAGATGCAATTTATATCGATGTCGCTAAAGCATTTGATTCAATAAATGTTGACATTTTAATACATAAATTACAAATTATGGGCTTGAATTGTCAACTTTTGAATTGGATTGCATCTTATATGAATGGTAGAAAGCAAATTGTCAAGATCAATAAATGTGAGTCTGATCCAATTGATGTTACTTCGGGGACTGGTCAGGGTTATCCCATTGCTGCAACATTGTTTGTATTATTTATCGCTGATCTTCCCAAATTCAGTGGTAAATCAACGATTTTATCATTTGCTGATGATGTAAGACTTTCTCATCACATAAATTCAATTGATGACTGTCTTACTCTTCAAGAGAGTTTAAATAATGTTGTTAGTTTTTTTGAATTGAATTTATTGAAATTAAATGTTAAAAAAACAAAAATGATAACATTTCATCGCTTTGATAATGTGACTGATTTTAATTACAGTATTTATAAGTCAGTAATTGAAAGAGTTAATCAAATTAAGGATCTTGGTGTCATTTTGGACGAGAAACTTAATTTCAAAGCTCTTATTGAATCTATGATAGCTAGAGCTAGATCCAGACTGGCTTGGATCAAACGTTTTGCACATGAATTTAATGACCCTTATACAATAAAAATATTATTTTTTAGTTTCGTTGTTCCTATTTTAGAATATGGATCTCAAGTATGGAATACACGCAATATAGGACATTCGAAACGAATAGAATCTGTTCAAAAACAATTTTTACTGTATGCTCTGAGAAGATTCAAATGGGGCGATGGATTCCACCTACCGAAATATGAACATAGATTGCTTCTACTACAAATGATTACTTTGGAAAATCGCAGAAGTATTGCTCAAGTAATGTTCATCTTAAAATTGATCAAGGGAGAAATATGTTCGGAGACCCTGTTGCAAAGGATTCAATTCAGAGTTCCATATCATTCTGTTAGAAATATTGAATTTTTGAGAATAGGTACAATGAATCATGGTTATCAGAAATATATGCCATTGATAAACTTAATAGAAACTTTCAACAGATATTAAAGGGTTGTCCATTACAGACGCAGGAAAGTAAACGAAAATAAAACTAATTAAGGTTAGTGATAAAACCAAGTTAGGTACTTTATTTTGAAGGTACATTTATACCATTTATGTGTGAAAAATAATATCACTCAAATGTTCACCGCGACTGGTTTTACAGACGTTGATCCGATGGTCGAAATTTTCGATGACATTTTCCAATAGAGACGTTTCTATGGCATTTATCTCAGCAATAATGTTGTCCTTAAGGTGTTGGATGGTTGCTGGTTTATCCACATACACTTTGCTCTTCAAAAATCCCCATAAAAAAAAGTCTAACGGTGTTAGATCGCATGATCTTGCTGGCCAATTCACATTTCCATTACGAGAAATTAAGCGGTCACCGAAAAATGATTGCAAATGATGGATGTTGTCACGTGTGGTGTGGCAAGTTGCACCGTCTTGTTGAAAAAAAACATCATCCACATCTAATCTATCAAGTTGAGGCAAAAAAAAGTCCACTAACATGGCACGATACCGCTGAGAATTGACCGTAACCGTCTTTCCATCGTCATCCTCAAAAAAATAAGGTCCAATGATGCCTTTCGACCACAATGCACACCAAACAGTCACTTTTTGAGGATGCATTTGTTGTTCATGATATTCACGAGGATTTTCAGTGGCCCAGATGCGACAATTTTGCTTATTTACCGTGCCGTTTAGTGTGAAATGAGCCTCATCGCTAAAGATGATTTTTGATGAAAAAGCAGCGTCAACTTTCCTGTGTTCGATGAGCCAATCTGAGAACACACGACGCGAAAAATGGTCAATTGGCTTCAGTTCTTGAGTTAATTGGATCTTGTAAGCGTGTAAATTCAAGTCTTTGTGCATAATTCTGTGCAAACTGGTCCGAGAAATGCCCAATTCAAGCGAACGTCGTGTTGTTGACTTTTTCGGGTCTTCTTTCACACTTTCCTTTACAGCAGCGATATTTTCTGCTGAACGAGCACTTTTTGGTCTACCAGACTTTGGCAAATCACTCACCGAACCAGTAGCCTCAAATTTACGCACTAAACGACCGATTGTTGTCTCATTTGGACGGTTATTCCGACCAAAATGATTACGTAATGCGCGAAACGTATTTTTTATTTTTGCACCATTTTTATAGTGCTCTTGAATAACAATAATGCGTTCAGAAATAGAATATGACTCCATAGCGATAAATGGTATACATTCAACTAACAAAATAACATATGGATGACATGAAACCAAAATGGTGTATCTGTCAAACTGACGTATACTTTCCTGCGTCTGTAATGGACAACCCTTTATAATGAAAAAAATTTGGTGAGTTTGTAATTGATTTTAATATTAGCTCAGATGTGGTTAAGAAGAGATTGACTACAATGTTTAAGAATTTGATCGAATAGCAAATGATTGTTTATCTTGTTTTGATTCATTTTTGTAGTTCAGCAATCACAGAGACTTGCTCCGAAATCATTAGGATTGGCAATGGATTGTTGATTCGATACGATTATTGAATCTGCCATTTATCTTTATATTTAAATTAACTGTAAATATAATCTATAATATTTTAAATAAACCACCTTTGGCGAAGAAACACTGTTTGGTGCCGTAATAATAATAATAATAGAATCATAATCTAAAATAGGAATAACGAAACTAAAAAATAATATTTTAATAATATATGGGTTATTGAAATCCCTAGCAAAACGCTTGATCCAAGCCAGTCTTGATCTAGCTTTTGCTTTTTATGTTATTTTAATATAAAATGTATTCGTAACAGAAATTGGATAAATTGTATGCGTTGGATTTTCAGTGCGGAAAAGTTCATCTTACGGATGTAAGAGGAACTGTTTCGATTTAATTCATGCTGATTTTGATTGAATGATTGCTTCTGAAGCTGTGACAAAAAATATCCATGAATTAAATAATAAACAAATTCTGTGAAATTTTGACTGTTCTCATAGCTGTAGTTTCCAACAATAGCTGTCAAATTTGCACTCTATAGTAGGCGATTTTTGACTCTATGTAATGCCAAATGTATAACATAATGTACACAAAATTAACACATTTGAGTACGGGTGCTCAGATTGAGAGCGTTGTTTCCAAGGGGAAAAGTACTAGAAAGAGCAATCCATTCTAGTACAAAAAAAATCCCGAAAAATCCCATCAAATCACATTCAATATTGTCTTACTAAAATAAAATACACATACATTACTCTTGACACATTATGACTTGTCAAACTCCCAATATATATATTATTTCTCACTATAGTGAGATATTTTCGTATTTGAATATGATTTGAGTTTGTTGTGTTCCATTCAATTTCAGAAACAAATTTGAAAAATATTGATGATTCAATTTTATTTCCATGCTAGATTTCAAATCTTTTTCTGAAATTAAATGGAACACTTCAAACAAAAATGAAATTTAAATACAATTCACTATACTAATTTTTGACAAATCTTAATGTGTCAAGAGTAATGTATGTGTATTTTATTTTAGTAAGACAATATTTAATGTGATTTGATGGGATTTATCGGGATTTATTTAGTACTAGATTGGATTGCTCTTTCTAGTACTTTTCCCCTTGGTTGATTCACAATCACACTCATTTCATATTCATTTCGAAATGATTGTAAAGTAAACACAATCTCACAAGAGAGAGTCACTCAAACAATGAATCATTTTTTCTTTGATGGTTTACGTTAAATGTCGGCCGTTTTCATTTTGTATACGCATACATACATTCAGGGGCGACGATGACAACGACACTCACATGCACACAATAAAAAAAAAAATGATTCATTGCTTGAGTGCCTGTCACAATCACTCTCACAATCAATGATTGTGTGCGATTATGAGATTTTGTATACAGCACAATCATTCCGAAATGAGTGATTAAGAGAGTATACAGTCATGCAGAGTTTGAAAGTGCTGAGTGAGATGACGTTTGTTTATACATACACACATGCATGCAAATATATTGTGTAGATATCATCTCACTCAGTTCTAGTAGTATGAAAAAGCCGGTTATTGCAAAACCGGTTTTTGCCCCACCCACAAACCACTCTCTCTCTCTCTCTCTTTTCTCTCTCTTCCTTTCTCTCTCCGTCCACATCATTTATTACAGGTTTTTACCTAGATCAAAACGATTCCATGTATTTTGTAGTTGCAATCGCTTTGAGTGTACATTTCGACAGCCCCGTACCGTGAACATTTTTTCAAAGGGTGCGCAGCATCCAATACTTGAAAAAATGGAGAAATATAGAAAATAATTCCGGAATTATTGAAGAATAAAATGTCATGTAAAGATATTACATAAAAACGCCAAACTCAAAAAAACCTATATGATTTTAGTTTTTGGTATGGGAATGATCGGTTATTTGATATGTTTGGAATTTTGAATAAGCTGAATTTTGTTGATTGTTTGAAATATGCCTTATCCATATAATTAATTAATTCATATATGTTTTTTCAATTAATCTACGAAATTCGATGGTTTAAGCATTTTCGTGCTAATTTCGGCACTTTATATTAACATGTCGGGTTAAGAATTGGAAGATAATATTTATACAGTTAATAAGCGATTGACTTATACAATGATTCTTCATCGAAGTTGAGTCTGATATCAGAAATGTATAATTGTTTAGTCTGGAATGATTGTAACGCTTTATTTATTGAAATTAGGGTTTACAAACGTTTCGACAAATAACGCAAGCAACGTTTAAAAAACGTTTTTTTCTCTCCGCCGTTTTATTTTGAAGATTAAAAATAACGCAAAAATAACGGTATAAAACGTTTTTCACTGTTTTTAAAACGGATTAGAAAAAAACGTTTTCTCATACCACACTGAAAAATAACGCGTATTGTAACCCTAATTGAAATACATTTTTTGTAAACCAAAACATAAACATTTGAATTAATTCAAGATAATTGTTTGCTTGGGAAATTGATTACCTAGTTATTTGAAGCTCATACAACAGAAATAAAAATAAAATCGACTTGCTGAAATGACAATTTCTTTGAATTCATTCGAGGCAACCAACCTAAGCAAAATTGTGCACATTAGAATACATAAAACAGTAAGATGTTACCATTAAATAAAAATCTTTCAAAATAAGACAATTTTATGTAATTTTTATTTCATTGATACAAAGACCATTTGATTCAAGAACATTTAAATTGGTTTATTGGGAGTGTGTATTGAAACTGTCGCATTTTTCATCAAAAATAAGCCTTTATTTCGTTAACAAAATGAATGGATACATTAATCAAAGTATTGCCCGTCGGAAGCTATGACTTTTTCCCATCTTTCTGGTAGCATACGGATTCCACGCCGAAAGAATTCCTCATCTTTTGATGCCAAGAATGAATCGACCCAATTTTTGACTTGCTCAGAAGAAGTGAAGCGTGTATAAGCCAGGTGATTCTGCATCGATCGGAACAAATGGTAATCAGAAGGGGCTATGTCTGGGCTATATAACGGGTGGGGTAGCACATCCCATCGAAGCGTTTCCAAGTATGTTTTGACGACCTTTGCATCATGTGGCCGAGCGTGGTCATGTTGAAGAATAACTTTGTCATGTCTTTGCTCGTATTGAGGCCGTTTTTCGCGCAATGCTCGGCTCAAACGCATCAATTGTCTTCGATACAGATCCCCTGTGATGTTTTCATTCGGTTCCAGCAGCTCATAATACACAACACCCTTCATATCCCACCAAATACAGAGCATTACCTTGAATCCGTGGATATCTTGCTTCGATGTTGATGGTGCTGGTTTACCACGCTTCACATATGTTGTTTTTTGCTTGGGGTTATCGTAATGGATCCACTTTTCATCGCCAGTGACAATTTGATGCAAAAAACCCTTCCGTTTTTGCCGTTGAAGCAGCTGTTCACAAGTGAAAAATCGTCTTTCAACGTCTCTCGGCTTCAATTCGTGCGGCACTCAATTTCCATGCTTTTGAATGAATCCGGATGTTTTCAAACGCCAGGACGTTCCTTACCTTCTGTGTCAAAATCACCACTTTTAAATAAAAATATTATTTTTTGGTTTCGTTGTTCCTATTTTAGAATATGGATCTCAGGTATGGAATTCACACAATATAGGACAGTCGAAAGGAATTGAATCTGTTCAAAAACAATTTTTGCTGTATGCTTTGAGAAGATTTAGATGGGGCGATGGATTTCATCTTCCGAAGTATGAACATAGATTGCTTCTACTACAAATGATTACTTTGGAAAATCGCAGAAGTGTTGCTCAAATAATGTTCATCCTGAAGCTGATCAAGGGTGAAATATGTTCAGAGTCTCTTTTGGAAAAGATACAATTTAGAATTCCATATCATTCTGTCAGAAATATTGAATTCTTGAGAATTCATCTTGTTAATCATAGCTATCAAAAGAATATGCCTTTGAATATTTCAATTAAGACATTCAACAAATGTTGTAATGAAAAATTGTTGAATGAATTTGTTTGTAATAGACTTTAATATCAGCTCGGAAGTAGTTAAGAAAAGATTGATTGAATTGTTTAAAAAACCAATGGATTAACCAACAATTGTTTGTTTCTTTTTGATTCATTTTGTAGTTCAGCAATCACAGAGACTTGCTCCGAAATCGTTAGGATTGGCAACGGATTGTTGATTCGATACAATTAATGAATCAACTATTTTATGTTAATTAATTGTAAATCTTTTAAAATAATTTAAATAAACCACCTTTGGCGAAGAAACGCTGTTTGATGCAGTAATAATAATAATAATAATAATAGAATTTTACCGCAATAAATTATTGGAAAATATGTGCCATTTATATTTTTCAGATCGATCAAGCTGCATTGGGCTTAAGTCGAGAATATTTGAGCAAAGGATTTGAGGATAAAATTGTTAAATCATATATGGTTGATATAGCCGTTATTTACGGAGCCGATCGCAATAGAGCTGAACGAGTACTTAAAGAATCACTTGAATTTGAAATGAAATTGGCAAATGTAAGTTTTCTATTTATATCACTCATTTACTGTATTTTTTCCGTTTTTTACTTTTTCTTTTCTTCTTTTTTTTTTTTTTTTTTTATCTTTGTCATTTTGTTTAAATGCACATTCACTATGCCCAAAATGCATGAAAATATTCAAACAAAGAGAAAAATGGAACTAATTTTATAAATTATATTTTCAAAATAGATTTCTTTGCCAAATGAAAAGCGACGAAATGCTACCGCTCTATACAATCCATATCCATTGCGAGAAGTACAAAAAATGTATCCATACATACAATGGGTTGAATATATCAATGTTCTATTACCACCAACATTGAAAATCGATGAGAATGAAACTATCGTTGTTAGTCTGCCATCTTATTTTGAAAATTTGTGCAAATTATTACAAGATACACCAAAAAAAAACATTACCAATTATATGATGTGGCGCGTTACAGCATTTTCACCAAGATGGAAAGAATGCATTGATATGACTAGTGGAAGGTAATGCAAGGTAATGTGTACTATAAATGTTATGTCAAATATTGAACATAAATATTTATTTATTTTTTGATCTTTTATTTAATTTGTATTGTAGCTTATCAATAGCCGTTGGTGCATTGTATGTTCGAAAATACTTTCAAAAAGATTCAAAAGCTGCTGCACTTGAAATGGTCAATGGAATTCGAAAAGAATTCGAATTGATTTTGAATGAAGTAAATTGGATGGATGATGAGACACGCCAATCGGCTCTTAATAAATTAAAAGCCATGTCTGTCAACACACATTGGTTATCCAGATGAAATTATGGACAATGCTAAAATTGAGAAATACTATGAAAATTTGGAAATTGATGAAAATAACTATTTATCATCGGTTTTAAATATGAATGTATTTGGTACAGATTATGCATTTAATAAACTTCGTAAACCAGTTAATAAAACTGATTGGGTCACACATGCTCGTCCTGCTGTTGTAAACGCATTTTATTCATCAATCGAAAATTCAATATGTAAGCACAAATTGAACAACATTTTCAGATGTTTTAATTTATAATATTTCATAGTTGTGTAATTTTATAAACATTTTTTATTAACAGAATTCCCAGCTGGTATTTTACAAGGGCAATTTTTCAGTGCTGATCGTAAGTTTGATTTTAAAATCATAATGATCAATTTCACAATGGAATATTTTTGACACAATAATTTCTTTCTGTTTTAAATCAAAGGACCCCGTTATTTGAACTTTGGCGCAATTGGTTTTGTAATTGGACATGAAATTACCCACGGATTCGATGATCAAGGAAGACGAGTGAGTTAGAAATTTGGTATTTTGTGGATTATGCATACTAAATAAATTGTATTTTTTTTTTTTTTTTTTTCTTTTCCACCATCAGTTTGATCTCAATGGCAATTTTTCTAAAATCCATCGCTATTTTTTTTTAATTTTTAAAATAATAATTAAACACGTTATTCGAATAAATGTGTTTATCACATTTTCCTATTGAATAAAAATGTAATATTGAATTTGAAGCCGGTTTTCCCGCGCCATTGATGGCGAAATCAGCGAAATATAATAGACGTCTCCGTTTCAAATATTTTGCATGAGACAATATTTCCAAATATTAAACGCTATAAAAGCGAGATAAAAATAGAAACATTATGTTCCCGATTTTAAGGAAAAGATATAAAAAATAAAAAGTAACTAATATAAGTGAAATGTTTATTCAGCAATTTTGAATTATGTAAATATTCTAAATATCTAATGTACTTAATTTTTTCTATGTTTCTATAGATGTCGCGTTTTGATTGACATTTTGCAAGAGCGGCAAGAAAAGCTTTTTCGCTATTTAAAATTTAAATTTGAAACATTTCGTTCATTGTGTCAGAGGTCTTCAGCTAAGTCGCATCGGCGCATCATTGAATTATCGCATATAATCGCGTTACTAAACTGAAAAACACATAATTCCAATTTTAATTTTGTCAGTTTTTGTTTGCAATGGATGCCGAAAATCAATACGATGTCGAGAAAGTGGTCGACAAACGCATTAAAAATGGAAAGGTTTATATTTTTCTACATTTTTGCAATTATTTTTCATAAAAATATAAATTTTGTCGCACATTTTGTCAATTCGAAAAATATTGCACAACAAAATGGTTTCTTTTTGCTATTTTTTTTTTAGATACAATACCGTGTAAAGTGGTTAGATTACAATACACGACATAATTCTTGGGTTTATATCAATTGGATGGAAAATTGTGAAAGTTTGATTATGGATTATGAAAAAACCTCACTACAATTGGTCATAAGATTGGTAAGATTTCATATATTTTTTTCATTTTTATTTTTTTTATATTTATTGTTTGATATTCAGGCGTCAGACGTTCATCAAACGGTATTATTGAATATGGTGTCAAATTCGATTGGTCAACCGAAATCGAACTAATTAAATCTACTGAAATGATTGAAAAATGGCCGGAAAAACTAGTGAAGTTTTTGGAAAGTAAAGTTTATTTTACGCCGGCAATTCGATCGAATGAACATTCCGTTATTGTTCATGCAACAACAATCGATGAAATACCGCTACGAATTATTGGTAAGCGATAGAATAAAAACAAAGAGCAAAAAATTACAATTTTATTTAATATAATTATTATTTTATTTTTCCTTTCAAGCGTGCTCAAACTGTGGTGACCAAGGTCTCAAATATTTATGTGAATGGTCTGATTTACAATTGCGAAGAGTTGTAACAAGTGAATTGGCTCTAAAGTATTTTCCAAAAATTCTTGTTGAATTTCTCGAATCAAGTTTGGAATTTCACGATGGAATATTCATTTCGAGCAAATTTTTACCTGGTAAAGTTTTTATAAAATTATTCTCTTTTTACGCTTAAAATTCAAAAATTTTTTTTCGAATATATCACAGGTACGCGTAATATGCGAAAAAAAATCAAAAATCTTAATATATCACTTGGTCCAAAAATTAAAATGGTTCGTGATTTTGATTTGGAAGGATTTTTGATAACCACTCCCAGCTTTGGTAAAAATGAGCCAATTCAGTTGCATACAGTTCGCCCAGTTAGTCCGATGGCGCCAAAGCAGTTACGTCAAAAATTTCAAAATATTCCATTTGGCGCACGTGGTCGAAAACGCAATACGAAATACGTTATTTACATTGGTGATTCACCGAATCCTGATAATCGTATGCTTACAAAACCATCTGACCGTTATTCAATCGCTCCTACACAACAAATGTTTCGACCGATTCAACCAGCAAAACGAACAAACCGATTACAATCAACGCCACATATGGCGAAAAAGGACTACAATTCGGTTGAACCATCTAAACGTAGTGTCCGGGTGATATCTGTACCATTGCCATTGCCGAATTTGACTGAACGTGACTTTGATCAATCGTTAGATTTTGGTTCATTGCACTATTCGGACTCAGATTAATAGTTAAGTCCACTTTTCCATTGTCAATTCGTGAAACGCCATTTATGGCGATTAGGACATAATAGTTTGAGAAACAAACTACAATTTTTTTAAATACATTTTTTATCATATAAAAAAGTTAACAACGAAATAATTTCAAAAACAAAAAAAATATTTCGTTTTATACTGTACATTTTAAGTTCAATATTTGACAAAAGAATACAGCGAATGATCAATTCAATATCCCTGACATTTACGTACAAGTTCCATTATTTCTTTATTTAATTTCTTATACTCGAGTAAATTAATTTTCAAGTTGATGACAAAATCGAGAGAGAAAAATGATAATATTTTCTCAAAACATCATACAAACGTACAAACGAACATTCATTCTCAATCAATATGATAATAACGCATAAAAGATTATTTACAAAAAAGTTATATCGTTATTTATGTTCTGAATAGATTTTATTTCAATTTAACCATTTAACATATAAAAATTTAAATCAGACTTATGTAAAAAAAAACATGAGTAGATACTACTCCATAATCAAAAGTTTATTTTTAAATATTCTCGTGAAACTCAATATATAAAAATATTTTTCGAAAATGAAAAAAAAAAAACAAAATACAATATGTGAAACGCTACTTACAGCGATTAAGACAAAATAGTTTTAAACTACAATTTATTTTTTATTTTTTATCATTTAAAAAAGTTAAAGAAATAGCTTTAAAAACAAAGAATAATATTCGGATAAAAAAAAAGTTTTTTTCAAGACCGATATTTCGTTTAATACCGTTAATATTAAGATATTAAGATCAATATTTAACGATTTAACAAAACAATACTCCGATATGATCAATTCATAATACCCATAATACCAGATATTTATAAATATACGTACAAGTTCTATTATTTTTTTTATAACAAATAAAGTTTCTAAAGCTATGATCATAGCTTTTATTTTCATACATTCTATGTTTCTTTTATATTTTTATTTACCCATTTAATTTAATCAATGGACATTTGAAAATAAAACAAAACACACTTTACATTTTACATTTTACAATTTATACATATAGTTGACTGATTTAATAATGCCGGCTTCTTGCAATGTATCAATATCAAGACGTTCTTTTAATAGTTTATCCGATAGAAATTCTTCAACTTTTTTTACAATATCGCAAAATATAATGCGTTCCTCTTGTGTTGAATTATCACCAAGCCCGTTTGATGTTTCTGCATCAAATATGGCGATAATATCAAGAATCACGGACGGCATATCTGTGTGCATTTCCTAAAAAATGTTCCACAAAGCAAATGACACAAAAATGAGTATTATATTACAAAAAAAAAAAAATTGTTGATTTCAATGATATTGTTTCAATTGATAAATTTCCTCTTACCGCAATGTCGGCCAGTATAGTAGAAATGGCATCTTTCCTTGTAACACCTTTGATACCATCATTTATTAAATCATAAATATACCGGAATATTAGATTTTTACCATCGTTACCAAGGAAAAATGGATTTTCGTTGTTTTTCGCAAGACTTTTCAAATATTTTGCACTGAAAAAGGGAACTAAACATATTTCATCAGAAAATGTTTTTTTTTTTTTCTCAAACACACACACATAAAATGAAGAGAACATGTGCTCAAACAATCTCAAAATCTCATGAAAACCATTTAAAAAACCGAAAAAAAAAATCAACACAATTTTACTTACATTTCGGATTTGCCTGATTTTTTCCATGATTTCAGTGCGTCCGATTTACTATTCGATGCCATATTTGCAACGGCAAATCTGACAATTTTGTTTTTTTTCCACTTATTATATTCACGCAAAATCGATAAACATCAAAATCGATCAAAAAACATGAAACTGAATATATGAATCAAATACAAATTCGGGAAAACAACCAAACAACTAATATTCCAAACCAAATTTACTTGTTTATGCGTTTACGTCTTTATGTTGACATGTTGATAAATTTTTATGTTTTTATTGTTCCGATTGACAGCACATGCTTTGGTACCAAAACAACATGAAGTTGGTAACGTTCAGTTTATAATTTTGATGTTATGTTTCTAAACTTTGTTATAATTTATTTCATTTCATTATATTTATATTTATTTTATTTTGATACTATTTTCTTGACAATAAAAATAAAAAGAAGGAGAGAGAAAAAAAAAATATGCATAAAAGTGGAAATAAAAATGAAAATAGCTGCAAAGAAAATTTTACACAACTAAAAGTACAGAAGAAATGAAATAAATAAAGCATTCAAGCACAAAAGCACCTCGCGCCTAATGGAAGTACCGCTGGGATGGCGCTGGCGATTGAAAAAAAAAGAGCTTCGTATGCTTATATACACACAGTACTAGACATTGGTTTGATTTCCTTCAATTCGTACAATTGCGTCCTCAAATATTTCACAAAGATCACGCACAATTATCAAATAGAATTTATTTAACTGATCGGAAAAAAAATTTCTCAAGGTTGCAGGTACTTTTTTTGATGGATTCGACTCTAAGTATTCCACTAAAGGACAATACGCTTTCAAAACAGATACTATGCTCTTTTTTTTTGCTAGGAAACGTGTGCTCGGGCAACCTTTTATTTTAGAAAATTCAACTGACAATTCTTCACAGAAACGTTTAAATGATTCAGTTTGTTTTGTTGATTTGTAAAATTGTTTATAAATCAAAACCAAAATATGTCCAATTTCAAACGGCAATACAATTGAACAGGCATCTTGTGGTGCATTATGTAAAATATGTGCCAAACAACCGATTCCAATCAATTTGTCACCAAGAGCATTTTGTAATCGAGAAAAAACATTAAGTTTTCCATTTTCTCTGTCTGAACTTCCGAAATTTGTTGGACAATTGTCGCCACAAAACACAGTTATTTTGTCACGAATATTCCAGTTTTCCCATGTTGACTTTAACACATTAAATATATCTAGCCCCGTTTCACTTGAAATGCTGCTAAAGTCAATCAGTCGAGTTTTGATTCCTTCTAGTGGCAAAAAATAACGAGCAATAACTGGATACATTGTGACTTCATTATGTGAGCTTGTGTCTGTGCTGATAGCCAAAAATAATGTTTTCTCTATTTCGTTTTGTATTTGTGATAGAATCATTGGCTCAAAAACACCCGTAACAATTACACTTGATTTAGTTGATGAACATAAAAATTCTTTTTGACCATAAACACATCTAATTATTTCTGATGTACACTTCATCGATTCGAAAGACTGATTGTGACGCACCAGATGATACACTTGCATTGCTTCTTTCGCTGCATTTGTCAAATCTTCATTGTCAACTGAAAACATAATATTTTAAAACAGAGATCAACTAAAGTCAATCTAACACGAAAAAAGAAATAATTTTAATTTACCAAAACATTCAGTGACAGGCTTTGTTGAAATTTTAGTTTGAGCAAATTGTTGATGTTTTTTTCGTTTCATGTGAGACTTTATGTCATTTATTCCACCGTGCGAAATCAGAAATTCTGTATTACACCATTTACATTTGGCTTTTTCTTTACAACCGTCTGAAACCGTCAACCACTCTTTATATTCTTGGATATTTTCCCACAATTTAGAATATTTTGTCTTGATCGGTGGCATTTTGAGTCATTTATTAATGCGAATAAATGTATATGAAAAAAAAAATACATTAATTGTAACCGATCAAATTACAATACACGACGGAAATACAAACCAAACAAATAAAGATTTATATTAGAGCAAACGAGAGCAAAGTGAACGTTTAAAACAAATGACAGTTAACGGAGTACACTTTGCATGGAATTTTGCATTTTTCACACACCGCCGGAAACCAATTGTGTGTGATTATTTCATCAATAATATGAAGATTGAGAGGGTTTACGAAATGAGAGATCTTGGGGTAATTATGGACCCGAAACTCAACTTTTCGACTCACATCGAATATGTCAGAAGGAAAGCTTTGGCAATGTTGGGCTTCGTGAAAAGAACTTGCAGGAACAAATTCGAGATAGAAAGCGCGAAGCTTTTATACTATACACTCGTCAGATCGCATACTGAATTTGCATCTTCGATATGGTCGCCTTTCTGCAAATCGAAGATCAATGCAATTGAAAGCATCCAACGTCAAGCGGTTATGTATATTCATGGTGATTATAAACAACGCGCAGAAAACAACTATATATTAACGCCATATGATCAAAGATGCAATGAACTTGAAATGGTTTCGCTTATAAGAAGGAGAATTATTGCATCAGTTATTCTTATACACAAAGTCATTAGCGGAAGATACAAATCTGATGATATAAGGTGCCAAATGTCTTTGAACAACGGAATAAGAACGGTCCGTAACCCTGAGTTTATTCGTATACCGAATTGCAATACCAATTGCGTTGTTCTCTCCATTTAACATGGCATGCAGAGCTTTCAATTATGCAGCTCTTTATGTAGATCCAACGTTGCCATCGGAAATTTTTAGACAAAAGCTGTTGAGGTTGCCTGATTCATGCTTTGGCCGATTGATCGAATATTGATGGAGAATTTTTATTTTAAGCGGTTTCTTTTGATCGGCAAAAATGAAACCCCCAATCCAGGTGATATGCATTAATAATAAAATAATTCAAAAATTATAAGAAATTGTTTGTTGATAGATGGATGAGCTGACTGTGGAACGAATAAGAATGGACGGGGATGGAATGATGTGGAGGCTGGGACAGGGTAGACGGATCAACATCGTGGAAACTATTTTTGAATTTTTAGTGAATCGATTTGCAGAAATTAGAGAAAATATTTCATTTCATTTCATATTACTTATTTATTTATTTATTTATTTAATTAATTATTTATTCAAAGTTTAGATTTCTTTTTTGTTTTTGACTTGCCTTTGACTTGAATAATCTTTACTATTGCTTGATTTTGTTTATATTTTGATTATTTGCTTTGAATTTTGCTTAAAATGTTTTGTAATTTGGAATTTTAAAATGTCGGCTTGGGATTAAGTAGACAATAAAATCATTATTATATGGTATTGTAGTCACAGCCGAAACAAAATATAAACAATATTTGTTTATTTGTGTATTTGTGTGTATTAACTCACTTACACACAATACACAAATATTATTTATATTTTGTTTCCGTGATGACAACAGTACCATGCAAAGTATACTCCGTCTACTGAGCACACAATCATTTGTGTTTAGTTTGTGTTTGACACAATGTTACATTCAACACAGTTTGTTGTAATTTTAAGTAGCTAAAAGTTTTATTTGAAATAAAAGATATAATGAAATAATTAAAAATTAAAAATTAAAATAACTTCTTATTCTGGTACAAAATAACAATTTATTTAAAAATTGCGAACGTTTTCGAGCATCTGTGTGCTCATCATCAGGCATTCAATAGAACTGATTTACATTTGTAATTTTATGTCAAGTGGTTACTAATATTAAAATGTAATTATTTGAAGCAGTCAAAATATATTCAATGAAAAAACAATGGATATGTGATAGACACCGAAAATATGCGTTACAAATCTAGTTTAAAAATATCAGCTGTTTCAAGATTCGATGTTAACTCGAATAGTGTTGATTGAAACCCTGTATTCTGTATGTTCATGCTGTTATTTCTTGTTTTATGAATGTACAAGTTTTCCATTGCATTTAATTGTCTTTGATTTGTCACTTGTTTCAACAATCGAAAACCGGCAAGTTTGTGTTTGTTTTTAATGAAATGATCAGCTGCTGTAGATTTACCCATTTCACCACTACAATACCATATAATAATGATTTTATTGTCTACTTAATCCCAAGCCGACATTTTAAAATTCCAAATTACAACACATTTTAAGCAAAATTCAAAGCAAATAATCAAAATATAAACAAAATCAAGCAATAGTAAAGGTATTCGAGTTAACATCGAATCTTGAAACAGCTGATATTTTCAAACTAGATTTGTAACGCATATTTTCGGTGTCTATCACATATCCATTGTTTTTTCATTGAATATATTTTGACTGCTTCAAATAATTACATTTTAATATTAGTAACCACTTGACATAAAATTACAAATGTAAATCAGTTCTATTGAATGCCTGATGATGAGCACACAGATGCTCGAAAACGTTCGCAATTTTTAAATAAATTGTTATTTTGTACCAGAATAAGAAGTTATTTTAATTTTTAATTTTTAATTATTTCATTATATTTAATGACTGGTGCAGTTGCTCAATACAACAATTTTTTATATTGAATAATCTATTGAAATAAAAGATTAAAAAAACGGGAATATCGCTAAAAATCGAACAAAATCCGGGAATCGGGAATCGAGTGAAAAAAACGGGAATTCCCGTTTTTTCCCGGCAGGATGGGAGGCCTAGTCATAAGGAAAGATTTCATTGCTATTTATGGTGAAATCCAAATGCGTTTCACATAACATATATATTTGGCTCATGGACATAACTCCCCGGACGGGCGGACGGACGGACGGGCAAATGCGTTATTTAACGCATGAAATGAACGGGCGGGCGGGCATATGCGTCAAAAAATCAATAATTTCGTACAGTAGGATGGAGATTTTTCTCATTGAATTAAGGCGGGCGGGCGGACGGACGGTGCAGTGGATGAAATATCATTATAATAAAGCATATTGTCAGTAAAACTATTTTCTCAATCACTTTTTAAAAGTAAATTTTTAATTCTGTAATTAAACATAGAAAAATATTCAAGAAAAATTCCGTTAAATCTTGTTAACATAGTAAGGTAGAAATAGGAAAGTATAATCTGTTTGAATTGAACGGACATTCCATTATTTATTTTTTCGGAGTACGAGCGTGCGGACTGTTTCTACAGCCTAAAAAATGAATATTATGATTAAATTTAGCAAATTTCTTAACGTATAAACATTTAATACGAACCAATTGGGGGTAAAAACTTCTTTTCTGATATAGAATTGAGAAAGGATGCGATGGAAATATTACCATGTTCCAACTCACGGCTAAAAAATTTGATTTTTGTGTCACGTTCTCGATCTTTGGCTCTTGCCGTTTTTAACTTTGGATTGTTAATTTCTCCAATCGAAAGTTGGTACAGATCGGTTGCTTTGATAGCCTCGTGCATTCTCAAACTTTCTGCAAATTTGAAAATGTTTGTTCTTGCTGGAAATGATCTTTGAATCACAGAATTTATTCCTTCCAAAGATGAAGTTGTTCGCTTGCTTAAGTTTGCAACTGATATCGTGTTTCTTTTGTTCTGAAGAAATATGGATTTTCCTTTTATCTAAAACAAGACAATCGTGAATTTAGTAACTAACCTGACTGTTGAGCCAGTAATCTTCGAAATAACTGAATAGGGAAGAAAAGCGCTTGAACATTTTTTTTTTTTTTGCTAATGCCACAATGCAATCAAATCCTTCTTGTAGTCTATCAGCTGGCAAAAGTGGAAGGCTCATAATTTGGCGTTGTATTTTTTTCGCAATTTTCTTTTTTCTTATGAACTTTTTTAAGCCAATTTTATTGCACCTTCTTACTATGGCTTGGCATAAATGAAACCAACATCCTCGAATGGCAACAGTTGGCCAATATTGTCTAATAGCCTTTCGCATCCCATCTTCATAATCAGCCATAAATAGGTTTGGTTGAAGTCTGAACAGTTTTTCTTCAATGAATTTGAAAACATTCAAGTAACATTCTGAAGTTTTTCTTGACATTAGGCAATAGATAACTGGAAATATCTAAGATTTAAATATCCAAATTTAGGAATCATATCTTCAAAGTTAATTTTAATAAATAAATAAATGTCTACAATTTTCTAGTATATATTTTTTTATATGTACTTGAATAATTCATATTTTTAGTGTATTGAATAATTTATACTTTAATTTTGTACGGACGAGCATGCTAACAATTTCCCATTAGGCATCATTTCTCAAATATAATTAATAAAAATGAATTTCTTCATATACATTTATATATTTATCAATTTTGTTTTGAAATGATATTCAAATTATATTTTCAATGTTTTATTTTCATGAATATATGCATATATTCAAGTTCGTTTTCAATCGGGCGGTTTGTTTCAATTATCAAATTATGTGATAGCTTTATATATGTGAAAATAGTGTTGGCTTGCAAACGACATACAAAATGAAAACATTCATAATAATTTGAATTTAAAGGACGGGCGTACAGAATCAAAATTGATTTCAACAATAAAATTTTTGGCAACAATCCTTATCTCGAATTTTCATATTTTTGAAATGTATACTCACATCATTTTCGTACTCAATTGTAATGATAAGTAATTGGTAAAATTTGTCTGGTAGCGAATCGAAGGTGGCATCTATGAGATAGTTTCGTGAATCAGGCTCGATATGATTGTTAATAAAATCAATCACAAACTTTGATGCAAAAAGAGTGAATGCATACTGTGATGCAACAACTGTGTCGATGTAAAATTTTTCGTTATGGTCCAGATTATAACCATACTTATCCATTATATTCAAATCGTTGAAATATTCAGCAATGGATTCAAATCCGTTTGGACTTTTGGGGTAGACTTTATTTTTGTGTCGATAAAGTGTCTTTTTTATGCTTTCATACTTCAGATTGGTACTTCTAAAGCCACTCCTTTGAAATAAATAGAAGAATATTTTTATATATAAATATTACAAAGAAATGTATATTGGAATAATAATAACAAATTGTTCTAAAGAGAACGGACGGACGGACGGTCGGACGGACGGACGAACGGGCATATAGGTAGTAATCTAATCAAAAATATTTACAAACTTTGTGAACCAATTCCAAAGTAAACACTGATAAATCCAACACTTGTTTCATCACTCAATTCATGCCGAAAAATGTATTTGATTTGAACATAGCAATCTTACAAATACAGAATATTTAATTTAAAGGAATAAAATTAGGGCGATTACTTAGAAATTTCTCGTTGAAATATATTTCTAGTTGGAATTTTGTGTGCGTCCTCTGAAAGTTCATTCTTCAGAAATTGACAACTTTTTTTCATGTTGTTCCTTTGCTCCAATTCTTCGATAATCTCTCTGTGGTTATCATGACGTGTATGTGGTGCATGCATTTTCTCTAGTTGGCCATCAGGATGGATACGAACACGAGCGGTACATTTTTGTTGATTACCGTTTTTTTTATTTAATGATAATATAGTTTGATAACAAATGAATTCTTTGATATTTTTTCGTTCAATTTTAAATACATATAATCTATCTTCGGATATAATATGTAATAGTTTTGTACCATAACGAAATCCACCTATGTATCGGTATTCCATTTTTAAGAATAATAACGCACGAGTAATTCAGAACTAAATTAGAAAAATAGAATTGTAGAAATATTGAAAAATAGACAGACGTATTGCGTACACGCGGCTGTGTTGAGTCGTGTGAAATCAATACTATTCTTAACGATTCTTGCTGTGTTGGTGAGAAGAGCATAAAAGTATTTCAACGGAATTCATTAGCACTCTGCATTGTTCAGTTGTATTTGTAGCCTGCTGATGAGGGAATTAGTGTTAAACTATATTTGCATGTGCTTGTGCATCACAGATTCTCAATCATTTGTGGACTCCACATATAGCTCAACAGTGCCTGTGGATTCCGTTTGCATATCGTTTCGCTCTTCTCACTAACACAGTGGAATATCGTTATGTATACTTACTAAATAGCAACCGGGCATATATTGAAACATATCGATTTGCTGACATTGTTTGTATTCATTTCAAAATGTCAAATTACCAGCATTGCAAAGTCAATTCATTTCTATGCAAACTTATCGTTTGCATCATCAATGCTTTGCATTCAGCATACGATCTAGTGGTTATTGTTTTTTTCAGATAGCAATGAACAATGAAAAATGAAAAATAAAATTATCATAAAAAATGAAAATAAACAGTTGTAGAATATGTTCAATGTGACTTTTTGAAATGTAGTATCAATTAAGCAGCACGGCCGTTTTTAAAATGACCAACTATGTATAATAATAATAATCATAGCAATCGATAAAGGGGCCAAAAAATAAATATACAGATGAATGAAAGGCGAAAAATTTGTAAACACAGGCACCATACTGCAATGAACATTTAAAAAAATAAACATAAGACATTTAGGTACCTTACTCTGATGTATGGCGATATAATTTTTAGCAAGTATTTTTATCTGATATGGATGGATTTAATTCTTTGAGATGACGTAATAGAAAAATGATTCTAAAGAGAATGTGGGCCAAAAATTCATTGTTAGGCTTATTTTTCTTTTTTATTTACTTTCCATCATAGAGTATGCGAATGGTTGCATGAAATTTGTTTTGATGAAATGAAAATAAATTGTTTTTTTCCTTGTACTACACTGGAAAAATTACCCAATTGGAGCAACACTGAGGCTAGTTGAATTGAAAAAATAAAAATAAATTGTTTTTTTAAGCTCTCCTTCTATTTTTTCAGCGATCGTTTGTGTCGCCATTGATATTTAACGTTTAATAATACTCATATAAAAATACAATTAGTCGGATCAAAGACAATTTCTTGCTTCCCATGTGCGCTCCTTGTTCGGTGCTCTATTTTTTTGTTATGTACTGTTTTTTAGAAATATTTATTTTCCTTCCATGCCTAATGGAAACAATAAATGAATTCGAGTTTTTTTTTCGTTTGATAGTCACTTTCCTACTATTTCAAATTAAATTCAACTCATTAAACCTTACGCTTTCGCTTGTTTCTCTCATCTGTTTCCATAATTTTTTTTTTTTTACGATTGCACCAATATTTATTGGTGCGCGTCAAATATGTATTCAGTTTTGTTGATCAAACTAGACGATATCAAGTGGAAAATCATTTTCATAATCGGTGAAAGACATCATCCAACCACTCATCGTTATGAAATTAAACTGAAAGTCATACAAAATAGAATATTTTTTCAACAAAAACCGAAAGGCAGGCTTTTAGTAAGGAGACAAATTTTTCAATTGAAAAAAATGATTCTATTCAAATTTCGGACGAAAAGATCCAAAACTAACGAAAACCATTCTTCAAATTGAATTCATTGAGAAATATTAAGATATTGAAATTTTTTCTCAATTTTTACAAGTGTAGAATGTGATTATTCCAAATGGGAATGGCCTGACTTCGGTTCGTGCGGAAGAAACCTATTTTTTTATTATGATGTATCAGGTGCATGGTCTGATTAAACGCGGAACACTTGTTAAAATGATTATTTGGTAAAAAAAACCAGCATCGTTTTTGCGCTATTGTTGACATCAAGTGACCAATTAAATGTTGTTGTTACTTTTTTGTTAATGTTTGATCAGTTGGTTATTGCATTGAAGGGGCATATATCTCTATCTATGTATATTTTGGTATGTAATGATGAAAATTATGGAATGTTTGAAGCCATTTATTATGGTCTGTTTATGCATGCTTATTTCATATTTTTCCATATTTTGTTCTTTCTCCATCCCTTTTTATTGAATTTATTGTGTTTTGATCATATATATCGCTGTACTTGTAATCGTTGTTTTTCTTCTTCTTCTTTCTCTTTTATCAATTCAATTGTTGGATTTTTTTTTATGTCAAATGCAGTTTGCTGTTTTATATTTAAAAAAAAAACAACAACACATTAGATTGGAAGAGTCGACATAGCTGATATATATAACAGACGAAAAGTTCAAAAAAATTATTCCGTTATGGCAATTTTTTGAATGTCTGTGTTCAGTATTACATTCAAGAGAGTCTATTGAATACACATTTTTAAATATGTATTCCAAATGATGTGGTATTTTCTCTCCCGCTTCGTTCTTTTGCACAGTATACTGCAGTTGACTGTAAATAGAACATTGATGATTCACTTTGTTTCCTTTTCACACTTGTTCGCCTTGAACACAGCATAAATGCTACTGAAATGTGTATATACACTCTTTCACTCAATATCATATTGCACGGGAACCAAGCGGGAGAAAAATTACAGCACCATTTGGAATAGAAATGTGTTCTCAGCAGATTCTCTTTAATGTCAAACTGGACAGAAACGTTCGAGAAATGGCCATAAGTTATGGCCAATAACGTGATTTGATCAAACAACAACAACAAAAAATGAAATGAAACGAAATTATTTATAATTTTAGACTTTTTTTTGTTTGTTCGCCACTGTGTCAAAACGCAAAAAATACAAAGAGTGTGAAAGAGAAACAAAGTGAAACATCAATATTCTATTCACTCTTGTTCAGTTCAAACAAAACATAAAAATTGTAAATTCTTATAATCAACACATGATGCTATATTTTCTCTACCGCTTCGTTCATGTGCAATATACTGTGTAAAGGGTAAGAACGCACATTCAAGCAGCATTTAGTTGTTATGAAAAGCATATAATTTACATTAACAATGTATTTGTAATGACGATGACATTTCCTTTCACTTTTCTTATATTGGTTTGATCGACTGACATCAGTTGTATTTGAGGATTAGTACTCTTTTGGTCGCTTTGAGTGAATTCAATAAAAATGGCTGACGAAGAAAATACCGAACGGTAAATTTCTTTTTGTGCGATTTTTTGAAATAAAATCGATTTTTTTATATTGTTCTTTTTGGTTATTTTTTACAATCGGATTTCATTTTGATTATATGTACGCCGGACATTCGGAATTGATTTTAATAATAATTTTTCTTTTTGTACAGCAATTGGAAAGAATACAAGTTAAATGAAGTTGTGAAACATTTAAAAAACAAAACATTTCATGTTCATCCAGTGCGTCCTAAAGACAAGGCAATTTATCATTCATCTTGCTACGAGCTGTTCTATCTAGTTTATGATCGACATCACAATGTTGTGCGGCATTTCTTTGTTTGCAGTGCGTGTAATATTTTGATACACACAAATTTGAATACGAATGGCAATTCAAAATTACGGCGTCACACTTGCTTTAAGGAATTTTTAGAAAACAAAACTAAATTTCAATCTGACGATGATGATCAGATCTATGAAGGACTAGAGGATTACACACGTGCTGAAAAAACATTTTTCGTGAAAGTAACTGATGAAAAAACAGTTTCCGAACAAATTTCAGGTGTTCATTGTGATCTCTTGGTCAAAGTTTTCGCTGACTTTTCGCGACTTTGCGTAAAAAAAGAATGTGTCACACCCATGACAGTCGCGGTAACAAAAGCCATACTCCCAAAAACATGGCGGATTGAAGATTGGTGAGGATTTGTACATTTTATTCATATTTAAATAATTTATTTTATTGTTATTCAACTATTTCTTTTCAAAGGCAAGCGTTCGGCTATAAAGCATATGAAATCATGTCGGAAAATATCATTGAAAAGCCACCAAAAAACGTTCAAACAAAAAGAAAGAAGAATAAACCATGTCCACTAAGTAAGAAGCCAGCACACTTGCGTGATATTTCGAAAGCGGTTCCGCCCGTCCGCCCGTCTTCTGTTGAACCAGTTGTTCATTCTCCAAGTGCTGAAAATTTTGAATACCAAAGCAAAGTATCTGAGGATGAACGTGATGACGAAAATTCGAAACTGAAGCGACTCGATGGTCCGTCTGCTGTTGAAAACATTTCAAATTACGATTCGGCTAACGACTATGATTATAGTTACAAAGGAACCGAGGATGATAATGATAAAGTAATTTCGAAAGAGCCGCCCGTCCGCCCGTCCGTCCGCCCGTCTGGTCAAACAGTTAATAAAACTGATTCCGAAAGTACCTCATCAGGAAAAAGCGATGAAAACTATTCCGTTACAAAAGTTCAGAAAAAAAAACAAAAAAAAATTGAAAGTTCTGAATCATCGTCGTCATCATCTGACGAAAGCGATGACTCTTCTTCATCATCATCCTCATCATCCTCATCATCATCACATAGTTCAGATTTGGATAAAGTCAATCAACCATCACAAAGCGATAAATCAGAAAGTGGAGATAATTCATCATCTGAAGAAAAAGCACCAAACATTAATCAACCAATGAAAAATGTCCGCCTGTCCACAGAAAACGAAGATGAACCTGTTGCGAAGAAGAAAAAAACAAGCAACGAATTACATCACTCGAAGGCTGTTGCATCTGCTGAAAGTCAAGAAACAAATGTCGTTCCGCCAGTTGAAGAAGTTGTTCAACTAAGTTTGTTTGTTACTCCAGAAAAATTAATTGAATTGAAGCAAAATCAAAATAAAGCGAAAAAAGTAACAAAGAAGCGAACTCACATTGATTACGACCCTGTTATCAACGATGAAAATTCAAAAAAAATGAAGGAAAGCGATTACAAATCCAAGGTTGAACCTCAAAATGATTTGCCTTACCGTACATTACGAAATCGTAAAAACTATTAAAAAGTGTAATTATATCCTTAATTTGATTATTTCAATGATCTCTCATAATGTTAAAGATCAAAGTTTTGACTATTTTCTAAATTCAAACTGATTTAAAGTTCTAAATTCGAACAGATTATACTTAACTATTTCTACTTTATTACATTACCTCACTGAACGGAATATTTTTCTATGTTTAATTAATGTTAAAAATTGAAAGTTTTGATTATTTTGTTAATTCAAACAGATTTAAAGTTCTTAATTCGAACAGATTATACTTTCCTATTTCTACTTTATTATATTAACCCGACTGAACGGAATATTTTTCTTATGTTTAATTACAAAATAAAATGAATACTGAATAAAAATGATTGAAAACATCATTGTACTTACAATCTGTATATTTCATTCACTAGACCGTACGCCCGGCCGCCCGCACGTGAAATTGTTGTGAAAAAAATAAGTAAATAAAAGAAACTCTCACAGGAAAAATTTTTCATACAGAGTTAGAAAATTTCATATTGGAAACGATTGTTCTTATTATCCTCTGATCTTAAAAAAATCAATCGCCCGTCCGCCCGCAAAATTGTTGTGAAAAAAAGAGTATCTTCACAGTGATCCATGCGCTTATGAGTAAACGGCTTTTTCATAGG